>OZ022526.1:17703428-18119776 GCA_963989415.1 Cerceris ruficornis | reverse complement strand
ATGCATTTATTTCATCTAAGTTATTCATAATTTTTTCCAACTTTATAATAAGATTGCATGCTTCTTCTGTTGCCACGTTTGTTACTTCTTGTATTTCTCCTTCTTTTATTTCTCCTTCTTTATTTGTATCTTCATCTCCTTGTCTTCTTATCTCTTCATCTTGTATCTTTCCATCTTTCTTGTTTACTTCTTTTTTCTTCTTCTTTCCTATTGATCTTCTCTCTTTATCTTCTAGTCTACCTTCTTCTCCTTCTGTCGAAATAGGACTCTCTTCTCTCGCTATGTTTCTTTTTACACCTCTTACCTCTAATTGTTCTGTATCCATAGATGAATCAGTTTCACTTGTTTTATCAAATATCTTTTCTTCACCTATGTAAACATTTCTAAACGTGCAAGAATGTGTTTTACGCCTATTCTTATCTTTCGTTGTTCGCGTCGGTGGTAAACGTATTTTACTGGCTTCTATCCATTCCATAGTTACGCCAATTTTCTCTCCTACCAGGCCAGTAACACTAGTAGACGCTGCCGCCTGACCTAGATCAGCAGTCGCCTCGCAGATGCTCGATGACGACGAGGGGTGGCCTGCTCGAACACCATCACCCACGCCGGGGCTGGGGTCTCCCTCCCCTGCCCGGTAAACGTTATTATTTTTATTTTGTTCAGCCATATTCATTTTAAACTCCTAACGTGCCCTGGTCGTCATAAATTAATCCAATCCCTTGGTGAGTCTTCGCAGGACCACATGGTGGGATCACTCCTGCGTGATCCCACCATGTGGTCCTCCCGGGCCACACCACGAGGAGGTGCTCACCATCGCGGCCCAGACCTAACCCAGACCTAACCCAGACCTAACCCAGACCTAACCCAGACCTAACCCAGACCTAACCCAGACCTAACCCAGACCTAACCCAGACCTAACCCAGACCTAACCCAGACCTAACCCAGACCTAACCCAGACCTAACCCAGACCTAACCCAGACCTAACCCAGACCTAACCCAGACCTAACCCAGACCTAACCCAGACCTAACCCAGACCTAACCCAGACCTAACCCAGACCTAACCCAGACCTAACCCAGACCTAACCCAGACCTAACCCAGACCTAACCCAGACCTAACCCAGACCTAACCCAGACCTAACCCAGACCTAACCCAGACCTAACCCAGACCTAACCCAGACCTAACCCAGACCTAACCCAGACCTAACCCAGACCTAACCCAGACCTAACCCAGACCTAACCCAGACCTAACCCAGACCTAACCCAGACCTAACCCAGACCTAACCCAGACCTAACCCAGACCTAACCCAGACCTAACCCAGACCTAACCCAGACCTAACCCAGACCTAACCCAGACCTAACCCAGACCTAACCCAGACCTAACCCAGACCTAACCCAGACCTAACCCAGACCTAACCCAGACCTAACCCAGACCTAACCCAGACCTAACCCAGACCTAACCCAGACCTAACCCAGACCTAACCCAGACCTAACCCAGACCTAACCCAGACCTAACCCAGACCTAACCCAGACCTAACCCAGACCTAACCCAGACCTAACCCAGACCTAACCCAGACCTAACCCAGACCTAACCCAGACCTAACCCAGACCTAACCCAGACCTAACCCAGACCTAACCCAGACCTAACCCAGACCTAACCCAGACCTAACCCAGACCTAACCCAGACCTAACCCAGACCTAACCCAGACCTAACCCAGACCTAACCCAGACCTAACCCAGACCTAACCCAGACCTAACCCAGACCTAACCCAGACCTAACCCAGACCTAACCCAGACCTAACCCAGACCTAACCCAGACCTAACCCAGACCTAACCCAGACCTAACCCAGACCTAACCCAGACCTAACCCAGACCTAACCCAGACCTAACCCAGACCTAACCCAGACCTAACCCAGACCTAACCCAGACCTAACCCAGACCTAACCCAGACCTAACCCAGACCTAACCCAGACCTAACCCAGACCTAACCCAGACCTAACCCAGACCTAACCCAGACCTAACCCAGACCTAACCCAGACCTAACCCAGACCTAACCCAGACCTAACCCAGACCTAACCCAGACCTAACCCAGACCTAACCCAGACCTAACCCAGACCTAACCCAGACCTAACCCAGACCTAACCCAGACCTAACCCAGACCTAACCCAGACCTAACCCAGACCTAACCCAGACCTAACCCAGACCTAACCCAGACCTAACCCAGACCTAACCCAGACCTAACCCAGACCTAACCCAGACCTAACCCAGACCTAACCCAGACCTAACCCAGACCTAACCCAGACCTAACCCAGACCTAACCCAGACCTAACCCAGACCTAACCCAGACCTAACCCAGACCTAACCCAGACCTAACCCAGACCTAACCCAGACCTAACCCAGACCTAACCCAGACCTAACCCAGACCTAACCCAGACCTAACCCAGACCTAACCCAGACCTAACCCAGACCTAACCCAGACCTAACCCAGACCTAACCCAGACCTAACCCAGACCTAACCCAGACCTAACCCAGACCTAACCCAGACCTAACCCAGACCTAACCCAGACCTAACCCAGACCTAACCCAGACCTAACCCAGACCTAACCGAAGCACTCTGACCTAACCGAAGCACTCTGACCTAACCGAAGCACTCTGACCTAACCGAAGCACTCTGACCTAACCGAAGCACTCTGACCTAACCGAAGCACTCTGACCTAACCGAAGCACTCTGACCTAACCGAAGCACTCTGACCTAACCGAAGCACTCTGACCTAACCGAAGCACTCTGACCTAACCGAAGCACTCTGACCTAACCGAAGCACTCTGACCTAACCGAAGCACTCTGACCTAACCGAAGCACTCTGACCTAACCGAAGCACTCTGACCTAACCGAAGCACTCTGACCTAACCGAAGCACTCTGACCTAACCGAAGCACTCTGACCTAACCGAAGCACTCTGACCTAACCGAAGCACTCTGACCTAACCGAAGCACTCTGACCTAACCGAAGCACTCTGACCTAACCGAAGCACTCTGACCTAACCGAAGCACTCTGACCTAACCGAAGCACTCTGACCTAACCGAAGCACTCTGACCTAACCGAAGCACTCTGACCTAACCGAAGCACTCTGACCTAACCGAAGCACTCTGACCTAACCGAAGCACTCTGACCTAACCGAAGCACTCTGACCTAACCGAAGCACTCTGACCTAACCGAAGCACTCTGACCTAACCGAAGCACTCTGACCTAACCGAAGCACTCTGACCTAACCGAAGCACTCTGACCTAACCGAAGCACTCTGACCTAACCGAAGCACTCTGACCTAACCGAAGCACTCTGACCTAACCGAAGCACTCTGACCTAACCGAAGCACTCTGACCTAACCGAAGCACTCTGACCTAACCGAAGCACTCTGACCTAACCGAAGCACTCTGACCTAACCGAAGCACTCTGACCTAACCGAAGCACTCTGACCTAACCGAAGCACTCTGACCTAACCGAAGCACTCTGACCTAACCGAAGCACTCTGACCGCCTCGCACTTGTACCGCCTCGCACTTGTACCGCCTCGCACTTGTACCGCCTCGCACTTGTACCGCCTCGCACTTGTACCGCCTCGCACTTGTACCGCCTCGCACTTGTACCGCCTCGCACTTGTACCGCCTCGCACTTGTACCGCCTCGCACTTGTACCGCCTCGCACTTGTACCGCCTCGCACTTGTACCGCCTCGCACTTGTACCGCCTCGCACTTGTACCGCCTCGCACTTGTACCGCCTCGCACTTGTACCGCCTCGCACTTGTACCGCCTCGCACTTGTACCGCCTCGCACTTGTACCGCCTCGCACTTGTACCGCCTCGCACTTGTACCGCCTCGCACTTGTACCGCCTCGCACTTGTACCGCCTCGCACTTGTACCGCCTCGCACTTGTACCGCCTCGCACTTGTACCGCCTCGCACTTGTACCGCCTCGCACTTGTACCGCCTCGCACTTGTACCGCCTCGCACTTGTACCGCCTCGCACTTGTACCGCCTCGCACTTGTACCGCCTCGCACTTGTACCGCCTCGCACTTGTACCGCCTCGCACTTGTACCGCCTCGCACTTGTACCGCCTCGCACTTGTACCGCCTCGCACTTGTACCGCCTCGCACTTGTACCGCCTCGCACTTGTACCGCCTCGCACTTGTACCGCCTCGCACTTGTACCGCCTCGCACTTGTACCGCCTCGCACTTGTACCGCCTCGCACTTGTACCGCCTCGCACTTGTACCGCCTCGCACTTGTACCGCCTCGCACTTGTACCGCCTCGCACTTGTACCGCCTCGCACTTGTACCGCCTCGCACTTGTACCGCCTCGCACTTGTACCGCCTCGCACTTGTACCGCCTCGCACTTGTACCGCCTCGCACTTGTACCGCCTCGCACTTGTACCGCCTCGCACTTGTACCGCCTCGCACTTGTACCGCCTCGCACTTGTACCGCCTCGCACTTGTA
Source organism: Cerceris ruficornis (assembly GCA_963989415.1). Classification (NCBI taxonomy): domain Eukaryota; kingdom Metazoa; phylum Arthropoda; class Insecta; order Hymenoptera; family Crabronidae; genus Cerceris; species Cerceris ruficornis. The sequence goes on along the minus strand of OZ022526.1, from coordinate 18,115,289 downwards.
CCGCCTCGCACTTGTACCGCCTCGCACTTGTACCGCCTCGCACTTGTACCGCCTCGCACTTGTACCGCCTCGCACTTGTACCGCCTCGCACTTGTACCGCCTCGCACTTGTACCGCCTCGCACTTAGACCGACGAGCTCGTGACCAAGAGCCCCTTCCAGGTGTATCCCCTTATAAAACGCATCGCCCCATTGCATATACTCCCAAATGCACCAACCTCCCTCCATGATCGAAAGCAACGTGCAATTTCGCTCCCGTAATTAATAAACAAGTAAAGTATCGTTGCCTTAACCTCTTAACCTAAAACCCCTCGACGCAACGCGCATCAAGTTGGATAACCACCTCTCAAATCCTACATCTCACGTAATTATTATTCATTCTTTCAATTTTCATTCCTTCCCTTCCTCAAAACTCGCAACCATTTCCACTCTCTTAGCTAATAAATAAATAAATAAAATCTCCTTGCATTCTCATCTTAACCAATAACCCCTCGACGCAACACGCGTGAAATTCAATAAATAAATAGCCGCTTCTCTCATCGACACCTCGCATAGTTATTAATTGATCCATTTCTCATTCCTTCCCTTCCCTTCCTCAGCGCGCTACAATTCGGCGCTCTCCAACTTATAAATAATAAAAAATATAAATTTTTCATATCGTTACAGTATCGTCTTAACCTAAAGCCCCTCAAAAACACATGAGATTCGATAACCACTTCTCAAATCTACACCTCGCTTATTTATTAATTATTCATATTTTTAATTAATTAATTCATTCCACTTCCTCCAATCGCTACAATTTTCCATACTCAAACTAATAAAGTTAATAATTAATAAATTTATCATTGCATTGCATTGACGTCTTGACCTAAAGCCCCGCAAAGGAAAGCGACACGCATGAGATCAAGTATCCGCTTCTCAAATCTATTCCTCGCCTAATTATTATCATAATTTCCATTTCCCATCCTCCGCTCGCTTGAAATAAGAGAAAGAAGTGAATAAATAAATAAAATCTCATCGCATTAACATCTTCACCTAAAACACCCTGGCGCAACATGCGTCAAGTTGAATAACCGCTTCTCAAATCTATCCCTCGCATAGTTATTAATTATTCCAATTTTCATTCGTTTCCCTTCCTCCCCTAGCTATAAATAAGATACAGGAATGAATGAATAAATAAAATTTCAATGCCTTACCATCTTCACCTAAAACCCCCTCGACGCAACACTCACAAGATTCAATATCCACTTCTCAAACCTATACCTCACACAATTATTATTATTATTATTATTTCCATCTTTCATTCCTTATGCTTTCTCAACTCGCTACACTTTTCACACTCCAACGATTAATAAATATAATAAATATAATGTCATTGCAGTACTGTTATAACCTAAAACCCCCTAACCCACTTGAAATGAAATGAAATGAGGTAACCAATTCTCAAATAGATGTACCTTGCATAATTCTTCCACTTATTTACTTATTTATTTATTTATTTATATATTTAGTTCCATCCTTTACATTTCTTTACATTTTATTTCATTTAAATTCCCTTCGTTCCATTGCATCGCATTACTTTCTGTTCGTATAAAATACCATTTTATTTCAATCCACTTTCATCCCATTTACATATCTTAAGCTAAATGGAATTCAAATATTTTCTACCAATTCATTTAATTCCATTCAATTCAATTTCAATTTCTCCTCCCATTTCCATATCTTTAACCAAATGAAATAAACATAATTCTACCACTCATTTAATATCACTTAATTTCACTTTCACGTTGCATTTCCAAATCTTAAATTCAAATTCAAATTCTGATAATTCTACCACTCATTTAATATCACTTAATTTCACCTTTCACTTACACTCATTTAACTACGTTACCTTAAATTAAATTCAAATAAAATTAAATTAAATAATTCTACAAATTCTATATAATTTACCTTTCTCCACACACATTTGCATATCTGTATCTCTCTTACAACTTCCGTTTCCAATCTTATTAAACTAAACTTCAATTTATAAATATCCCACTCGTACATTAAATAAAAGAATAACCTCCTAATCTCATACTGCTTCGCTGCTTAAACTTGCCTCCTTTGAACCCAAACCATTTTCCTTACCGCCTCCCAAACATTATTCTATTCTATCCTATGCTATTCTCTTTGATTCTTTTCCCTCTATCCCACTGTGCCAATATTTCACTCACGTTTCCTTTGCCTCCATCCATCACCTATATTCTGAACATAAAAATATATCCGTCGCCAGTGATGCTTTAAACAACATACATTTTTCTACCTCTACTCTACTTGGTAAGAAAACCATGCCATAAATTACATTTCTTTTCTATTATATTATATTGTATTATATAAATCATTCCATTTTTATTTCCCTTTTCAGATTGGAGAAAGGATACATGTAATTGGATACTAATGAATTCTGCTGCTTACGTCTCTCCCTTCTTCCGCTTCTCATAATGACAGATACCGCTGCAAACATATTTCCCTCCGCTATGCTACCTTTCCCATACATATTTTCTCATGTATCCTTACTCTCTACACCCCGCGTCTCTACAAAATCCACCTCTACCTGCCACCAATGTTACCTTCAAAATCTCACCTATGTTTTCACCCTTTCCCATAACCTCCTTATATTTTGCAGGTATCTTTCACAAATTTGAATGCAACCGTACCATCCATACTTTTTAAAAAGCTAAATAGTCTTTAATAATCTATTCCAACCTTCAATTTCCAAATAACCATCTTCTCCCAAAACTATAAATCTGTAAAGGATAAGTAATAATAAAAGACTTTTATTCTATATTCTCTCTGTGTTTTCCATCACCCGCCGCATCCTAACCCCTTACACCTATTATTATTCCACCGTAACCTTTATTTATACCTCCTTCGACCATGCTTCCTACTATCGTTGTATAAAGGGAAAAAAAAGCTAATTGGAATCAAATTCTAACAACAAAGTATAAAGGAATGAATGAAGGAACCCCACCAAGGGCATCCGCCTTTTTACACTTTTATTTCAGCAAATAACACATACTTACTACACTGTCTACGTACTCTTACTCTTAAAAACTTGCTTCTTATACCTAAGAATACTGTAAGAGTTGCCCCCCTTTTTGCTGCCCTTAATATCTGTCTTTTCCCTTGTGCAAATTCACTTTCTAAAAATCTCTTAGAACCAGGCACTGCTTCACGGCCCATGGATACCTCTGACAATCGCCTAAAACAGAAATGTAATGCCTTCTTCACCCTCTCTTTCAAGGCCCTTCTTTCTTATACAAATATTCATTTACCTTTTCAGGGGGGCTGTGTAACTTTCCTTTCCCCACCATATCTCATAGTCTATGTCGACGATAGCTACATTCTCACCGTATCCGATTATAATTTTCTTTTATAACAAAGAGGATAGGCGGCCCACCGCAGTTTACGTTCATCAAACAAGGCCCACAAAAAAAAACAAAACCAAAACCAAAACCAAAACTCACGGAATATTTCATTTTGCTACGAACCAAACCAATCTCAATCTAAATCTAACCCTCCACAAAGCAACTCCTTGCCGAATTTAAACGAGGCACCATCCCACCGAAGAGATATCGAAACTACTTAAAACCGTGAGAAGAAGAAAGCAAATTTCACCCAAACGGAACCTATTTAGTTGTTGTGCATCACACAATTGTAAATCCCTACCTTATCATTAAAATGAAAGCAGCGCCACATATTATGAATTTTATGAACCAACAAGGGGACCGTAATTTGAACGCGGTAAAAACAAATTGTACGCGCGTTACTATGACGGGAAACAAAAAAGGTTGTAAAATAATTAGAATTATAATTGATCTCGAGTTGCCAGGAGTGAAAATATACCAAATAGCTGTTCCAAGAAATTGTACTTTATTTTCTGATTAAAAACGTTACAAAAGAAGAATCCCTCATCATTTGTGGAGAGTTCCTACTTTCCACGGCAAGTAACCCACCCTTTTAAGAAAATCCCTAAAGGGCCACGCAACACAGTCAAACTTAAATACATGCTCTTGAATTTCAACTTCTTAGCAGATTTACGCATCTCCGTATTACGCGTTTAATCTATACCACAAATTTCTCGCACATTTACGCATCTCCGCATTACGCGTTTAATCTTTACTACAAATTTCTCGCACATTTACGCATCTCCGCATTACCCGTTTAACTTATACTACCAATTTCTCAAAAGATTTACCCATCTCTCTGTTACGCATTCAATCTGTAGTACGAATTTCTTAGCAGATTTGCCCATCTTTAAACCCTACATTCAATTTACAGTATAAATTTCTTAACAGACTTACCCATCTACATCTTCCATATTCAATTATGGTTCGAATTTTCTAACAGACTTACCTATCTATATCTCTTGTATTCAATGGTACCAATTTTCTCACTAGAGTTCCCCATCTATATCTTTTATATTAAATGGTGCCAATTTTTTCACTAGAGTTCCCCATCTACATCTTTTATATTCAACAGTACCAATTTTTTTACTAGACTTTCCCATCTATATGTTTTATATTCAATGGCGCCAATTTTGTTACTAGACTTTCCCATCTATATCTTTTATATTCAGTGGTACCAATTTTGTTACTAGACTTCCCCATCTATATCACTTATATTCAATCTGTGGTTTACATTTTTTTATCAGACCTACCTATCTATATGTTTTGTATACAATATATGGTACGCGTTTTTCAGCAGATTTACTCTGTTTTATCATACCAGAAACAGAGGTCGCTACCTGATAATTTGAACGGTAAGTTTAATCTACAATTGATATCGCTAGAAATTTATCATGTTCCGTAGCATTGCCGTCTATTCAGGAGCGCGTTGCTTGCACAGATTCCTTCCTGCACCCGTTACATGCAGATGTATTCCCTCCCGCACTAAGCGATAACATAATGCCACGTTTTCTTTATTGCAGTTTCTTCGTAGCATTGCCGAAAGAGAGAAAATAATTGGATACACCGGAAGGTCATGAATCCGATTACGAAAGAGAGAGAGAGAGCACGAATGCCGTAACTCGCCGCTTGACATGACAGTTGGGAAAAGCCTTTCGAGGGCTCGAAGCGGTGACAAGACAAAGAGGAGAAGATCGAAAAGAGGAGCAACAGAGAAAGAAGGGAAAGGAAAAAGAGCGAGAAGAAACGGATACGCTGCGCGAGCGCAAATAGCGGCAGTACGCAACGAACGTACCGAAGACAGCCGACGGTAGACGGAGAATGGTTCGTCCCTTTTCCGAGCATGCTCCCATGACGGAGTCTTCGCGGAGTCGTCGTGCTGGTTGAACGGGAAGCGGCCCAACGCGACCCTTTGGTACCAAGTATGAGCTAAAAAGAAGAATGCGGTAGGCATAGACAAAGCGGGTATCGACGCAATGTTGGTCCGACGTTGGCGGCGCGTCGCAAACATGGTATGCTCGTTGGCAAAGGACGATCCGCCTCGCACATTGGTATCGAATTTACATTATAATCGCTCCTCTTCCCTGCCGTTGGATCTCTTCGTAGTCTCCAAAATGAAGAATCATTGTCAGTGAAGAATTGTATAGGTGGCTGCATAGGACGAGATTGTGCATCGTAGAGGCTAACAAACCACTACTACGTCCGTTTGACCGTATTTGCGTGCGTGTATCGATGGTGAAAGCATGAGGTATACCTTGGAGAACCATGACGACGCGTCGCGCTGTTTAGAAGTGCGCCTACGTTCCTCGTGCAAAATCGATAAACGGTAGTGTCACAGAAGAGGAGTGCTCGCTCGCACGACGAAGATTCGTGCGTGGTATACGGTACACGGAATACGACCGAAGCAACGACGGTGACGGAGGTTCCATGAGACCAAGACAAGGGTGGGGGTGTTAACGAAACGGTGACAACAGCGTCGGGAGTATCGACGACGATACGGCAGCAACGACTACGGTAACAGTAACGGTAACGCTGGCGGTGACGGTGACGGTGACGGTGACGGTGACGGTGACGGTGACGGTGACGGTGACGTTCACGTTGACGTTCACGTTGACGGTGACGGCGACGGTGACGAGAACAAAAGCGGCAAAAGAGGCGAGGATATTGGTGACGGTGGCGGTGGCAGTAGTGGTGGCAGTGTCGACAGCAGCAAAGGTGCTACCGGTGGAAGATAAAACCTTTCGGACGTTGTGGCCCGTGATGGATGGGCACATTAATAATGGTAAAAAGGAAAGAAAATTCCATTATTCGATCGCGCGATTCGCAGCTGAAGGAAAAGCAGTTGGACATGGTAATCAGCCGTGCCTCGGCATCGTTGCTTGTTACTCCTCCTGTCGTTCCAATTTGCAAACGCGTCGATTTGTATCGTCGGCAGTAGCGACGGACATTCCTCGGCCGCAACCGAAGCAAGGCGAAGAAATGTACTGTGCGTAAACGTCGAGAGAATCTCGGAGAAGACGGTGATCGAAAGCTGCATGGTGGCGGAAAATGAAAAATTAATGTCATCGATCGTCGGTTGTTCTTGGAGGAAAAACGTGCTCGGCCGCGAACGCGCGATTGTTGAACGGTATGATCGATAAAGCGCGTTGGAGTGCGCGGACACATGTGCTCGAATATAATCTCCCCGTATCCTGATCCGTAATGTCTCGCGTGGACGGAGGTGGGATCGATCGAAGAATCGGGGAAAACATAGAGCAAGGTGAGAAAAGTTTGAAAAGCTTTGGATAAGCTGATAGAGTCAGCAGCCGAAGGAAAAAGTCATGGACATCGGCAAACGGCAATAGGAGTTGGAACGGCACTGGACAGAGGAAGGCAAAGGGGGAACGGTAGGAAAAGGAGAAAGAGAAAACGAAGGGGAAGAAGAGAACGAGAGTGAAAAACGGACTGGCTATAATGAAGGAACACGGAAGTAAAGTTCCGGCAGAACAGCCCGCCAAGATCCTCAAATCTCTGTTAAAGAAGCCCGGTCAGACAAAGGCAAAGTCCCAAAAGAATCGTGTGGTCATAAACGAGAAATTAAACGAATTCTTCGCAGCGGATTATATAATATTGATAAAAGAGGAATGTTGCGCCGATTACGAGGAGGATTGCGACTGTTGCTGCCAGGAGCACGAATTGATACGACTCGGAAGTTGCAAAGAATGTCGTGCCGAATTAAATTTACACTTTGGCGTTCCGAGTAACGATAGATACGACGAAATACGAAGAGACGAAGAAATAAGAAGACGCGAAAATGCTGCGAGGGAGAGAGGAGGCTGTATCGGTGAAACATTCGGTTGCGTGGAGTTGCAACTGGAAGACGAGGAAGAGGAGGATGCAATGGTCGAGGGTGACGAGGAGGATGAGGAAGAGGAAGACGAGGAGGAGGTGGATGACGAGGAGGAGGTAGAGGAGGAGCTGGAAGAGGTGGAGGGCGAGAAGAAAAAGGAAGATGTGGTGGCGAACGTGAAGGTCAGAGGGAACAGGTGCGGAATAGGAATAGAAGGGAATGAAAAGGAAGACGAAAAGGTATACGAGTCGATACGAGGTTCGATGATAAAACGGAGAGAAGAAGGGACGAGAGGGGACGAGGGGAGAAAAAGAGATAACGGTGGAGCAGAGGCAAACGGACGGTCGAGATACGATGTGACGCGGCAAAGGGACGAGAGAAGAGCGTCGACCGTGCCACCCGCTTTACCGGTATCGTCACCACCGACGTCGTCGTCGCCACCGCCGCCCCCGCCGCCACCTCCTCCACCTCCACCCCCGCCTCCGCCGCGACCTTCGTCGCAGACATCGTTATCCTCGTCGTCGTCGTCGACGACGATGACGACGATGACGACGACGACGACGACGACGACGACGACGCCGACAACGACGGGGACGTCGCTTGCCCATTCGGAGCACCAACAGGAGACTTTGAGTCCACCGGAGGGTTACAAAGACGTGTGTGCCGAATGCGAGGCCTCGGACGATGCTCAAAGCCGTTCGCGATCGTCCTTCGACTATCAACATCCTCCAAGGAGCACCGATGAGGGTAAGTGGGGACGTTGGCTCCATCGTGCCGCGGACTTTGATAAAGCTTATCACGATTCTCGAGTATTGCGTTTTTCCCCCTTAAATGTATCCAACGGGGCACCAAGGACCAACGACGTTTCATCGAAATTTCTGTGAAATTTTAACCCCATGATAACACGCCGTAAGACAAAGCTCGGATCTCACGGCGAGTAACGCGCACGATTTGCGTTCTCACGGTAATTCGTTCGCATAAAATGCATGGCAATTAATAATGCCGTAACTCGGTGTAATCTTTCTCACACTCCCGTTCGTAAGGAGAATTTACGGACGGCGAGGATCTCGAGGCTTAATAAAACCATCGAGCACGTACAACTACGAGAAACGTGACGACTTAAAGTCTTGGGGGAATTGAATTGTCATCTACGATAAAAGTAAAGATATCCGGGATATCTGAGAGTTCCTGGACCGATAATACGATCGTCGATTTACCCTCGATTCAGCTTGAACCCGCGTTCAATTTCAATTGTCTCGCCTATAAATAATAATTAAGTTTGCCTCGGTGTTGCTCGAAATTCCGAAACCACAGATTCCTCGGCCATAAACAATGAAAACGTATATATATTTTCCCTTCGTCGAAGAATGCGGCCAGTGTTCTCGCGTTCGGTGGAACCCACCGGAAGTACAGCGTACCGTGAATCCGGTGTTCCATCGGTATTCGGTAAGAGCGTAAGGCGTCACGTTCCCGAGCACGCAGCCTACCTTTCTGCCGGCCGGCAGATATGCGTTCCTTCGCTCGGTTCGTGCGTCTGCGTGTCTGCTGCGTGCCTGCGTTCATGCGTTCCTGCGTGCTACTGCACGCCCTTGCATACCCCTCCGTGCCCCTGCCTGTCCCTACTTGCCCTTGCCCACCTCCGCGTGCGCGCGAGTGAACGACCGACCGACCGATTGAATCGGTTCCCCCAAGTTCTCTTCCAAGAACTATACATTCCAGCCGATCACGTCCGAGGCATCGATAGAGAAATCGCGATAGGGTCCGGGTATAGACGAAATAACGCAAAACTCGTGATTCGAGCAATATCAGACGATGGACAATTGTTTCAGGTTCAGCCGAACAATTCGAGCCGAACGAGATCAGAGTCGAGCTTGGCGAAAACATCGACTCTCAGGAGCGCGACGTGAGATGCGCTGAAAGAAGAAACGATCAGTTATGGAGAGGAAGCTCTACCGGTATAAATACATATGTAACGCACGGAGTACAATATTATAGATATTATAGGTATCTCGTAAACGTTACGAGGATCAAAGACTTTTGAAGCCGTAGAAGGTAGACTCTCCGCGAAAGAAACGTTGCACGGCTACTTTTTCCATAGCCGAGAAATCATTTACCGACTTTTTTTTTCCTCTTTGCAGAAACGCGTCATCGTTATCTCGTGGAAACGATAACGATGACGACGGTCACGGAACGGCGTATCGTGCGTGAAATTACCGAGAAAGAGGAAGCAGCTACTCGGCGAGCAGAAGACCGTGGGAATTTTGAGGACATTGGCAAGGAGGAGGAGGAGGAGGAGGGGGAAGACGCTCGTCGCATCCTTCGCGAAGATTCTATGGAAAACGCAGCGATTCAAAGTGACCTTCAACAACGCAAAGTCGTGAACGACGATAGTGGTGTTAGCAACGGTGACGGTGACGGTGACGGTGACGGTAATGGTACCGACAACGAAAAGGACAAAGGTACGAGAGAAGCACACGAAACGGAAGAAGAATGCATCGACGGGGAACGACCGGGTCGGAGAGAGGCCGGAGAGTCGCGAGAACTTTCGCTCGTCTTCAAGTTATCCAACTCGAGTTTAACGAGCAACAGTTTCAAACCGAATTCCGCCGTCAGGCAATTGTTCCCTGATCCGAGATTCGTATCACCGCCTCCTGCACCGCTCAATAGGCCACCGTCTTTCGCTTCTGCGAATTCCTTTCCAGATTCGGAGGACGAGCAAAAGTATCTCGTTACTGCGGAGAGTTTGCGACTGTTTGATTCGGTAAGAAGATCGACCATCTCGAAGAATCCAAACGATTCGTTCGAGGAGCACGCGAGCTCTCTGGTCAAGAGAACGATCGAGAATAATACGCTTCGACGAAGTCTGATCGGTAGATATCGCGCTACTGCGCGAAAAAAGAGTCTTCCTTCGAAAAATCTGTCTTTGGAAGAGCGTATTCGTCAGCTTACCTGCGTCGACCAGGACGAAGAAGACGATGGGCCCCAGAACACGAGAGACTCAATGACGCTCGATGAAATGGATACGCGGCTGTTGGTCCGCATACCGCCCTCCGGTGAGGAAGAACCATCGTCTTCCTTGAGATTCCTTTCGCGAAACCCGACAACGATCGGAGATGCGGCGGTTCTCGACGCGTTTGGAAGCTTGATTTCAACGACAACTGCGACGGCGAGCACTACGACCGGGACGACGTCGGTCGCGCCTAACAAAGCAGGTACGAGCGGTACGAGTATGCCCGCGGCAGCGGGAACGGGAATGGAAAGTGCCGGTGTCACCGGTGCAATGATCGACTCGACGAATGCGTCAATGGCAATGCCGTCGACGACAGTAGCGATCGCGAGGGGCAGCTATCAGAAACAAAACTCGGGAGGAAGTTCGGTGGTGTCGATGGTATCGGCGGATAATCCACCGGCGCATAGTCACTCGACGTATAAGAAACTCACGGATCTGTTCGCGTCCAAGAAGAATCCGTGCCCGACGAGTATGCCCGATCTAGGAGTCGGGAGTGGCGGCAGAGTCACCGGTCTCGGCAAGGAGTATCAGGCGAAAGGCTCACTGACGAGAAACAGCGGCACCGAGGCGCGAAAGCAATTCTTGGCGAGCTTGGCACCGTTGTCGTGCGTCGCTGTCAACAGCGCCGACAAAGCTCGCGAAGATTGCTATCTGCGCAATTGGAAGAGCACGCACGGCCTCGATGCGCGAGAATCTCGTGGCTCGGACTCATCGTACAGCTTGGAGGACATCGAGGCTGCTCTCGGCGAAGAGGTTTGGCCCTCGGGCTACCAGTTTGCCGCTTCCGTCGATCGACGCGCAGGCCCGCCGGACGTAACGAGAGGAACCCCCAAGTGTACCCCTCGGCCCGACATAGGGGACAACGGTACTGCCGATGAGTTGCTCGCTTTCGTCGAACAGGACAAGTCGAGGAACGAGAGAATCCGAAAACGTTACAACGAAGCCGAGGAACGATTTTGCTCCGTCAACGGTTACGCTCCCGCAACCACCGAGCGAATCCTCGACGAGGATAACGAGCCAAGACGAGAGGCCAGATCGATCGATCACGCTGGTCAACCGGCCCACTGTCGTCGTCCGGAGATTCTTCGTCGGAAATCTCACGATCGGGGCAACGATTCCAACGGGCCGAAGCCCGGTGACGATCGCAAACGGCAGGGGCAAGACCCCGACGCGACTCCTGAGAACGACGAAGAGGACGACGAGGACGACGAGCTCAACGATTACGGATTCTGTCGTAGACCATCGGTAAGGGGTATCGAGCCACGATCGGCCGACCCTGACGAACCGATTTTCCATCCGACGTATTCGCGTGCTCCCTCGGAGGATAGAGCGAGCGATGCTGCAGCGAACATTCATCAGGGATCCACGTCGATGTATCGCGAGAAGAACGACGACGAGCACTCGGGCAAGCTCGACAAGCTCGAGAAATTGGAGAAATTGGAGAAGTTTGACAAAGCGGAGAAGCCGGACGGGAGAATGGCTCAGTACGACGATACGATCGAGCAACGATCCGCCGGGAATCCTTATGTCGGCACGCTGCTCGCGGACGAGAGAGACGTGAGCACGATCAATCGGATAAATACCATGCAAAAACAGATCGACGATATTTATCAGACGATAGCGGAAAACACCGGTGTCGTTGTAGACTGCCACGATTCGGTGGAGTGCGAAGAAAGTTCGTTTTACGTCGACACTGGCTTCCCTCGAGAGTACCTACGTTCCTTGCCAACCGAGGACACCGCCGCGCTTCGTTTTTACTCGGAACAGAGAAACGATCAGACGTCTTTTCCAGATTCCCAGGCCTACGGCTCCAACCATCCAGTCCTGTCTTGTGATCCGCGCGCGCCCCGGGGTGTCGCGGTAGGTGCAGAGGACAACGTTCCCACTTATCCCGCATCATACGGAACCACCTCTGCTTTCCCCGTCAAAGTCCGCCGCCCGGAACCTCCGTCGGCGAATCTTTCCGACTATCATTGCAACGTAATGCCCACCAGCAATATCGGCAAGTGTTATCGTACCATGTACTTTGTTCCCTACGATGGATTGTCCGACCCTACCTACCAGAATATTCAACGTATCCTACCGAATCATTCTTCGTCGATTAATTACGCCTCCCACATCGAGAGGTATCCTTATCCACGGACAAATAAGAGCGAACATCAGCCGCAGCTGCAACCGCAACCGCAACCGCAACCGCAACTCCAGCCGAGATATTATAATCCGGTAGCGAGCCATACTTTGACGTCTATGTCCAATCCGATTCAACCGGCGGGTAGTCCAAATTCTTCCGTACCGGCAGCGACACCTCTGGCCTCCGTTGCCCCCGTTGCATCTCTTACTCCCCGGCTCGCGTCGATACCGTCGGCCACCACCTTTCCACTGCAAGCCTCGTCAGCCTCCCAGCAAACCCTGCATCTCCATCTTCATCATCATCAGGCACCGGAAGATTTGCGTATTTCCGGCGTTACATTTTCTTCCCTTCCCCCACCGCGTCACGCTGTCGCAGGTGGACCGTTTCAGTATCACCAGCATCATCAGCATCATCGTCATCATCATCGTCAAGCGATGGCTTATCGCCCTCAGTCGAGCCTCCCGTTGGGTACTCCGTCGTCGGCTCCCTCTTATACCGTAGTCGGCCCCTCGAGATGCACTTCCTTTAGTCCCGGTGGATCTAGTGGACCTCGTGCACCTGGCGGACCTGGAGTGCCTGCAATACCCGCAATACCCGCAATACCCGCAATACCCACAATACCTGGGGGGCCTAGTGGGCCTGCTGCCGTTCAAAATTCCTATCGTTTCTATCAGGTACACTTGGGCCATGCTGTCTTCAGCTCCCCGTCAGACGTCCGTGTGCCATCCGCGCGAACCTTTCCCCCTTCTGCCTCTACCCTGACTCCTTCCGCCACATTTTCTCCGTCCTTATCTTCCTCTTCGTCCTGTTCCTCTGCTTCTTCTGCCTCTGGCTCATCCTCGTCATCTTCCTCCTCCTCTTCCTCGTCTTCTTCCTCATCTTCATCCTCTTCCACAGCCTCGGCATCAGCCTTAGCGTCAGCCTCAGTTTCAGCGTCGGCCTCGATCTCGACTGCAGCCGCAGCCTCAGCCTCATCCACCTCCTCCTCCTCCTCCTCCTCCTCCTTCGCATCATCAGCTCTCGTTTTGGCTCCGACTTCGGCCTTGACCTGCGTATCCTCTTCCTCCACTGGTGTACCGTTGTCCACGGATGCCGGAACGGCGCAACAGGCATCCCTTCTTGTGCTTCCGATGAGTCAACTTTCTGATACGAATTCAGATGTCATCGCTCTCAACGGAGGCAATCAATTTATGCTGAAAAATATTCAAGCTGGCAGTTCCGCCGCCTTCCCATTTCCCCATTCGTCTTCTGCCTCCCCCCCTTTGGCGGTTCCTTCGCCCCCCACGAAGTTACATCAACAACGGCTCATCGTTTCTTATGCTACAGCCGAGCGCGGTGTTCCCGAGGGTGCTGCCAGTGCACCCCCTCAGGATGTATCGCAAGCAGGAATTTTATTGTCCTCAAACTCTTACACCGTTCACAACGCCAGCGGTGTGCCTTTGCCTAATCATCCACAAAATTCTGTATACTATGCAATGAACGTGTAATTATCGTGGATAATGAGACAAGCTCGTTATACCATAAGTATCGCGATATCGTGCTATAAATGCCGTACGTTTTCCACCAGAATCATCAAAAAAACAAGATCGGAAAAGAATGTGCGCTGTTTTTTCAAAAATGGCGTGGCAGATTTCATATGATTATTCATTTCGCACGTCTCCGTCTCGTTGCGACATGTTAAAAATCGCATTCAAGGAAGATTCGTCGTTTTATCATACGATTTCGTATATGTAAAGTTTGATCCAACGCGATGCATCAAGGATTTGATATATCTCCAATGTATAGTAAGTTCGATAAATCGTTTTGTGTTGTGGAGTGAAAGTAGAATTTTAGAAGGAGAAAGCGATAGAGGGTACTCGAAACCGTTTATCGGGCATGCTGTCGACTTATCCAGCGATGTGAAAAATAAGGAGTCTCTTTTTCTCTCTCTCTCCCCCTCTCCCTCTATCTTTCGCTTTCGCTCTCGTTCAGGATATTGTCCAAGGTTAAATGAATTCTTTCAATATTGGCAAAAACCTTTCTTTCCTGCGTTGAATTACAACGGAATCACCTCACTTGACACGATGTTGACACTTGTGAACTGTGAGGCCGTTGTCGAAGTGAGGAAAAGGGACGATACCCAGGTCGCAGTTTTTATGAAAAGCGTACCTCCGCCTACTTGCCGTTTCAAAGGCTGATTGTACGTTGCAATCGATTCTAGTCACTCTTGTAAAGTACTTGATACGTAACCAAAAGTACGAACCAAAATAATACGATTCATCGTTTGTATCCGTTTATAGGTGTAGATAACGATAATAGTTGTTAGCAGCAGACTGGCAGGAAGAAAATATAATATACTTAAATGTCTGGTGTATTCACGGATGAAAAACGTGAAAGCGGGAGATCAAGATACTGAAACAGTGATCGTAATATCTCCATAATGTCTCCGTAACATGAGTAAGTCGAACGACAATTGTTTTGCCTATGTAACAGAGATAGGAAGGAAGAAATGAAAGAGGAAATGAAGGAAGATGGAAAGAACGAAAAAGAAATGTTAAAGTGCACGACGCAGACTCGATTCCGAACCACATCGGCAACTTTGTTGCTCAGGATTCGTAATGTGTCGTTTGGACTCGACAGTCGACCTTTCCCAATGATAGATCGGGAGATTACGTGACATAGTTATCGCGCCACGTTACCCAGTTGCTCGGTCTACGATGGGGGTGGGTGAGAAAAAGAGTACAGTATTATCGAGTAGCAAGTCCAATAATGTCCCATATTGACATTATTGGCAAATGTAACCGATTTTAAACCAAAGTTAGATACTTTTATGACAAACGGCCAAATTTGAAAGCAAGTATTATATTTTACATGTATTATAATGTGTATCCCGTTAAACGATACGATCGTGACAAAAAGATTATGTAAATAAAGAACTGCTCCTATGTCAGAGTATCAATACCTTACTGTCATATGCTAAAATATCTGGTTACTGGTTTCAATTGCCTGGCAAATGAAAGAAAACTAAAGTAACTGCTCGACTAATTCTTAAATCTGCTTGAATTCTTTCAACCAACGAGAATATCTTGGCCGAATGAATTCGGTACGGTAATTAAGTGGGTCGCGATTGGTATTCGTAAATGGGTCGCAAATATTGCACACAGGGAAAATGATTGAATGCGTGTTCGCGTCGAGATTACCTGAGATATCTCATACGACACGCCCGACGAAGTGATTTTTTAAAACTGATTTATTAAAAAATTCACACTACCAATTTGTCAATAAAAACGTCTTACATATTAAATAGTTGAATGTTCTGTGGTATTTTCAGTGCGAAACACGTAAGAATGTTCCCAGTTCTCGGTGGACGACTCGTGTTTTCGATGCGATCGTAAAAATATCGATGCTCGCTATCGCGAATCAGCCTAAACAGAGACGGATGACCGTTTACAAGTACTTTTCATCAGTGGACCGATGAAAATATTCTTTTTCTAGGCGTGCTTCGAATATTTTTGTGGAATTTGTAATTTTTCAAAAGTGTACCGAACGCCATATTATCGACAGCTACAAATATTCGCGTATAGGCTAACGTACGACACGTGCGACGTTGGACGCGCGACGTCCGACGTATGACGTATGACGTATGACGTATGACGTATAAAGTATGACGTAACTCACAGTCTTCATCGGCACGGAGCTAACAGTTTCACAAGGTGACGTCAATCGCGCTCTACAAGACGATACATCGTCTTCTCCTGACTGGCTCTGGAGGTTCTAAAGCAGCTAGGATAGCCTCGTCGAAGACATTTTTCAAACCTTTCTGAAAAAATAATTCGGGTAAATAAGTAGAATGGCGCTCGGCTTGGAAACGAATGCTGTACACGATTATGTCAAAGAATTTTCAATTCGAAGATGTATGTACTACCTGCGTAAGAGCGCTACATTCGACGTATTTTACAGCTTTGAGTTCCTTGGCGAGTTTTTCTCCTTGCTCGCCCGATATAGGCTTTTGCTTGTTTTTCGCTAGCTTCTCGATCGTTGCCGCGTCGTCTCGTAAGTCAATTTGGGTCCCAACCAATAAAAATGGGGTTTTCTGACAATGGTGAGTTATTTCTGGAACCCACTGATAAAATATTTCGAATGAACTTAGAGGCAAATTTCCATGGGCCAATGGCATCTAGACGCTTTTCGTGCAAATTTGCAAAATCGTACCTTCTCCTTGACATTTTCAAAAGAAGATGGAGACACGACGGAGAAGCATACCAAAAATACATCCGTTTGCGGATAACTCAGAGGACGAAGTCGGTCGTAATCCTCTTGGCCTATAAAGAAAGAGTGAAACGATCGGAGTAGGAAGGCGATCGACCGTACCTGCGACAAAGATAATTACCAGCCGTATCGAATAATCCTAATGTATATGGCTCTCCTCCGATCATCACGGTGACAGCATAATTGTCGAATACCGTTGGAACATACTCTGATGGAAATTTATTTGTAGTATATGAAATCAATAGACACGTTTTACCCACTGCTCCATCTCCGACCACAACGCACTTTATCGTCTGCATTCTTATCGCTCTTGAATTTGTCTGTGCAGAAAGAAGCAGGACATTATTATTCTAAGCGGAAGAGTCATAAAAAACGAGAAATAAAGTTTCCGGTAGAGAATGAAGAATGAATTCAAGGGTAAGTCATTGATAAGTTTCGACTGGTTGGGTTGATACAGCTGTATCTCGTCACATCGCGGTACGTCACGTCGCGTCACGTCGGTGTTCACCCGAGTCTGCCTTCGTCTCATTTGATCGCATTCGTTTTGTCTGATGTTAGCCCGACGCAACCCATAAAATAGTTAGATCCTCTGTCACGTTTCATTGGAATGGCAAAAGTCAGGATGTTTGATTGTTGACTGCTGTGAGCGAAACGTATTTATATCACGTTTTTCCTCGATTATTAAGACTGAGACTGTCAGACTAAATAAAAGCACTTGGATCCTTCAACAAGAGGCTGGTGTAATTTGTAAAGGCTCTTCGGAAGATTATTGTTTTTTGGATCGCCATTTTGGTTATTATGTCAAATATGCCAATTTCCCACGAAATATTATATATCTCCGAGTGTGTAAATAATTAGTCTAAATGACACCGTACGCGTTTTAATGGAATAAGAAGCACATCCCGTCGGGCAACAAAATACACCGAATTTATTCGAAAGACTCACAAGTAACTGGGCGTCGACAACACACTTTACTGTCACAAATTTTTTAAACTTGGCTAGAAAGGCGGTGAACTAGTGATTCGTGGATGTGACATACTACTGCCACCTACTGACGTACTTCCTTTCCGTTCCCTGTACCAATCGTGTACGAGTACAATGTAGAAAAGAGCGTCACGTTAAAGAGAGTTAAGAGAACTAACCGAAAGGGTCGAAACTGAAAGTGCGTGCGCATTTCTTTAACACGAATTTTAATGACGTTATCTTCCTCGGGAAGATTCGAGATCTTGGAGAGATGGTTCGAAAGGTGTTCATAATAACGTTTTGGATGTTCTATCGATTCGTTGTGTTATTTTGAAATTTGCAATTTCACTTTTAGCTTCCAATACGATTTAATGCTGGATTCTTGTTTTTTATTTTTATTGCAACCCATCGGTCTTTCCAGTCCGTTATCACATTAGCATATTTTTACTTCCTATTACTAGGGACTTTTACGTGACCTTTGAATTTGGAGACGGAAGAAATGGGTACATATTTGGAAAGTGTCTCGATGTTGTTTTCATGCCGTTCGTCAAGTTTAAATTCAAGTACGTAGGTTAGATGTAGATAATGTACATAAGAAAAGGTAGGAAAAGGAATAGACAACCATTGCAGAATCGTGAGAGGAAGGGATGTATGGAGCTGATCCAGAGGAACGGCTAACCTGCAATTCCATTCAACTATGGGAAGTGAGACCTTCATTCTCGTTTAGCCGGTAGCGAAAGTCATGGATGCGCCATGAAGAAAACATGAACGTCCGTCCTTTTGCCTTTCGCGAGGAAAAATGCGATTGCATTCTTACGCTTCAAGATTGTTATTCTAAGAATACATGTGTATCGTCATAAATCGTGTATTCGTCGATAGGGTTACCCGTGCAATGCTCCGACACGGATGGTAAAGAAAATAAAGGGAAACTCAAAAGTTTCTGCATCGATCTTTTATCGGCCTATCCTGCTTCCCTCGTTTCATTTGCAGACATCGCGAAAATGTGTCCTCTCTCATCGAGATTTGATATTTCGAAAGAATTTCAGCGTATTATTAAAGTATGAATGTATGAAATTATGAAATAATGAAATTGCGAAGGTATATTAAACGAAGAGATGACGTTCTTAGATGAAGAATTTATTGGATGCTTGAATAAGCAAGACGGCAACATCAAATACGTAATTTATTAGGATAATTAGTTAATCGATAAATGTAATAATATCTAGTTAGGGAATTAGCTTTCTTAGGAGTTATTACAAACATCGATGAGCCTTCATTTTTTTTAAGTATTCTTTACCTCGTTATAATATAAATATAAAATGTATACATAGGTATCTATCGGACGATAAGGAAGCTCTTTAATCGATTGACTATAACAGACGATTCGTAAGCGTAAAAGGTACAACGGTCAAATGTGGAGGTGAGTGAATGGGCGAATATACGGTTAGGTAAGGAGGTAGATAGAGAGGTAACGGAAGAGGTACGTAAGCGGGTAGGTAAACGAAAAAGAGGTAAGGGTAAATACGAGTGGTGAGATGGGGATCGTGAAAAGCAGAAAATGAGTGGCGAGAGAGTTAGGCGTGAGGAGTGAGGCGTGAGGCGCGAGGCGTAAGGCTGGTGGCGGGTGGCCAGAGGCGCGTGGCTCAGGGCGAGAGGCGAGAGGCGAGAAGCGGGAGGCGAATGAGGGTCAGTGAGTACATATCGGTAAGTTGACAACGAAAAACGTATTGAGTTCAAGGACGGAAGCAAAGATCAAAAAGATACCGTACGTGACGAGACAGGTTATTCCAACGGAACGAGTAAGTTTGAATTTACCGACCGCAAGGGAGACGTAGAGGACGGTTAATGTAGAGAAGAGGGATATCGAACTATAAACGAGTCCTTGGGAATTAATTTTCACGTAGCGTTCACCAGGAACGCTAGGGAACATGGTTGCTTTTACAAACCACGGCAATCCGAGGCACAGCAGCACGTCAAAGACATTGGAGCCGATCGAATTGCTTATTCCCATAGCACCGTGCCCTGAAAATGATCATTAATCAGAGGCTGCACTTGAATCGCGTAGATCCCATGTTACGAGGGACCGACAGCGGATTACTCGAGTATAGTGGTTGAATCGCGATGATTGTTGGTCGTCGGTCGTAACATGTTGATCGGTAATAACAATCGATCGACTTTCGGAGGTAACTACGTAACGCGCCTTACCTTGATTTGCGACAATGACACTAGATACTGCCTCTGGCACGCTCATTCCTGCCGCGAGAAAAGTCAGACCCATTATCGAATCAGGGATGGCGAAAGTGTCACCTGTGGAAGAAGGAGCACGAGATTAAGCGGCAAAATATCGCCGTCGTTACCTTTACCAGCCGTCGTTTTTGAGATTGGCATGAGGACTGGCATCGGGACTAACATCGTGAATGGCATTGTGAGTGTAGTGTAGTGTGAGTGTCAGTGTCAGTGTCAGTGTCAGTGTCAGCGTCAGTGCCATTGCCATTGCTCAGTTTGCGTCGGTATGGCGTTTGCGAATGTGGAAACATTGAAAAAACTTACCGATAACAGTGATAACCCATCCGACGATGTAGGATGTGCTTGCGATCCATATGATACACATGATAAAAGTAATGGGATACCATGACTTGAGAGTGGTCCTCCGGCAATCGGGAATGGTAATAAGAAGAGCGAAATTGATGGGCCAAGTACCTATCCACCATATCTTCTCCCAGGCCGAATTCGGCCAAGTGGTCATGTTAACGATTTCGACTAAAATCAGAGACATAAAAGGGGCTTAAATAACATAAATGTGTTACTCGTTGCTCGTTGTTCGCTTATGGAAGAGCTGCGAAGGAGCTGCAAAGAGCCAGTCAAGAATATTTGTGGAAAGGGGAAGAAGATGGTAAAAGGGGATCGGTTATACAGTTTTCGCGAATTCGATAGACCCGAAGATTCATTGAAGGCGTTGGTAGTTTTGCTTTTTGAGGGGGAAGAAAGTTTCTTACGCGTTTCATCCTCCTCGCTCGATTCGAAGAACTGCACTTCGGCGTCTTTGGTGGAGGTCGGCAGGTCAAAGAAATCGGTGGTTCTTTGAACCTCTCGCGTTTTCGCGGCGACAACGAAGCCAGCCGTGCTGCCGTTTGAGATCAAAGGACTCTCTTCTGAAAGATTCTCGTACTTTGTCTTCCTGGCGGTAACGCGTTTAAAGAAGCCGCTGATTCGTCGGTTGAAGCACATGGCTGCGAACAGAAAACGTGCAAACGTTTCGTTGAGTGGAGCGAAGACGCGAAAGCGCGGTGCTCGATGGAGTACCGAGAATATGGCTTTACATACCCGAGATGTAGAGAATGTAAAAAGCAACGAGAACGAGGGCTTCGTACCACTCGATGCGACCGTCTCTCAGTGTCAGAATCAACAGGAGCACGGTAATGGCGTATGCGAGAGTGTCTCGCGTTACGGGCCACCATTCCAAATTCAATACCTGCAAATTCGTACATTCGGTGTCATTCTTTCTCTCTCCCTCCCCGCCCTCACCCCCCCCCCCTCTCGCCCCGCTCCCAATCTCCGCCACTCTTCCTTTTTCTATTTCTCTGCTTGTTTCTCTTTGTCTTTTCCTTTCTCACGGTAACGTTGCCGCTCCGTTGGCAGTCGGGGTGAGCCCGAGGCGAAGAGTAATAAAAATTGGAAAGAGGGAAATGAGAAGCGAGAAAGGAGAAGTGAAGATTGAGAGAGAAAAAACGAGGAGCAAAAATGAACCTGATTGGCGAAGAGGCCGCAACAAGCGGGTACAGCCAGAACATTGAAGACGGCCGATCCAACGATCGTTCCGACTCCGAGATCACCCTCGGTTACAAAGGTCCCGACGACGTTGATGAAGAGTTCCGGGCTAGAGCTGGCGGCTGCCATGATCGTAGCACCGGCGACATCCTCGGTGACGTTGATCTCTGGAAACGTAATAGGCCCCGGTGACCGAAAGGAGCTTCGAGAAAGCGGTGGAAGCTTCTTTCGACCGGGGATTACCGAGTTTTCGCGTTTGCCGAATGAGCCGAATGAGCCGAATGAGCCGAATGAGCCGAATAATGTGATCGATGGTACTCGAGGATAATCGGAGGGAATGTAGGGTGGGAGGAGAGATACTCACTTTCACAAATCTTCTTGATCGACGGCACGAAGAAATCGTCGCAGACGACGGCGAGCAAGAGGAACATGTAAATCGCTATTACGAAATGCACGGCTATCAATCCGGATCTTCTCTGTTCTCGCGTGAGACCATCCGATGGAAAGTCGTTGATCGCAGGCATAGTGCAATTTGTATTCTCATTGTCCAGCGTTAGGGTAGAATTTTCCAATTGCAGCAACTTCCGTAACCCTTGGAGAAAGAAGATGGAGTAAGCGAAAAATAAGGAGGATGGGGGAGGAAGATTCTTGCTTTTCCCTGCGTATTCGCGATACGTTTCGAGCGAGTCGAAAGTTGCGGCGCGTTGGATGGTGTCGTGCGCTTCGCGTAAGCCTATTACATAATAGCCGATTCGCGATTTCGTATCGTCGCATCGATCGGAGCGGCTATTTCTCGTTTGTTGAGTATTATTGTATGGGTATTATCCGCAAGCGCGGATACCTATGATTCGTGATGCGAAGGTGAAACACAATGTAACGTAGTTCGTAGGTCGTAGCACATAGCTCTTGCTTCATACCTCATAGGCTGCGGATGGTAAGGTTTCGGAGAGAATCGAAGAAAGGAGACTTACGCGGGCTTGTCGCAGGAACGCTTCTCTGGTAGAACGCATCGTTGCTGGAGAGCATAGCCAGGGTATTCACGCAAAGGAAGTACATAGTTGGGACAACGAGGACGAAGAATATTCTATAGCCCACCATGTGTTTGTGTCTTCGCGCCATGTCGACAATGGTGAGAACAAGGCAAAAAAATAGGAGGAGGAAGAGACGAAGGAGACAAAAGAGGAGAAGAGAAGAGGAGGCGTGTCGTGGCGAGGGAAGAGAATAGGAAAGCGAGGAAAGAAGAAGAGAGAAGAGGAGGAAACGCGGGAAAGAGCAAAAACGGCAGAGGGTGCTCGAACGAACGGTGAGAAGCGTCGTTCGATACTGTCGTTTTAGTTGGCGGCAGCGATATTTTTCATTTACCAACGGATTATCGGTTTCGATCTCACTCAGATAAGATACTAACGCGAAGCGAGCGAAGGCATCCCTCGGACGATCGAAAGTTTTCCAGGCGTCGGGCGTACGACGTCATTGACGCTTCTATCGAAGATCAATCGTGATCGTTGCGAATTCAGAGATAAACCGATAGATCGACGTATCGTCGCGACGATACGGTAGATACGGTGCGATAGAATGGAATAGGATGAGATAGTATGGGGTAGAATAGGACCGGATAGGATAGGATGGGATGCGATGCGATGAGATGGGATGAGATGGGATGAGATGGGATGGGATAGGATAGTCTCCGATAGGATGCAATACGATACATTCGGGCAATTAAGTATCTACCCTTGCACTTTCGCCTTTTTACGTCCCATCTTCGTCCTCATTGCCGTATGGTGCTGGTAAGCCGTGTTTGTGCTGATATTTGCTTTCCATTACTCTCGATCCACGAAAGCTGGAAAGGATCGTCGTAAAACGAGAAGGATCGAAAGGTGAGTAAGAATATAGCGCGCATTGTTAAACGGTTAGCAATGAATTTAACGGCTCCTATCCGCGGGCAAAGGAAATAATGAAAGCTAGAAATGGAAGAGGGAGAGGAGAGGAGAGGAGAGGAGAGGATAGGACAGGAGGCAGGAGAGGAGAAGATAGAATAAATGAAAGCAATAGTTGGCAATTGAGTTGTGGGGGAGGAAGGGTGGAAGGGACGGAAGGGACGAAAGGGAAAGAAGGGAAGAAAGAGGAGGAAGAGAAGGAAGGTGGCCGGAATGGGTGGGTGGGAGGTAAGGAGGGAGGAGGTGATTTGAGAGTAATTCGTTTTCGGGCCGACGACCACGTGTGCACGGTGGAAAGGTAATTTGAAGGGAAGCTGCGACATCGGCGATTAGCTCGGTGACCGTTTCGTATTTCGGCCGAGCGGCGCAGGCCAGGCGCTCGACGAGCGAGAGAATGGGAGACGGTAGACGGTAGACAACGGCAGGCCGATAGGGGAGGAGAAGAGAAGAGAAGAGAAGAGAAGAGTAGAAAAGAGAAGCGGAGCACGGTACAGGGCAGAGTAAAGTCGATCAGGTTAAGCCGAGCAGAGCAGAGCAGAGCAGAGCAGAGCAGAGCGAAGCGAAGCGAAGCAAAGCGAAGCGGTGCAAAGCGGTGCAGAGCGACCGAAGCAGAACGGAGCGGAGCAGAGCAGAACGAAGCAGAGCGGTGTGTCGAAGAGACGAGCGGAGAGGCGACCCGACCCGACCCGACCCGACGAGTCGTGACGAGGAGTGAAGAGACGAACCAGAGGGAGGGGCGATTCCAACAAACGCTGCCGGAGTTCGGAGTAGTTGATAACGTAGTATGTGTGTGACAACGGGATTGACAACATGGATACGTCCGATCTAGGAGGAGGTGCGTTCGATTATTATATTTAGTGGTATCGGAGAACGGTGCGGGATACGTTGTATCGACTTTGGTCGTTGCCGAGTCAACGGGAGGGTGCGTTGCGGTGATTCGGATCGTTGAAGAAATATCATGGAATCGCTATCGAACGAGGAGATGGAGAAGGAGATAGAGACTAAAGAGTGGCGAGAGCAGGAGGTAGAAGAAGAGGAGAGAAGGACGCGAGGGATGCTGGAGGATAAGCCGAAGGAAGATGGGGGGGGGGGGGGGAGGAGGAGGAGGAGGAAGAAATAGCAAAGGCAAAGGCAAAGGTACGGGAAACGGCCCGGTGACCGGCGAAGAAAGGCGATTGAAGAGAAGGTGGAAGTCGAGGAACTAGAGGGGGAACGGCAAAGGGACGAGAGAAAAAGGGCCGTCGGGATCGTAACGAGGGCTGAAAGAGAAACGATCGAAGAAGAATGAATACGGAGAGAGATTTTTGGAAAAACCGAGTGACGGCCGTTGCAATCGTCCACGGAGACACGCAGGGTCGCGATCTCGACGGACAATGAGAGCCCGGCTCGGCACTCTTTGTAATCCGAACGACGCGGGCAAATTGGGAAGTTTGAATCTCGTGAGAATCCGAGACGCGCGGTAGGGTGTGCTTGTTGCCGTTATCCGTTGTCGGCTCGACCCATTTCCAAATTATTTACCGCTTTATCGTATGCCGATTTTTTCGGCATTTTCGGCATTTTCGGCATTTTCGGCATTTTCGGACGATGAATTAATTCGGCGAAGAGAACGTACTCGATGGTTTCGTCGGGTTCGTTTCCGCCGTTCCTATCTTTTTCTCTTTTTTCTCCTTGCACACCTTCGTGCGTCTCGTTGATCTCACCTCTCACGACGTCTACCGTTGTTAACTTGGGAATAGCGGATTGCCCGAGAAAGTATTTGATTATCGCGTTGAAAGTTTGAGTCTCCGCGGAGATATCGACGCGTTGGACGAGTCCTATGTACGCGCGGCTCCACGAGAGCGGTCGGTTTTCCAACCACGCCGAGATCGACGAAGCGTGTTTATTAACTTTCCTTCCTTAAATTGGGACGGTAATTAGCAGTGACGTGAGATTGAACGAGCGACAGGGAGGAGCTGGAAGGAGGGGAACGGGATTGAGATTGGGATTGAAATTGGGATTGAGATGGGGGTTGGGGTGGAATGGGCTGGCAGAAGAGGGGGAGGAGGAGGAGGAGGAAGAGGCAGGGAAGAAGGTATAACGCAAAACGAAATTCCGAGTCGAGCGATGAAAAGTGAGACGAGGCGCAGAGAGGAGCGCCAGCGATCGGGGAGCGCCGATCGAGGAGCGCCGATCGACGAGCAACGTCCGGGACCGACGAGCTACCGAGACGGGATTGCCCACGGCCGAGCCGGCGGCCCACCGATCGGCCGAACGACCGAACGACCGAGCCGCCGAGCCGCAGAGCCGCGTTATATCTAGTTTATACGACGTACATTAGGCATGAATGGCATCTGCTCCGTCAACTTGAATGAGAGCAATTTAACTTCTTTAGGTTGCTTAATCGGTAGGAAGTCGCATCAGCCACATAGATGCATAACCTGTACGAGGCACCAATACGCTCGCCTCGCTCGCGTCGCTCGCCCTGTCGCGTCGTCCGAGGAAAAAATATCCTCCAACGGATAGTAATGAGAGGACGGCCGTTGATGGAGAGTTTGGAGGATAGAGATTTCTCGTGATATTTCATTATCGCGCGTGATCTCGTGGAAACGAAAAGTCGCGAAAATATGAGAAGTTTCTTTGGACTGAATGGCCGCAATCGGACGATTCGTTGACGAAGAGGGAATCCGAGAATCTAGCGGCGAGAAGGGCAGGGAAGGGAAGGGAAGGGAAGGTGACGCCGAGTAAAGGCGATGCGGCCGTTTTCTTCGCTCGGATCGTAAGGGCAGAATCGACGACCAGGTATTCGGAATGTCGATCGGAGCGGTGGCAAACGAAGGACCGACTAACTGCAAACTCGGCCATCTCGAAGAAACGAGAGAGGAGACCGGGAGTCTGAGATCGGCGGTCGGTGGACGGCGGACGGAAGTCGGGGCGCGGTCGTCGAACCGAGCGACTCCGAAAGCAACGGCGAAACCTGCTCGATCTCCGTCGACGTTTCGTGCAACCGGTTGATAATCGTTTGTTCTCGTCGGTGAAGCTATTTGTCGAAAGACATCCGTTTCAAACGAATACAGGTTCCATAAAATTGAAGTAATGGTGAACCTTAACGAGACATTTCCTACTTGGCGCATCGTCGTTATCTTACCGCTACGTGATGCAATTTGGGCGTCGCTTCTAAACGCGCACGAGAGCGGGAATCCACGCGAATCCGGTCGATGTAGCGGCTCGGTCCGTTTCTCCTGTCGCGCGCGCTTCCCTTCGACTTGGATGGTCCGCCCCATTCACGACCACGGTAGATGGGTCGTATCGACCGTCGATCTCCTACCCGCGGGACGGACGTTGAGGTCGGGAGGAATGAGCAATTACCGCGCAGCCTTTCCAGAGAACCGCTTACTCCCCCGCTTCCTCGTCTAGCTGCTTCTTCGTTTCGGCGCGTTGCGTAACGGAGAGGTTTGGCCAGCTCGGGCTTTCCCTTCTCTCGTTTCCGTTGCCTGCTTTTCACGTCCCGTTTTCCACTCTGCGATTTTCCACGACCGTCCTCGTCGATGAGCGGAAGCGCCGCCGTGGGCACGGTGCGCATCCGGCTGCGTTGCTCAGTCTTCCAAATTGTACGGCCGTTTATTGTCCGTTCCTCGACTCCCGCAAATCTGCTCCACGGATAGCTCGAAAGGAGGAGGCCGGCGTGCTCCGAGAATCGGTGACAAATTGCCACGGGAAACGGCCGATATTGAAGGAGAAACCTATAATATCGAGAATGATCGAGGCAAAGAGCGGTTGCATCGAGTATACCCGCGAACTTTGATGAGAGCAGAGAAGGGCTGGCGGAACGATGGGACGGGCGAGGCGAAAGGAAAATACACGTGTAAAGAGAAGAAGAGAACTCGGGGAAAAAAGACACGCACAGAGGGAGGCGGAGAGACAGAGCGAACTTGCCCGGAAGTAGCCGCGCCCTCGCCTCTTTTCCTTCTTCTCTGTAAGTCGATGGACCATCGGCGAATCATCGGCGAATCATCGGCGAATCATCGGCGAATCATCGGCGAACCATCGGCGTATCATCGACCGATTCACAAATTCTTGGACGGAGGAGCCCGCCGTCGCCGTTGATAAGGTGATTTCTGGCCGATCCATCGGAGATGCTCCCCTCCATCTCACCGTTCACCCGATCGCTCTTTGGGAAATTTTGCGAACGCGTCGACGAAACGATTAATTGTCCGGAAGATAAGGCCTCCCGACCGACGGAGGAGACGATTCGACGTTCCGCTTTCGCTGTGAACGATGCGTGGAAAGATTAACCCTTTTTACACGGTGATTTTAGGTATAAATTGCACACCCCCGGCGATAGAGGACTTTCCGCAAGATCTTTTCGACGAGAAGCAGAGGCAAGCGGGTGCGGTGGTGGTGCACGTTGTCGTTTCGCTTTATCTATTTATCGCTTTAGCAGTAGTATGCGACAAATTCTTCGTTCCGGCTGTAGAAAAAATTTGTCACGGTAAGTGGTGTCGGGGATCGCGCCTCGAGAGGAGTCGCGGCAACGGGAAATGGGGAGGAAAAGAGGGAGGAAAGCGTCTCCTCTCGACCGAGCGTCTTGCAGAGTTCGAGCTCGAGCTTCGAGTCCGAGTCGGCTTTTACCCATCGCTCCTCCTCCGGCTTCCGCCCTTCCGGCTGCTACCGTTTCCTCCTCTCGAGCGACTTAATCGTCGGGATCGTACGATGGATAGTCCCTCTCTCTTTCTCTCTTTCGCTCTCTCTCCAATTTCAGCGCTCTCCATGTCCAAGGACGTAGCGGGTGCGACCTTCATGGCAGCGGCAACATCGGCGCCAGAGCTCTTCGTCAACGCGATCGGCACGTTTATTACCGAAGGTGACATCGGCGTCGGAACGATAGTGGGTTCGGCGGTGTTCAATATACTCGCCGTTCCGGCTTGCTGCGGTATCGGTGCAGGAATGGTGGGTTTTCATTCGTCTTCGTTTTTTACACGTATTCGCATTTCTGTCGATAGTCGCATTCCTTCTCGTACCGCCACTCTTTCTGTTTCCAACGAAATAATGTGCGATGATAATACTCATATTCGTCGTCGTCGTCGTCGTCGTTGCCGCTGTTGTCATCGTCCTCGACTCTCAACCCCCGAACCCCTACCAGCGAACCTCCACCCCTATTTCACGATCAAAGTTCTCAGTTTGACGTTACATTTGCGTGTTATCGTGCACAGGTAGTACCGTTAGATTGGTGGCCGGTAAGCAGAGACTGCCTCGCTTACGGTGTTACCGTAGCTATTCTGATATGCATCATTCACGACGAACGAGTGGAATGGTACGAGGCCCTGACGCTCGTCCTCCTCTACATCGTCTACATCGCTGTAATGTACTGGGACAAGTCGTTTCAGCGATGCACAAGATTTTGCAGGCACAGTGGCAGCCTGTCCCCAACGGAGGATCCTCGGACAGTGCCAGGTGAAAATGCTACGGCGGAAAATACGAGCGAAGGGAGAGATCGCGAGCGGGAGAGAGGCGAGGAGAAGAGAGAAACAGTGGTTGGATGGGTGGAAGGGGGTGGGTGGATGGGTGGATGGGTGGATGAAACCGGGTGGAACCGAAGCTATCCTTCTTCGCTGTTTGTCAGACCTATCTTGCCGCGTTGCCTTTCTCCCTCGTTTCTCTCTTCGTTCGACGAGCAATTTCCTCGTGGACCGATTGACGATCTTTTCGCCGGCCGTTATTGCAGACACCGGAATCGAGATACGGCTTTCGAGTTCGGATAAGTTGCAACAGACGGCCGATCGGGGCGAACGCGTAGCGACCGTCGACGTTCCGTTGCAGAACGGTGGGACGAAGACGCAAGAGGATAATCACGATCCCGGTAAGTCGCGATTCGAGGCTGACGGCCACAGCGAATCGGGGCCGATACATCGAAAGGGCGTATTTTACGGAGGAAATATGCTTTTCCATAGATTACGAGTACGAGCTTTTGGTGTGGCCGGCACGGGGAGGATGGATAAGGAAGACAGCCTGGATCATGACTTGGCCGATTCACCTTGTATTTGTCTGCACGATTCCCGATTGCGAGAAACCACGATTTAAGAATTGGTTTCCCATCACTTTTCTCATGTGCATCATCTGGATAGGATCGCTCAGCTACGTCGTAGCGTGGATGATCACGATAATAGGTAAGACGAACGAGAGAAGCATAGCCGGAGAAATAGCGGGGGCGGCTGCAGCGGCGGAGGATCTCTTGAGAGTCCTGGAACGTTTCCCTTCCGTTTCCAGGAGATACTCTGAAAATCCCGGACTCCGTGATGGGCATCACGTTCCTCGCAGCCGGGACCAGCGTGCCCGAGGCGGTGTCGAGCGTCATAGTGGCGAAACAAGGTATACTCGTCTCTCTTCGTACATATTACGTGCGCTTAAACGCGACGGGCGTCCAGTGGTCGTTGCCGTTAGAGTCTGGGAAATGAAGCGTCCGGGGACGGGGACGGGGCGAAAGCAAAACAACGCTGAGCGCATCCGTTGATTTGACGCAGGGCACGGCTCGATGGGCATCAGCAACTCGATAGGATCCAACACCTTCGACATACTGCTCTGCTTGGGACTTCCATGGCTGATCAAGTCTTCATTCTCGCCGACGCAGCCGGGAAAGCATTACATCAGCATCAATTCCGGTGGTCTCGAGTACAGCGCGATATCGTTGCTATCGACGCTCATGCTGCTCTATATCGCGTTCGCTTCGAACAAGTTTCAACTCGACAGAAAAGTAGGCCGAGCCTGCTTGTGTATGTACGCGGTATTTCTTATTCTAGCCTCGCTGATAGAACTCAATGTATTCTTCAGGGTAAATCTGCCCACGTGCCAGAGGACGGTCAAATGATCGGCCGCGATCGGAAGGACGGTCGGGCAACGATATTCGATACGATTACGGCTAATCGTCGCGCGTACTCTCGAATTTACGAGCAACTCCGTGGGGCGTAAGGAGCGATCGCCGCCTCCTGTGTTCCCGATACGCGAGATCTTCTCTTCCCTCTTTCCAGGCTCGGCTCGACTCGGCTCGTTCTCCCAACGTTCTTCCCCCTTCCGTCTCCTTCTTCCAAACGCTCATTTTTTCCGTCCCACTTGCGATCATATTCAATCTCTTTCACCGGTGCGCGTCCCTCCTGTCCCAGCGATTCCCTCGTTTTCTTTTCCCCCTTCCGTTCCCCCGCCATTCCGGAGTTCTCCAAGGCGCGCGAGAGAAAATGCCAGCGGGAGCGAGAGTGAGGATACGTGTAAGAGAGTGAACGAGAGAGAGAGAGAGAGAGAGAGAGAGATATGTGGAGCGAATTTGCGATAGTGTGACACAATGGTAATACGAACGGACGAAAGGCACAAGATGGACAGGGGACGAGAGGGGAAAGGGAAGGAAGGAGCTCGCGAAACGATGCGATCTCTCGACAAGAGGGTAGGCGCACGCGAAGAACGCAAACGAAGCGAAATCGCTCCGTGTCGGTGGCGATGTCGAGCAGAGGAGCGCCCCGGTCCGGAACTTGGGCAAGTTTTGCCCGCTGAAACGGCCGGGGGGTACGGGGAAACGCCCGCGACGATCGAGGCTCGAGGCTCGATCGCGCAATGACATCGTAGAAAAGACTGCCGCTCCGCGAACGCGACGCGTGCCTCGACGCGGGTGATCGCGAGCCGATCGCCGAAAGGAAGGGTTTCTACGACAATTGCGACAATTACGACAATTACAACAATTACGACAATTACGACAATTACGACAATTACGCGTGAGCTCGTCGTCGAGTTAAATACGAGTGCCGCGCGCGCCCGCCCCAGCAGAACGTATTGTCGTACTCGTTGTATCAAATACACCGACATGTACCGAAAGTGTATTTAAGTAACCCGCAAACTTAACGAGTTTAATAAAGTACGGTAATAAGTTATTAAATCGAAACGATCGTTCCGATGATCCGCGTGGTTGCGTGGTCGCTATCGTCGACCGAGAAGGACGCCTGTCGGAGAAGATTAGCGTGGCGAGAAGGAGAGAGAGAGAGGGAGAGAGGAGAGCGTTGGAAGGGTCAGTAGTTGGTGGGTCGATGTCGCCGTGTCTGCTGCTCGCCGAAGGGCACGCGCCATCGTCCGAAAGGGACAGGGTGGAGCGCGCAGGCGGGTAGAAGGGGTCGAGGCGACGATGCGGCAGCGGTGGAGGAAGAGGCAGCGTGGGTGACAGGGACAGAGAGAGGGAGGAGCGAACGAATGCCCAGTAGGTCGGTAGGTCGAGCAACGCGGCTGCTCGCGAATGCCTCGTCGTCGGTGGTAAGGGGTTCGTTGCGCGTCACCACGCGGGATCTGCAATGCGGCGTTACCGTTGAGATCGTTGCCTCCTCGCGAACCCTCTCTTCGTCGCTGGCCAACTTGTCTCGCCTCGCCTCGCCTCGCCTCGCCTATTTAGCCTCGTCGGCCGCGCCGATCGAAACGAGCCCGGCGATCGTGGCTCGAAGCGCGAACGACGCGCCTGAGCGCCGATAACTCTTTCCCTTTGCGAGATACCTGGCGTCCTCTTATCGCGAGACGGCTGCACGATGCGATTTTCGAAGCGGTCCCTGTCGAAACGCAGGACACTGCGGCACGATGGCACGGCCAAGGAAACGGTCGCGAGGATGGCGAGGATGGCGAGGATGGCGAGAATGGCGGCGAGAGCGGTTGCCGCGGGGGAAGGGGGGCTGCGTGAACCGCATGAGGGAGGGGAAGGAGGAAAGTGGAAGAAGGAGGTCGGTGCAGAGGAACGATGGGAAGCTCGAGGAGCGAGCCGATGCGACGAATGCGGCGAATGCGACGCAAACGTCATGCGCTCTCGGCGCAACCGCAATCTCAATCTCCGTTCGGAGAGGAGAGTGCGCGAGCGCACGTGCGGCGGCACGCACGCTCGAAGCTTCTCTGCTGTCCCTTCCGTCCCTGCCCCGTTAGTGTCGTCACTGCCGTCTCTGTCGGCTCCGGCTCCTCGGCCGTGTTTGCCGTCTCTGACGCGCTCGCCGACGGCCGAAAGAGGAAGGTGTATCGTTGTCAGTGAATCGGGGGTGTACAGTGCCACTGGCCGCGTGGGGAGCACGACGCTCGGTGTCCGCGCGATACGACCACGACCGTCTTCTCTCTCGCTCGCTCGATCTTTCTCTCCCCCCACCCCCCACACACACACACACACCCACCTCCACCACCACCACCACCCCCGCCCCCCTTCCCAGCGCTGCGCAAGGGAGCACCGCCGGTAGCCTCGAGAAAGGATTCTCGTCGAACGCGGAGAATCACGGTAGAATCTTGCGCGCGATTTTCCACGAGTCCCACCTCTCGGGTGGTCCACCCTCGAGATCGGATCGGTCGCTGACTGCGTGGAACGCACGACTGTGGGACCGAGGCGAGCGGTCGGACCGACGACAATAGGCGTCGAATGCGCTTACGCGATTTGATGCTGGAACGAGAACGGCAACGGCAGCGGCAACGGCAACGACAACGACAACGGCAACGGCATTGGCAGTTGGGGCCAAAGTCCGACCCGAAGGGAAATTGGAGGAAGAAAGTGGCGGCGGAACCGGAGCTAGAGCCGGAGTCGGAACCGGAGCCGAAATTGCGACCTGGAAGCGAGCGGACCGAGTCTTTGGCCTAGTCCGCGCGGATCGAAAAGTCGGGGAGCCGGATAGACGGACCGAGGGCGAGGATAGGAGCGACGACGGGGCCGATACGGAGGGATCCCAGCGGGGTCGACGGAGGGTTCGGTTCCTTTCGGCCGAGCACCTTCTCTCCGGGCATCCCGGAGGCGGCAGCGAGCACCACCATCCTCGTCATCGAGATTGACGCGCGCCTTCACCGCGTCGTCGCGTGCTCCTTCGACGACGGTTCAGGCTCGAACCCGGGGATCCGTCGGCAACGGCCCACGGACATGCTCACCGACGGCCTACCCGTGGAAATCGAGGCTCTCGCGTAGCTCGGGAAGCCGAGGCAGGAGGACCGAAGGAAGAATCGGGAAGGCACGTTGCGACCCGCGCGACTCGGAGACCGCGCTAGCGGGACGAGATGCCCGTTTCTCATCTTTTCGTCGTCACGAGGAAAGAACGAAGAGAACGAGGCAAGTGCGCGAATCGTGTAGCGATCGAGAGTCAAGAGCTGAACGGAATCGGCCCGATCGGGCGACTATGAAATTCGATTTCGGAGAGGCGCGGTAGACGCGATCGCAGATACCAACCTCTCGATTTTTCCTACCGAACTCGCCGGCTGCGCTCTTTTCTCCGAGCGCTTTCTTCCTTGGGAATTCTCAACGGTAATCTTACGGTAATGTCCCGATTGATGCTGTGCAACCTCGGTAACGCGTCCACCGCGGGAAATGATAGCAATAACAACGCCAACACCAACAGCAGCATGGAGGACGAAGATTATTACCCGCTACCCACTATTTATCGGTGAGTCCGCAACGGCTTCACCGTCTCTGCTCTTTTCCGCTCCTTCCGCTTCTTGCCGATTCGACGAGTATCCTCTCCACCTCATATTGCCCGTCCATTCGGAGCAACGTCTCGACAAATAACCAATTTCCATTACGATCGACGAAATTTCCCCCGACTCTGCTCGCTTTACTCGCTTGACTCGCTGCTTTACTCGGTAATTCGATTTACGCGCTACTCTCCCGACGACGTTGACCCACATACGGCAGAAGGGAGGCCTGCGACGTTCTTAAAGAGGTGCGTTTGGAGCGCGCCGTGACACGCTTCCAACAATCATCACCAACACCTCCAGCGTCGACATCGGCATTGCCATCGCCATCGCCATCGCCATCGTCATCGTCACCGTCATCGTCATCGTCATTGCCATCACCATTGCCGTCGCCATCGTCATCGCCATCATTTTACTTGCACCCCGCGTAAACATTGGCCCTCTTCTTTCTCTTCTTTTCCCGACCTACATTTACCACGCGCCTCCTCTCACTGTCTCTCTCTCTCGCCCTTTCCTCCACCTCCACCCCACCCCCGCTTCGTCTCCTTCCACATTCTTCCACCTCCTCCGCCGCCGTTCACCATCTTCCGCTTCTTCGCCATCGCCACCGCTGTCCCGTCCCGCAACCAGCCAACCCATCGTTCCCGTTCTCTTACCTTCGATAACGATTGAATTTCTTCAAGCCGCTTTGCATTCTCCACGATGCTGTAAATGCTTGCCCTGCCTTCGTAAAGGAGAGTCAAGAATGGGTGCGCGCGCGCGACTCGCTGTCGCAAACGATTTAACGTAGCGCGGAACCGAAGGAAACGTCGCTGTACCCGAAATTTCATTCGCGTTCTTCGTTCGAAACAATTGCGAGCTACGATTTTCGAACGACAAACGGTATACGGCGAGGTACTTTTCCCTTTCGACGGGGTGGAGGCTGTCGAAGCATCGTTACCGCTATAAAGTGGAAGGGGAATTTGGCCGTTCCGGGATTCGGTCTTGTACGCAAATACGCCGTGGTCGAAAGGACGATTGGTTTTCTTTCGGTCGATCGTGAGTTTGATCCCGAGGCGCGTCGTGTGCACGAGGGACGCTCGTACTCGTAACTCGTAACTCGTGCCTCGAATCTCGTAGATCGAGACTCGTGGTTCGGGGACTCGTGGGCTCGTGGGCTCGTGGCTCGTGGCTCGCGACTCGAGGCTCGTGGCTCGCAGTCGTATCGAGCGCGCTCGATCGATCCTTCTATTAATACTCACGTCGGTTTGGTCTGTACGCGTAGCTGCCGAGCTCCCATAGCGAGCCTGGATTGCATGGAAGAGTTCAACGGTGGCGGTGGCGGTGGCGGCGTCGGTGGTGGCGGCACCGGTAGCGGCGGCGGCGGCGGCGGTGGCGGCGGCGGCGGCGGAGGCGGCGGTGGAGGCGGCGGTGGCGGAGCCGGCGGTGGAGGCGGCGCCGGTGCAGATTCCGGAGTGCACTGCAGCAATATCGCTGGAACGAAAGAACAGTTACTGACTAGCTGCATTGCCGCACAAGCGCAACGTTTACAGCATCCTTCGCCAGGTATTCGCTACCGCAACTTGGGCAAAAGCGGTCTACGTGTTTCCAATGTTGGATTAGGTACGCTGAATGTTTCCCCCCACTTTCGTAGAATCGAAAAAATTCGCGATTACCCGTCCGTTTTCTTTCGTCTCGATATAGCACTATTACGAAAAATCGTCGGGTGCACCGTTCCGACGGCAACGTTACCGGCCGTCTTACGCCGTAGAGCTTATTCTTCTCCGTTCCTCGGTCTCTCGAACTTGAATTCGTCATTCTGCTTTCGTTGCTTTTCAATGGGAGAAAGAAAGAAAGAAAGAAAGAAAGAAAGAAAGAAAGAAAGAAATAGAGAAAGAACGAGAAACGACTGATCGCGATAGACTCCGTGATATTTCTCCGTTTCCAGCCGTACTCTTCCGATCCTCTTCCGATACTCGGGAGTCCCTCGGCCATGTTTCTCTCTTTCTGTCACTCCCGTGCTTCCCGTGCTCTCCCGCATCCTGCTTTTTCGATATTACTTTCGGTGTCGCGCATAATCGATGGTTGTAATTTGTCGCTTCTTACGCTTTACTCCGAGAATATCGGAAGAGTCGTCGATGTTTGCATTTGCATGGCAGCTTTGGCAGGTGGTATACGAACGGCGAATCTTTGGCCGGGAAATCGCCGTCGAAGCTGACAATGCAGACGGAACGGTAGGTAAAGATCCGATCGATACCGTGTGTCAGCGAGGAGAAAGGGGAACGATGGCGTAGATCCGAGAGGTGAGTGCACGGTACAGCCCGATCGAGAGATCGCACGGCAGCGTCGAGCAGGGTCGAGGAGGGTCGAGCAGGATCGAGCAACGTCGAACAACGGCGTGTCGCGTGTCGTGTGTCGCGTGTCGCGGTGTCTCGTGGGCGCGCTCATCTTTGCGGGAAACCAAACCGCTCCGTATTGGGTAAAGCGACGGAGAAATATATGGAACGGATAGAGTTTTTTGGAGGTCGTTTTATCTCGACCGGCCGTAAAACGGGCAACGAAGGGCTGGTCGGGGTCGTGGAGCACCGACGAGGCAGTCGCCGCGACGATCGACCATCCTTCGACGATCCTCCGAGCGTTCGGTTTTGCGCCTTCCGGATGCGGATGTTTCACGAGATCGCTTCCCCATGGGTCTAGGTACGTGGACGACATTTGGCGTAGGGGGGAACGGAAACGAAGAGACGGCAGAGGCCGTGGTAGCGCTCGCCTACGACAGTGGTATCAACGTCTTTGATCTGAGCGAGGCGCACAGTGGACAACGGGCGGAGATTCAGTTTGGACGAATCCTGCTGCGGCGAGCGTGGAATCGTTCGAGTTACGTCGTTACTACCAAGATATATTGGAACACAAAGTGAGTCTACGACGTCCGTTCTACGGTGGAATCTTTCTGGGTAGAAACGCCCAGATTTATATACTCTCTCCACTTCTATTCTGTTCTGTTCTGTTCCATTCTATTCCATTCTATCCGAGAATTTCGCGTTTTCCCCCAGGACGGAGGGCCGCGGATTATCCCGCAAGCACATCATCGAGTCCGTGCAGGCTTCTCTGGTGAGGTTGCAACTCTCCTACATCGATATCGTCATGATCCACAAAGTCGACCCGATGTGCCCGATGGAAGGTTCGTGGTTGAAAAGCGAATATCTCTCGCGAACGAACAAATAGCGGTCGCGGTCGCTCTTGCGATTCTGCCGGTACGTCTCCAACGGGCTACCTCTCTCTTTCAGAGATCGTGCGGGCAATGAATTACGTGATAAGCAAAGGCTGGGTAATGTACTGGGGCACGTCGCGCTGGACTCCCGTCGAGATAATGGAAGCCTATACAAACTGCCGACAGTTCAATTGCGTCACGCCGATAGTCGAGCAGGCCGAGTATCACCTCTTCTACCGGGAAAAGCCGGAACTCTATATGCCGGAATTGTACAACAAAATTGGTAATATCGTCCGTCCGTCTATTCGACACTTTTACCTTCTCACCTCCGAGGCCTCCCATCCATAGGGCCCCGAGATGGACCCTACCCATCTGTCGAATAGGCCCGTACTTTGACACATCGGGGGGAAACTGTAGCAGTTGTCGATTGCTTTACCTTACTTCACCTTACATCACCTAACCTTACTTGACTTTACAGGAGTCGGCTTGATGGCCTGGTCGACTGTCACGATCGGCATGGTTTCCGCCAAGCCGGAAGATTACGGGGTCTCCTTTCTCTCTAGGTCCTCTTACAAGGTAACGATCAACTTTGACGGATTCGTTCTCGCTTTGGAAGATCCGCGACGGTTTTAACGACAATTACCTTCTTCCCTTTCAGAACAAATACTCCTCCTTCAGCTGGACGGAAGACGAAACGCAATCGCTGTACAAAGAGGTGAGTGTTAACGAGGCGCGAGACTTTGCCGAGAGCGTGACGAACAGCGCAGATTGTCGAGGAGGAAAAGAGGTCATTGGTCGTGCTTCTCTTTCAGCAGGAATACGGCTGGAAGGAAAAATCCACCGACGAGGAAACGCGAAAATATTCGGACAAATTGCGAGACGTGTACGCACTCGCCGAGCGACTCGGTTGCTCCTTTGGCCAACTGGCCATCGCGTGGTCCTTGAAGAACGAAAGTGTTCAGTGCCTTCTCCTCGGTGCGTCCAATATAGATCAACTATACGAGAGCCTTCAGAGCTTGCAGGTAACCGCTCGATCTCGATCTCCATTTTCGCATCCGCACCTATCACTCACCCACCTCCCCCGCCTCTTCTCGACTTTTCAGTTGATACCGAAATTGAACGCCAATATAATGAACGAGATCGAGCGGATTCTCGACAACAAACCGTCCCGGCCACCGATGATCTCGACTTTGGCGCTTAGATGACAATCGATTTGCCCCCACGGAAGCGGTGGGGGCTCCTTGGAGGACGGTGGCAGCCCCAAGAGCGAGGCTGCCAACAGCCAAGATCAGGAACAGACAAAGGACGTCACTGGCAAGTTACCATTCTGCGAGATACAATGAACCGGCGGGGAAAGCCGCCACGAATCCTTTCCGATTACCCCGGAAATGGAGACTGCCACTCGTCTACGGGAAGCGAGGAGCAGCGTAAACTACGATCGTTGGACGATCGGGATAGCTCGACGCTCAATTCGCCACCGCCGAACTATCGCCCGCTCGAGATTACGCAAATACCTACGCGTATGCGCGGAACGAGTCGACGACAATACTTTTACGATTACAATTGCGATTACGATTACGATTACGATTACGATTACGATTACGATTGCGATTACCAATACGGTCACGGCTATGATTGCGGTTACGGTTACGGTTACGGTTACAACTACCATTGCCATTACGGTTGCCATTACTTTTGAGAAGGCGATCGTTCAGGTGTGCTTTCGACACCGATTCTCGTCATCCAATGCGTTCGTTTTATCATTTTGCCACAGTATCGGGAGATTTCACCGAGAGAAAGCGAAAACTTAACTTGAATTCAAAGTCAAAGTCAAAGTCAAAGCCAAACTGAAACTGAAACTGAAACACGAACGAACACTCAGACGGAGAGTGAGTTTCGCTTAAAAAGCGGACATATTCAAGTTTTTCTACGAGTAAGCGCGAGCCGTAAACGCTTTGCCCGCGTTTCGCCAAGTGTTCATTAAGCTACAATAGGTAGAGTACGTTGGTAACTTTTAATCGGCTTCGTTAGGTTCGCGGCGAACGTTGTCGCGATGGACAATGGTGGACTATGGTACAGAGCGATAGATAACGGGAGACCTCATGGTTCTTTTCCCTCTCGCGTTAACGCGGCTACCGTCTCGTTGCGATCGATCGAACCAAGTACACGTATAGACGACCGACGCGCTAAGCGGGAAGTTTGCACGTCCTTGCGGTAGGACGAAGAGCCCGCTTTCGCTCCTTTCACTCTTTTCGCTCTTTTCGCTCTTTTTGCCTTCCTCCGCAACCTCTTCCCCGTTGCCCCGTCCCAACCCCTCCTATCCCGCTGCATCGCTTCCGAATCGCTCTCGATCCTATTTCCGCCTTTCGATTAGAGGTTGTTCTCTTTGAGTAATTAGCGAGTGGTGAAGTATTCGCCGTTAAAAGCAAGGGACGAGCCAACTAGTAAACTTGGCAGATAGGCGATAGGTCGATCGACCGGCCAGATAGGGGCTAGTAGCTGCAACTATGCTATAGGACGAGCTCGCGACGAGAGCTTCCAGCGACGGAGAGGAACTGACTGGCTGGCTATCTGGACGACACGACTCGGCAGGCTCGTCAAACTTGGCCGATCAGTCTTGCGCGCGTCAGTCTACGTAGACGAACAGGAGACGTACACGTTTCAACGAGCCTCGTCGCGACCTCGACCGATCGATAACGCGAAAGGGTCAACGGCTCTCGTTCTTGGCCTTTGAGCACCTTACAGACTGTCGCGAGGTAGTCTAATCGAGGTAGTCGTCGTTGTTGTCCCTACACAAGAGTCGATCCGTCTCAAGCGATCGACTAGAGATTCGATTATCTGTGTATCGTGTCAACGACGACCTCGATCGCCGGTATGACTGCCGTTACGATCGATATTCTCGAGCGCCCTCGGGTAACTCGTGCGCCGAACCTCCTCCGTCCTTTTTCCGAGCTCGACGAGCGCAGGAGCGAAACGATCAGAAACGGCAGAATTAGACCATCTCACGACGACGACGACGATTAGCTGTCAGATTAGCTCGTTAGACCGGTGTAGGCCCTGCGATGCCTGCGATTCGACGAAAACTGCAAGCGCGCCTAGCCTCCTCCCGCTAGGTCGACCGTGCTGGTACTACCGCCTACCAGTTTACTCGACTAGCTTATTACCACGGGCCAGTAGCGCGTCGGTACGCGCAAGCTGTTTCTCTCCGTGTCTTTTGGCCCTTTTATCGGAGGCTACGCTCTCAAAGAAATGCGACGCTCTGAAATATCTCGATCGCTACGACTCCCTCTACGCCGTCGATGTTGACGCCACTTTTGCTTTTTACGACTTTCTATTGTATATCTCGTCTCGCCTTGGAAAGTTTGGCGGTAGGTCGACGAGACTCTAAGAAGTAAGTTTTCGCGTGCCAGTGGTGTCGGCGGTATCGGCGGTGTCGGCGGTGTCGGCGGTGTCGGCGGTGTCGGCCGTGTCGGAGAGCATCTACGAGGACCTCGGAACGTCGACGATGGGGTGTCTTATTGTTAGAATGGCAATGTTACGACTACTCCAAAGTGCGGAGCATATGAGCCAGCTCGTCGATTTATGCCTGCTTCGAGGCCAATCCAATCCGTACACATTTGCACCAATCAAGGATTATCGCGCTGAAACTTTACTTTCTTTTTTCTCAAGTGCATTCAAATACGAAAATAAATTATCGTTTATTGAGGTACAAGATCGGTACCGCAGTTGGTCGAGTCAATATCTTCTCCCCATTCCAAACAACCTTCGGCCTCGTTAAAAGCGAAATCCCGTTCCCATTCTACGGAGCTGGACCTCGCGGCAATTCGCGGCAATTTTTACCGTCGCCTGCTATACGATCGCGAATCTCGTGGAGCGTACGAACGGGAGCGCCGAACGGATGCGCGTGACGGGGAAAAAAAGGGACGGCCGGATGGTAGGACGCTCTAGCTCCGACAATGAGCAAAGCATCGAACCTCGTTCGATAACCGACAGAGCCACGACTACCGAGGCTCGCACATCGGCAGATTTACGAAGAAGAAAACGTTCATCTCTATCAATATGGCAAAGACGAGGAATACCGTGTACAACAAGAGGCAGATCGCTCCGACTTTCTTGTCGAGTTTAAAGCCACAGAGGGCGATGACCGTGTAAAGAATGACGACGCAGACGACGATCGACAGGACACTGTAGGAAAGGGCCCCGGAAACGATCTCGACGTTCTTTCCCGTTAGGAGAATCTTGATGGTCCATGGTAAGCCTAGGCACAGAAGAATATCGAGCGTGTTTGCTCCGAGAGTGTTGCTCATCGCCATGTCTCCGTCGCCTGTAAACGAGTCAACGATAACGCTCAAACTTTCTTCGTTCCGCTGTACATTTTCTCTAGCTTCTGTGCCGTTCTTACCTTGCCTAGAAAGAATGACGATCGTCACGAGTTCCGGCATATTTCCACCGGCCGATAGAAATGTAATGCCCATTATCGAGTCCGGAATTCTTAGAACGTCACCGAGAACCGTCATCATCCAGGAATCAAGGTAGGAGGTTATCGCGATCCAAACGATGCACATGAGAAAGGTGAGCGGGTACCAGCGCCTACATCGCGCAAACCGACTGTCCGGTATCGTTGCGAACAGCACGAGTTTCAGAGGCCAGACAAAGAGAAACCAGGCTTTCCCGAAAACGCCCCTGTCCTTCGGCCATACGAACGGTGTGTCTGAAAAGGAAATTTCCCTCTCGTTTCCTCCGGTATGGGAGCAGCCGCTACGTACGAGGCGTTACGGAGCAGTCTCCATGAGTTTCGAGGCTCGAGCTGCATATTATACCTGGTTGCGACTGCTCCATTTCCTCCGCCGACTCCTCGGCCACTCCGTTGCGGCCGTTCGTTGTAGCCTGCTTACCGTTGCCCCCGTAGATCGATGAGCTCTTTCTCCTGTATTCCAGGATCAGCTCGTTGTGGAAATAGGGCTTGTAAGAACCATTGGCCATCGATT
Organism: Cerceris ruficornis; assembly: GCA_963989415.1. Lineage (NCBI taxonomy): Eukaryota > Metazoa > Arthropoda > Insecta > Hymenoptera > Crabronidae > Cerceris > Cerceris ruficornis. Next base: position 18,073,359 of record OZ022526.1, on the reverse strand, counting down.
CGTCCTCCTGAGAGGTAGCTGGCTCGAAAAAACGGTCTTCCGTCAGATCAACGGCGAAATTCGGGCGGTTCGCTTATCCCCCTCTCTCTCTCTCTCTCTCCCTCCTTACTTCTACCTACGTTTCTCCTTGGCGATCTCCGATCCGGCCGATTCGCTCGGTCCGCCCGAACCGACCGAACGGAGATCCACGACTTTTCCGCAACACCGCTTCAATCTCTTCTCGCTAAACAACAGGGCGACGTAAGCGGCGAGCAGGACCAAAAGGATTACCGCCTCGTACCATTCGATCAAGCCATCCCACATTATCACGACCAGCGTTCCAACCGATATCACGTAGATGGCGCAATCCCGCGTAAGTATTCGCCATTCCAATTGTATCGCCTGTTGAAGACGGTCAGCCGATCAGACGCGAGCCCTTTTCTTCCCGATTTGCTAATCGGCCAAAGATTCATAGCAATCGCGATCGCGATCGCGATACCGATACCCGCGATCGACCAGTCCATCGAAACGTTTGCGCAACAGGCTTCAACGGCCCCTACTATCTCGCGTGTACGATTATTTCCCGTCCGATCGTCGATCGCGGCAACGATGAAGAAAAGGGCCTTATCTCCTCGTGTCCGAAGATAAACCACACAGGATAAGCCGGTCGGTACGTCGACGTCGACGTCGACCTTCCTGCGGAGGTTGTTGGACGCGCCAGATAAAACGCTGCAGGTATGCCGGTTAACCTGCCGCTTTCCCTCCATCTGCTTTCCGCTGCGTTCGTCCGCGTCGATCCGTGTCAATCCGCATCGATCCGCATCGATCCGTAACGATTTGCAGCGGCGTGAATTACGGTCGTTAAAGCTGGATCGGGGTGGATCGGTATGAATGGGGAAGGATGGCTGTAGACTGGGTAAAGTTCAGAGACACGATATTATACCGGAAAGGGGCGAGAACGAGGCGAGCGAGGCCAAGTGCGCCGTGCCGCGCCGTGCCGTGCCGTGGCATGGCAAAGTATGGCGTGGCAAGACGAAGCGGGACAAGACAAGACGAGACGAGACATGACGAGGCAGAGCGGCGACGTGAGCAAATTGAGGCGAGGCGGAGCAAGACGAACCAGAAGCCAGCAACTTTTCGATTTTCGTGTCAAGTATCGTAGGTATCTTAGAGGAGGGCGTCAAAGTGTATTGGAGAGATATCTTGCGAGGTTGACTTACGTAAAGAGCCGATAAGGCTCCGCAGGCCGGTGTCGCGAACGTATTGAACACCGCACCGCCAACGACAGTTCCGACTCCTAGATCCGATTCGGTGAGAAAGGTCCCGATGACGTTTACGAACAATTCGGGAAAGCAACTAGCCGTTGCGAGAAAAGTTGCACCAGCTACGTCGGTGCTGATCTTCAAATCCGCGCATATACAATCGAGAGACGGCAGGAGGTAATCGTTGCAAACGAGTGCCGTCAATATGAAGCAATAAAAACCGAAGAAAGTATGCAACAGCACGGCTCCTCGTCCAAGTTGTTCCAACGTGAAGAGGTCCTTCGGGAAATTCTCCACCGAACGTTCCGTGCAATTTTCCGTAGTGTACTTCTCTTCCTCATCTTCCTGCTGTTGCCAGCGACGTTCCGTGAGTTGTTCCTCCTCCACCGGCCGCACTTCCCGCCACTCGTGAACTTCGAGTCCGAGAAACTCCGCTCGATAGTCCCGCCGATCACTTTCCGACGAACTCGTAGGCTCGAGCGATTCCCTGGGTCCTGGCCGATACCTGGTCGATGGTTCCTCTGCGGAACGCGGGAGAAACACTCGTTCATCGTCCGTGCACTGTTTTTCTTACCAAACGATCCGTGGATCGCGGGAGGACAGGGAAACGCAACGAAACGAAACGGAAAGTAAACGAAGCTAAGGATGCGGGAGGGACTATGAGGGAAAAGATAATTTTTAAAATCCGAGCGTCCCTATCTGCCTTAAAAAACCAGTTACATGGAATTCGATGAAGACGTTTAATTCCGCTCTAATTCCATTCGACCCTCCTGCACTTACCGTTTTGAAATTTTAGGTAGGTAGCTTGCACATTTACCGATAAAACGATAACCCATACCCACGATACCATCGATCCTTTCGATCCCTTCATCTTGCGGAGATGAAGATTTTCGCTTGGATTTCAAATTTGCAAATTTCTTTTCGTTTATCGCCGTCTTACCGATTCCCGCTGAGATGTTACTTAACAACAACTACTACTACTAATACTACACTAGGAGCCACAGCTCGCGTATTTATGACAGATTCGCCCGATTACGTACCCCTTCCCAGCCACTCGCCAAGCAGGGCTTTATCTGTTGTATCTTTTCGTAGTTATTCGCTCCGGCGATCGCGTTAACGCACGCCTTGAAACCATACGTACGATAAGTGCCAATCGGATTACTCGACTACCTTTCTTGCAATCATTACAATTATTCCAATTGTCGGCGATAGAAAAAAAACAAAAAAAAACAAACTGTTCGTGCACATGGAAGAAAGTTCCAAAGACCTGACGATACACCGGAAGTTACGTGGAAAGGGAACGAAGAAGAGAATGAAGACGATAATTAAGTATTTCGGTTATTTTTTACAAAATAACCTTTCCCTCTTTATTTACCACGGTTCGTGTCTTTTCGCACAATCCACTTTTTCACGCTTTCTCGTTCGCCACCATTTTACGTATTTTCTACACCACTTTTGTTAATCTATATTATACGGCAAAGGAAGAAAGGGGGAAGAGAGAAACTCTAAAACGAGCGGATAAACCGAATGATATCGTTAAACATCAAGAGACGTAGAAAAAGATATGCCGGAAAATATCTTTCCGGGGTTCGGCCAGCAATCGCTCGCGCGTTCGGTGCGTGTTTCCATGTTGAGCAAATCCAAGACGACGTGAAAATAACGTCGCGGAGTTTCCGGTTATTTCGCTATCTCCTTCTTGGCGGATTTGTCTTTCCCGTAGGTCGCGTCCAACAACAAGCCTGAAAATACTATTAACGTACCCAACCACTGCCTCGACGACAGAGCGTTACCAAAAATCACAATGGATCCTAAGACGGTAAAGAATTTTCTAGTCGTCGTTATGATAGAACAGGGCAAAGGTCCAAATTCCACGACCGTCAAAAATATAAAGTACTGTCCAAAGGCACCTGCTACGGAGAAAGTGGCTATGTGCCAAATAGTGGACGGGTATCGTTGCAGAAATCCAACGAATCGTACGAGCTCTCCGGATGTCAAGATCACTGCTCCGCTTATGACAGCCGACCATGCGTTCATGCTGAGCATCATGTGCCCGGACTTGGAAGTGTGCTCCGCTCTCATTCTTTCCTGCACCGCGCTGGTTAACCCGTCCATGATCAACGACAGCAGCAGCAACAGCTCCCCGAATGCTGCTTGGCCTTCCGCCTGCTTCCTTGGGACGCCATCCTTGTACATGAAGAGAGCTACGCCGATGACGATTAAAAAGATGAACAAGTACTTCCTAACGGGATAAACCTGCAAAGCAACCCAGGAACACGTCTGGATGGATTTACAATGACGATGACAGAGTTACAACGACGATGGAACGATCGCTCGGTCGCGTTTCGTAGAAGGACCAAAAGCGTCTTGTACGTGGAAAAATTCCGTCTCCGACGGAAAAACCATCGACATTAAAGACCAGGTTGGAAATGTAAAAGAAGTCTGTGAAATAGAAAGGACAAATGTCGGCTGTACCTTGTTTCCAAGAAGAACTCCCAGTATCATCACGGGTATCGGTTTACCGGCCTTTCCGATCACTTGCGTCGGATAATTGACAAACTGCAGAGCCATGTTACTGCACACCATGGCCAGTAGATAAGTTAGCGCAGCAATCGCATAATAAGTTCTAGGAGTCGTGTCTTCGCCCTGCTTCATCACCGTCGACAGAGCGGTCTTTGCAAACGCGTAATTTATCAGGCATTGACAGAAAACTAGAGCGAACATGTAAGTGAACTTTTCGCCGCTCTTCTCGTCACCGTATTGTCCCCGGGTTATCTTTTCTTGCAACATGGCAAAATAAAAGTAACAAACAAAAATCCCGAGTGCACAAATTATCAACTTTGTTCGTTTCGAAAGGGCCATCGTCACTGTTCTGCTTCGAAGGCTTCGAAAGCTTCGAAGACTTCGAAGCTATCAAAGTGTCCGTTTCACTTTCAGTCGTCTTGCAACGTGTTACACCAAACTCAGGGGCATGTTTCTTCGTACACCGAGTTTCGATCGTATACGTACGTGGCGAGTACCGATAGGTTATGCTACGATCGTATTCGGTTCTATTGGTCACCATCGGTTAGACCGCACGCGTGCCCGCGTATTGCATCCTAAAGATATTAAACATCAAACGAGCCCCGAGCCCCGAGAACCTACTCCACCTACACGGCTTATTCCCCTAATTCCTTAGTATCGCCGATCCGATAGATGGCACTATCATCTTATTCCTTACTTTCGCGTCTTTTTCCTTCTCTCGCTTAACCTGCTTTTCTATTCATTATATTTATCATCCTTTACCCAACAGTCCTTTTCCCTATGTCCCAACCTTTATCTATTTATCGTTATGTCCTTTCCTACTGTCTTATGTTTTGCGTTCCGTTCCGTTCCGTTCCGTTCCTTTTCTTTTCTTTTCTTTCCTTTCCTTTCCTTTCTGAAAACTCGCCTTCTTTTACTTCCTAACTCGGTCTAATCGTTTTAACGGTCAGTTATCGTTACGTCTTCCTTTCTCGCTCTTTCTACTCTTTTTCCGACTGCGATCGCCTACCGTCGTTGTGCCGGGGTCACTACTAAGCTGCTCTGTCAGTGTCAAGTGCTACTAATTGCCGACTATTAAAACTCCGGTCGGTGTCTCAGACCGCTTATCGGTCCTTCTTCTTCTTTTTCTCTAGGTAGGGAAGAAATAAGTATTGATACTTATATTGGAATCAAAAATGTGGACCGTCGGAATGGCAATGATATTTTGTTTGTGTGGCTCGGTGGGTACAAACAGTAAAAACTCGCCAGAAAACTCTTTCCACTGTGCTCAACGATCGAGCAGACGCCTGTCAAAATGTCCGCAAGATAGCTGTCATCCGAGCGAGGCACCTCGACTATTAGCGACAACTGCCGTTTCAGGAAAGGAGAATATTTTCGAAGATATGGCAAAAATAGAGGCAGGCCGTTACTGGATTGGGACAGATGATCCCATTTTTGTCGCCGATGGCGAAGGACCAAAACGTAGCGTGTCACTGGGTACTTATTATATGGACCTATCGGAAGTGAGTAATGGAGACTTTGCGAGATTCGTCGATGCGACGGGTTACCGGACCGAGGCGGAGATCTTTGGAGATTCGTTCGTGTTTGAGGGACTGTTGAGTAAAAGCGTAAGAGAATCGATCGAGACAGCGGTTGCTCGAGCACCTTGGTGGTTACCCGTAAAAAGTGCCAACTGGCGACAACCAGAGGGACCGGATTCCAATGTGACGTGTACGCATGCATATCTACCTCTGTGCATTCTCATTCTCTCTCTCTCTCTCTTTTGCACACACACACACACACACACTCACCCGCTACTCTAACTGTGTGTTCGTGATGCTAAATTTACGTACAGATAGGTTGGAACATCCGGTAGTTCACGTGTCGTGGAACGACGCGGTAACTTACTGTTCGTGGTTGGGTAAACGTTTACCGACCGAAGCCGAATGGGAAGTGGCTTGTCGAGGCGGACTTTCCGATAGGCTGTACCCATGGGGCAACAAATTGACGCCGAAAGGTCGATACAGGTAATGAGGTGAAAGGCCAGCTTTCTAGGACGTTGCTGCGTGAAAGTAACAACGAAAGCGTCAGCGATACTTGACGCTCTAGCGTTTTGACGGTTCGTCATCCAGGGTGACGCCATGTAATTTTTAGGGCTAATATATGGCAAGGTAACTTCCCGAGCAACAATACTCGCGAGGACGGTTACCTCGGCACGTCACCGGTTGGAGAATTTCCACGAAACAAATACGGTTTGCATAATATGGTAGGAAATGTGTGGGAATGGACTTCCGATTGGTGGGCGGTCGAGACTTCAGGTAGCAGAAATCCTGTACGTACGATACATCTGACGTTGCTCCTTTCTCCTTCGCGATTAGATACGACATAGCTTACTTTCAGACCGGTCCGTCCGATGGCATGGACAAAGTGAAGAAAGGAGGCTCTTATCTCTGTCACGAGAGCTACTGCTTTCGATACAGATGTGCAGCGCGAAGTCAGAATACACCTGACACGTCGGCCGGAAATCTCGGTTTCAGATGCGCCTTCTCTGCCTGATATCACGATCGTAAAATGCAACCCAGGATTCCTTCTAATAAAGGGATCGTTGATCTTACTCGTTTGTCAAATATTTTCCCTTTTCCCCTAATCTTATATCGATCGATCGATTACGATTTGTCAAGTGGGAGCAGCGCGAAGATCAACCCATTTTAACTATTTTGACGGCCCAAGTGATCATCGATTAGCGCGCTCTTGAGCACTTCAGTTCGATCGAAATTTCAAACTATTCAAACGATTTTCGGCATAATGACGAAATATAATGACGAAAGTCATCCCACATGCGTGCCGATCCACATGCGTACACGTGCGTACGAGCGGTAGAAAGCGCGTCATCGGTGATGTCGCTGGTGGGCTGCCTCGTTACCGTTGAAAGTTGAATCGGTAAAACTCGGTTACGATCGGTTTCGTTCGCTCGGGCGGGTCGGGCGTCGGCTCGTGGTGTTTTGCTAGTGTATTCGGTTCGGTGATTTGGTGGCTTGGTTTCTTCCCATTGAAGGAATTAAAGCTGAAAAGCTAGAAGACACGGCGTGGTACCGTACAACGAGGTGTGTGATTGCAGCCTAGACGTTTGTATACTCGAAAGACATTCGCTCATGGAATAATTGTCGAAATAATCGTAGCTCAAAGCGTGTAGAGCGTGACCGTTTGGTTCGGTTCGGTTCGGCAGTGAGACGGCAACGAGTCGAGGATTCGTGGATTCGAACGGTTGTTGTAAAAGGGCAGAGACTGCTGGCCAGAGCCCGAGAGTACCTGGTGTCCACGACGCAAGACCTTCCGACGGCTCGTTTCGCGAGAATATATCGCGAGAGTGCCGTCGGAGAAAAGGAAGGATTGGAAACCGTGTTTACGAGGGTCCGCCGATCGTCGTTGATATTAAAAGGACGAGCGAACGTAAGGAGTAGGAGAGGCTCAAAGCAGAGTTAAAGAGGTCACGAGAAAAGTAAAAGAGTCAAAGGAAAATGAATTACGGGAAAAAATCGCCCAGCATGGGTACGCCGTCGGTATACTCGCACGTTACGACTCGTAGCAGTGCCAATTTGAGATCCTCGCGATCGGTACGTAGCGTCAAAACGCCCTGGTACCAAAGACCTATTTTAACTCACGCCTACGTACTGGACATTCAGCGTGGCGCAATGTTTACGGCCGTATTTTCATTGGTAGGTAGCCAAAGATCGAAGCTGTCCGGGAGCAGAGATTACGCTCGAGGTTACGAGAGAATTGGTTCGATGCTTCTTTTTTTCAGTGCCTGGGCTTTTTTACCGTTTGTACATCGGTGTTTGATCTTTATTGCCTGTCGCAGGCCGCTCCCGGCTCTACACACGGCTACTACGTTATATCGTATGAATTCGTTTATGTGGGCAATCTGCACGGTAAGGGTCATTGAAATTTACCGAAATTTTCCGAAGCTAGTTCTTTCCCGTTTCCATTTCTACAAAAGATACAGAAAGTTTCATAAACTTCTTTCCCTTCTTTTCAGTTCGCAACGCTCTCGTGGTATTTGCTCTGTTTTCCATGCTCGGGGGAGCAGCGATTTTTGTTACGTCCGCAATGTTGATCACGGCTTTACGTAAAGAACACGAGAAAAAGATGGTTCCATGGTTGTACAGTTTTGCCGCATTCACGGTCTTTCGATTATTTGCCTTTGTTTTCTTCAGCGTGGTCAATGACATGATTTTTGCGTACAATGTCTCGATGTGCCTATTGTGGATGTTGTTTGTATGCCTCTCGACGTACGGATGGTTGATCGTCTACTCGCTGTACGTGGAGCTGTCAGATCTTACCAGACTAGAGGACTTGGCTCATTTGAGGGTACGACTTTTGATTCGACGATCCGTCTTTGGATTCTTATTCCTCGCCTCTGCCGAACCAACGATGAGAATGGCAATTTTGCTTTCAGATCGGTACTATGCAGTCGCTGAACGCATCTACGACCCAATCGATCGCCGGTTCTCGACCGACGACGCCTCACAGCGCGGTGTCGACGATGCCGGCTAACTGAAGAAGAGATCGTGCGCTCATACGAGCTGCGTTCGAGAAATTCCGTCCAATGTTTGTCTGGCGTTCGCGTTTCGCACATTATTTCACGTGCCGTTTGGCATCGTTCGCTCGTCCTCCGCGATATCGCGAGCGTATAATCATTTGCTGCAGGAGGGAAAAGTGGGAGAATAGGAGAGATTACATGCGCGATCGCGAGCATGAAACTTGTATTTAAACGTTTGACAAATTTTTACTGTTTTATTACGACTTTTTACCACTTTATTACCGTTGAGAATAAAATATGCCTGTATTCGTATGTAACGATGCGGCGACGTCGCAAGAGAACAACGTATGTCCGATGATTATTGCGTTTTCCTCTACTTTGACTGTAACCGGTTCGACGCCGCCTGTACCATTTTCCCGATAAGTTTGTCAAAGGTTAATGGCTAAGGAACGAAAAGTCAGCAGAGAAGAGAGCGTAGATGAGCCCACCAGCAGCTAGGAGGAGGAAAGTTACGACGATCCAGTGAAGCCGATAGAATCTAGGGGGAATCGAATGGGAAAAAGATTGAAATTGAAAGAATCGAGTCTAGTTGAGTCGAGGCCAGACGGAAAGCATATAGAAGTAAAATAGAAAAGTCGCGTCACCTGTTAGTACGGATTTTTTTCGCCGGCAAATTGCCGAGTTGCTCGTTGAGAAGGTACCGTCGGATGCCTAAAACGTAATTGCGTAGGTAGGTTTGCCAATCGAAATCCGTCATATCGAAAGGAAATAGTTTTCGCTCGTCTTCGTGTAAACTGAGCCACATGGCCCGAACGTTGTCATTTGAAAACGTCCAGTTGTTTAGGCAGAAGTGTGAAATGGCGTTGGAGAATGTGTGAATTTTGCGGTACAGTTTGATGTACCTGTAAACGGTGAAGAGTGATTCCCGTCGATCTCGATGATAAACGGAAAAGAACGAAAGTGGGGAGGCGGTTGAGGTTAAGGTAAATAAAGGGACTTACCTTGGTCCCCGAGCAACACAGATCCTGAAAAAGTCCAGCAGAAGGGCGGGCAGCAGGTGCATCAGTAGAACAGCTATAAAGTATAAAGTTTTACTTTTGATTATTAAGAAAGATGATATCATTGCCCGATGCGGGACATCATTGCCCGAAGTAAAGACGTCGAAACTGATCTGGCTTGCGTGAGCGAACTGTCCCCAAGTGAGAGGCGCCTCGTTCGACGACACGAAATTGTAGATCGGAACGGGCGAAGTTGGGCTGAAAAGACGCGCGCGATTGTTATTGGCAAAGTAGATTGGAGCGCGCGTTTACAGAGGTAGAAAGGTACGGTCAGCGGTGTACCTTTTACCGTTGCCCGTTCCAACGGCCCATGCACTAACGATCAGAGCATTCACGGTGACATCCACGGGAACTACATTGGCGAGGGTGTTGGGATCGCCGCGCAAGACCCTGAAGACTCCGGACACTGCACCGGCTACCACTCCCGTCGGTCCGTAGATATTGTCGATCCAGCCGAGCAACGGTTCGTGCGCGGTGGAAGTCACTGATGGATGCGAAAAACTTTTCTTCCTTATATTTTCCGAGAACAAGAGAACCGACGAGAAAAGACGCGAGCACGAGAACGGAGGGATCGGAATTGTGCTCGTTGAACTGTTATTACGCGGTACGGCGCGTCGATCGAATCGTAACCAGGCCGATTCTCGATAGTCGATAGTCGATACTTGCGTCGTAGCGTTGTAGGTGAGCAACCCGTAACGGCTTGCGAGCCGCGGTCGAGCGAAACCGTTTAGTCGTTTTCTTCCCGCGGGGCGACTATTAGCGTATAAAGGAGGGCACATCCGAGAAAAACGGTCCTTCCGAGAAAGTTTAAGAGGAAGAGAGTAATCGCGACCAAGATTTGCCAAAGTATTCCAAGCGTAGCCGTAAGTACGTACATCGCAATCGCGAGGCACATTTTCGTTGCTCGTTGCTCGTCGGCCGTGGGCCGTCGCTCGTTGGTCGGTTCTTTTCTCGTTTGTCGTTTGTTCGAAATTACTCTTGAGCTCGATCGTTTTTCTTACCTACGGCGGGTCGAAATATACCGATCGGCAGGTCTCGGCTACGATCCTTTATGAGTCCTTCCGCGATAGCTTTGGTGAAGGTGTAGGTGTTTGGCCATGCTCGGGCGACCCTTGCGTGTGTGAATGATACGGTACGGCGAATGATAGAGTTACGTGGTGGAGGAAAGGGGATCCGAAGCGAGAGTAAAAGTGCAATTCTTACCCGAGGACGGTGGTCTCTGGGACGGTTTCCGGGGAGGCATCGGCCAAAGTGAGCAGTTCCTCAGCCTGGATCGGATAATCGTAGAAATGTTCTTCTATCCGTTGAACGTGACAATTGGCGTAAGCGGTTGAGACGTGAATTACGGACTGCAATGGAAGCGCGATGCGATATCGGAAAGTGTTGGGTAGAGCGCGTTTCTACGTACGTACTTTGAGGTTCGGCATACGCTCGCAGAGATCGAGAATGTCGGCGGTGCTTCGAACGTTGGCGATCGTCGCCGATTCGAGGGTCTCGTTGAATTGGACGCTCGCCGCCAGATGAAAGACCAGGGAGATCTAGATGTGAGCGAAGTAAACGGAGAGAGAGAGGATAATTCGATCGATATATATCGCGCGCAGACTTACATCGCGGAGGAGAAGGTCTCGGTCCTGTTCCGAGAGGGCGAGCCCTTTGGCGGAGCAGTCGCCGTTTACCGTTACGACTTTGGCCCGAAAGTTCGGTTCTTCCATTCTCAGTCGGTCGTAGATCTGCTCGAAAATAGGAAATAGAGAATAGAAAATAAAAAATAGACTGTTGAGAGTCTGGGAGATTGGCAGAATCGACGCCGGAGGACGAAACGCGCGATCGAGTCCACGCGCCGTACCGGTTCATCGAAGAGACGATCCGCTCGCTCCTGTGGATCGATTCCCCGCTTTGATCTGATCAAGAGGTATATCTTGGAGAGGTCCGGACAACTGCGAAGGAGCTTCTCCATCAAAATTTTCCCAAGGAAGCCGGTACCGCCTGGAAGGTGAACGTTAGAGCGTAGCATGTAGCACGTGGGACGTAGGACGTAGGACGTAGGACGTAGGACGTAGGACGTAGAACGTAGGACGTAGTAGAGTAGAAAGTACGCGCCGTAAGCCGCACCGACAAGATACCCGTTATCAAAATTTTCTCCCCGGCGTAAAACCTTCGCACCGCTGTTTCCGACGTTTCCCCCGGTTCGACGGAATCGGCGTCTTTCCCCCATGTCGCGTGCTTGTTCTCCCGTTGATCCCCCCGCTCAGCCTCCTCCTCGATCGAGTCGACCATGACCCTTTTGGCCCAAGCCGCCGGCTTGATACTGGAAAACAAAAGTTTTCTCTCTCGTACAAGAGTGAGCCCGGCCGGGCGAGGATTTTGACAGACCGTAATTTTTCTCCCGCGTGTCGAGGAGGCTCGGGCTCGCGAGCAACTCCGGAAAGGCGAGCGAGGTGTGCGCTCGGCGAGGAGGTAGGCGGGTCGAGCACAGGACGCTTGAAACTGTCTGCGTTAAATCACCGTCGCGAAATTGGGTCTCCGTCGGCCGATTTCGGGCAAAGTTGCACACGCCGACGGTTCAAAGGAATGTGCAACGTCCTCGTTTGTTCGTCCGATACCGCTACAGTTGTCGACGCTGATGCCGATACCCCGATACCATAGGACACCGAGTGTCGGAAAAGTTTGTCGAGGATCGAGAAGGGTGAAGAAGGGTCGAAGAATTTGGCGGCGGTCCAAGTGTAGAAAAAAGATCTTTATTAAAAATAAGATTGCCGCAAGGAAGTCGATCGTACCGATGTCTCCTCATGGTTGATATTTTGGTATTTACAAGGCAAACGGAAGACGGGGGGAAGCAGAGAGGGAGGAAGGAGGAGGACGGCGGAAGAAACGGTCTCGACGGGCCGGTTGGGTTTCGTCGTCGAGGTTCTTCTCGCCGGGACGGTTTCCTTGGACTCCGAGTCGACCGCGTACCCGTCAAAGACGGTCGGAGAGTCGAAGAAGAGTGGTCAACAGCGCCCAGCAGGCCTTTAGGATGACGTAGCCGAGAAGGAGCTTGAGGACTTGGTGGCACCAATACAATCTGAAAGAGGCACGGATAAAGGGTGGGCCGTTACGAAGGAAATAGATCTTTTTTCCTCTTTTGCGGTTTAGATCCTTGCCTCTGCCATTTAACGCGAGCTTGCGGAAGAGTCTCGATCGGGTCCTTGAGCAGGTAGACTCGAATTCCGCGCACGTACGTTCGGAAGTAAAGATCCCAGTTGACTTGCGTTATGTCGCACGGGAAGTTCTCACGGTCTTTGGCGGTCAGCCTGCCCATCGTCGCATTAAACGCGTCGTTGGAGAACTTCCATTCCTTGGTCGTGAAATAATTGAGTACGTCCATAAATTTGTGAATCTTCTTGTAAATTTTCAGCATCCTTCGTTGAGTGGGATAGAGCGTGCGAGCGAGCGAGCGAGCGAGCGAGCGAGAGAGAGAGAGGGAGAGAGAGAGAGAGGTTGAAAAATGAGAATTCGACGAGACGCAAAGTTACCGCTACGTGGCGATAACGCGGAGCTCGAGAAATGGGTACGGAGAGGGTCGATCGGAAGACGTATTCGACCAGTGTACCCGCGGTCGTTGGGTTACCTCGGCTGTTTTCCCAGGCAAAGGGTGACGGCGTCGAAGAGAAGAGCGGGCAGCAGGTGGAAAAAGTAGACGAAAAACGCGTGAACGACTTTGTGCTTGTTGTTCCGGAAGCTGTAGTACCAAATCGCCTTTATGGTCGGGAACTCGAGGCCATACTTCTCGGACAAACTTTTCAGCATACCGTACGTTATGGGATTGTCCTTGGAGACGTAATTGTATATGGGTACGTTATTTCGGGGTTCCTTGTCAATACCGCCGTCCTCGATTGGCCTGGACCTGTGGTCGCCCCGTTCGGCGGCAAGGAGTTTTACCATTAGAGCAAGGTCCGCCTCGGCTCGGCTCGGATCGGCTAGGCTAGGCTAGGCTCAGCTCAGGTTGAGTCGCCTACATTCGGATAACTTCGACCGGCCTAGACCGAGCGATACCGAGCGAGTCCGAATGAGACAGGGCTAGGCTACCTACCTGCTACGAGAGTTGGCGACGTCCCACGCGCAAACTACGAGAGCGTTTATCGTCAGGTCTGCCGGCACGATGTCGACCCTTAACGTTTCGTCGCAGTGAATGGATCGCAGGATCCCCGTGCCGGCGCCCACAGCTACGCCGGTCGGTCCGTAGAGGTTGTCGATCCATCCCTGCAGCGGCTCCCGATACGTCGATATCACTGAAATTTCGACATAGTTCAGACGCGTCCGCTCCCCCCTCTCGCCTTACCCTCTCGCGATTCGGCGCTTGCGAGCGTAATATAGGAGCGAGAGGTAAGCCTGGAGAACAGCAAACAGACCGATCGCAGGCCGAAATATTCCAATGGGCATGTCATCGGCCTCCTTTTGCACCACGCTCTCCGCCACCGCTTTGGTAAAGGTGTACGTGTTCGGCCAAGAACCCAGCAACCTACGAGAAGAAACGCTTCTGTTTGTTTCCACTCGAACGGAGAGGAGGAGACTTGTTTTTTCCTACCGTGGTGATATCTCTTCGATTAGCTTCTCGTCGGCGCATTCTATCAGAGCAATTAGTTTTTCCGCGTCTATCGGTGAATCGTAAAACTTTTCCTCGATCAAAGGTTGAGGGCAATTAGCGTACGCCGTCGAGACGTAGACAAACGACTAAACAAATTCCCCACCACGCATTATTGTTCCATTTCCGCCGTTTCTCGCGGCGCCTCTCCCGTCTCGACGGCCGGTGGCCGAAGAAGAGCAAGAGAGACAGCGAGAGAGAGAGAGAGAGAGAGAGAGAGTGAGCGTGGCACGGTGGGTTGGGTGGGTGAGGGGGAGGTGGTCGGAGAGGAGGGGCCCGCGTACTTACCTTCAATTCCGGCATCTCTCTGCAGAGGCCTATAGCGTCTCTAATGCTGCGAATGTTTATTGGGACGGCGAGATTCATCTTCTCGTCGAACCTGACGGTGGCCGCGACGTGAAAGAAAATCGAGACTCGTTGCACTATCGTGGCACGATCTTTAACAGCCATCCCGAGGTCCGGCTGACTACAGTCCCCGGATATCGCGACAATTTGATGTCTGAACTTTGGCTGCTCCTCCTTCAACTTTGAGAAAATCTGTGAAAGGAGAGAAATCCGCGCGGTCTCGATTAGGCGGTTTAGCGGAGATGGTTCGGAGGAGATGTTACGTGCAATCGTGTACATACGTAGATGGGAAAGCACAGGTCGCGTTGAGAGGAGAGGAGAGGAGAGTAAAACGTTGGAAGCGCGGAGAAAGTCGCGATCCGTCCGGGGCGGGGAAGGAAAGGGGGAAAGCGACGGAGGAGAAAGAAACGGACTCACCGGATCGTCGAAGAGTTCCTCGACGCGCTGATGCGCGTCCTTGCCCTTCTTCGGCCGCACGAGGAGATAGATGCAGCTAATTTCCGGGCATCCTCGGAGAAGCTTCTCAATGAGGAGTTTGCCGACGAAGCCGGTACCGCCGGTCACGAAGATGCTTTGTCCGTGGTAAAAGTCTCGGACGGGGCCCCGATCGAGTCGAGGATCGGCTCTCTGAACGGTCTCGGGGGCCTCCTCGGAGCCCTCCTCGGCGCCGGAGGCCACCGAGGTAACGGAGGCGCGATCCTCCTCCTCGGGGCTCGGGGCCTCTCGTTCGCGCTGCTCCGACAGGACTTCGACCATTTTTTTCCGCCGGGACGCTGATAGGGCTGCCGATGGAAAGGAATATCGTGATTACGAGAAGATTTCCAAGTATTCCGGCTCGGCCAGTGCCGAGACGTCGAAGCGTCGGCACGCCGAAACGCCGAAACGACTCCCTCCATCGTAACTGGCATCGCACGATTCACCAGCTACTGTCTGCTGCCGCGTACCGCCACCCACCGCCACCCGCCGCGGAGAAACCGCGAGTCGTCCCGAGGTGAAAGTCGATCGTGAACTTGGCCGTTGTCTTTCGTCGTAGCGAATACGAACACCAACGCGGCCACGAGAACGCGATTCCCTTCCTCCCTTCCTCATTCTAAGAGGAAGGTCATTTTTCGAAGGGCCGTAAGATACGAGAAGAGACGAGTGAGCGGCGACAAAGGATAACGTTAATATCCGATCTATGAAACTGCACGGATGCTGTGGAAAGGTTTATCGTGCTCGTTAACGGTACCGTTCGACGACGATTTCGACGTGAGTAATTTACCGTTTCTCCGTCTACCGACGAACCGACTCGACTTGTGTCCCATCGAGAACCGAGTCACTCGGCAACGGGCCTCTCGTTATTCTCAAAGGGTCCCTTTTCTCGTCTCTTTCGGCACTATCGTCGTTTAACGATTTTTCCTCGATTACCGCCACCTCGGGCTTTTTGGCTTGTCAAACTTACTGAATTGTTGAGTCGACGAACCAACGAACCGATCAGTCGAACGACGGACGAACGGACGTGCTACCGATTCGAGGCGCAGACGATTCCAGCAAAAATCAACGATCCAGTGACCCAATGATCCGACGGATCAACGAATGGATCAGTCGTTCGAGGGAGAAAATGATCGCGTAACTTTGAAACTTTCTCTTCGCGCGGTTCCACCGATTCTCGTTCCGTTAGGCCGGAACGGAGTCTTTTGCAAGCGATACCACTTGGAATTGTCACTCGCGCCGTCGATGGTCCCGCTTTTCCTTTCTCCTCCTCCTTCTCCTCCACCGCAATGGGTTGCTCCTTCTCCGACTCCTTTTCCACCTCTGCCGCTTGTCGATCTCTTTCTATTTCCGACGACTTTACCCTTTCCATCGAACCAGCTGGTCGCTTCCTTCGTCTTTGCCTTCACCTTCACCTTCGCCTTCGCCTTCGCCTTCGCCTTCGTCTTCGCCTTCGCCTTCGCCTTCGCCTTCGCCTTCGCCTTCGCCTTTACTATTGCCATTACTATTATAACAACTTGCCGTCGGTGGTCGTTCCTTTATTCCACCTTCCGCAATCTCCTCTTTTTCTCCCTCGTCCGTGTACTTTACCCTCCACGAAGGGGACATCGGAGGCATCGAAACTATCGATAACAGGGTCACAGCTATGCACAGTATAGCTGATAATAGGGGGTAGGCCGCGTTTGGGAGATTGCGAAGGAGAGGAAAGTCGGATTGGTGGGGCGGGATGCGAGATAAAATACGTGCTCGTTTTCCGAAATATTTTCAATCTCGTTGTTTTATTCGTCCTACAAGAGTCGGCGCAGAAGTGAACGCGTCCGTGCTTGCGGCGATCGGGTACAAACATGTTTGGCGTACGTCGCATGCAGGCACGATCGAGAGGTGTGAATGGTATGTGACGGAAGTGCGGACGGAACGTTAACGCGGGAACGACGAGTCGAGGTTGCGAGACGATCCGATGGAAGGTCAGCCGTGCCGACGCGCGTCCTATCGCGACGTATCGGACCGGGACTGGGTGCGGTAGTCCGTCGGATGCGGCTAGGAGTGCTAGGCCGGAGCCTCGGACGGAGCTCTTTGGAGTTTGGAGACGCGTCGAGGTACGCCGAGGTGCGGCGTAGCGCGCCGATGTTGCGCTTACCGGCGCACAGGTGCGCGGAGTCGTGCCGTAACACCAGATTCGACTTTGACCTACCGGAAGATCTTTTGGAAATGCGCGTACAATTCTAACGGCGGAAAGTCGCCTGTACTCGGATCGATCATCACCGGAAAGTCGGTGAATCGTCGTCCTTGATCGCGCCTGATTGACGACAAATTATTAGTTGTGCGCACATTGGAGTCGTAGGAAATAATCTCTTATCGACGTTGTACGATAATGCGTCTTTTGCGCGGAACTACGATCGAGCACCAAGAGTCGCAGAAAACTGCGTGGTATTGTGCAACCTGACGAAGACGAGGACGAGGGCGAGGACGAGAACGAGGGCCGCGTATTCTCCTTTTCGCGGCATTTCCTTCGCTTTCTCTCGCGTCGAAGCGACAGACTGCGTTGAGAAGGTTACTCACGGCTCGTTCGCAGCAGCCGGCGTACCGCGAGTACGCGCAAACACGATCTTTCTTAGAAAATATTCGCAAGGGCACTTGGGACAAGGCACGGGTATTCGTTACGTAAGATCGTTCTCGTACTCCCGAGACGTCTTATCGTTTACGCCAGCGGCGATGTCGGAGATGTTGACGACGATGTTGGCAGAGCGGCCGATCGCCGAGTCCGACGAGAACGACCAATCGTTGCTTTCTTTCCTTTCCTTTCTTCTCCTTCTCGGTTAGCCGGCCCGCCGAGGCAACCTCGAGGACGATTTCGTAGAAGATAGAAACGTGGAAGAAGAGGGACGGGAGGACGGCATTAGACGGAAGGCGCAACGCGGGAGGCGGAGGGGCAGAGGAGGAGGAGGATGCTCGCTAGCGGGAGTAACAGGCCGGGGAAGGGGACGGAAGGAGTGGAGCGCCGCGATTACGGCAAAAACGTGGTTTGCGCTCTGTCCCAGGTCGCTCGGCTTTCGTTCGAAGCGTACGAATACTTTGAGTACCAATCGCGAAGAAAAACTTGCTCCAAGGTCTGCCTTAAACTGTCACGTGTCTCGTCGTCGACGCTCTCGAAAACAACTCCGATCCCTGAAACGTCAACGAATCGGGGAGAGAAAATTGCCTTTGAGTGGAATTGTACATAGATAGATCGATAGACAGGGAGAGAGAGAGAGAGAGAGAGAGAGAGACCTGCTGTATCGATAAAATAGTCACCGGACCAATTGCTGGTACCGATATAGGCAGCTGCATCCGTGACCATGTACTTGTTGTGATTTACTCTGGCGAAGGGTATCTCGTCGTTGTCCGGATCAACAGGAACGACGAATCTTCGCTGAGGAAAGAAAAGCTCGGTAAGGGACGAGGAGGAAGCTCGTGGGCATGGGGCGGAGATGAGCAGGGAGAAGAATGGTACGAACCACTTCGATCTTCACTCCGGGATAGCTCTCCGACAGATCCTCGAGAGACTGGAGAAAGTACGCTTCCGATTTGCTCGAATGCTTCCAGGAGGAAACGAGGAGACGGACGTGTACCTTGCGCTCGATGGCCGCGGTTCTCAAGGCGTCGTCTATGATCGGCCAATATCTGATCTTCGCCGTATAGACGGTCAGAGGAAAGTAGTCCATCACCGAGACGTAAATGAACTTCTCGGCTCTCTCTATGCAGCGAAGAATAGCGTCGATGTCGTTGGTCCTGCCGTTGGGTGAAAATGGCGGCGGGGAGCTCTGGAAGGATTCGCTCGTGACGTAGGATCAGTGGACGTTTCCCCGATGCATTACTTACCGCGGCGAATGTTTTGTACTTGTTGTTGGCAAAGGTCAAGTTGAGCGGATTGTCAGCGTTTATCTTGGTATCTAGGGAATTTGGCCATACGGAAGGTACTTTGCCCTCTTCCGCCACTTTCCAGTAGACCTACGGCGAAACGGAGTGGTTGGGAGGATGAGAATTGGGATAGAGATAGAGATGGAGACAGACTTACGTCGAAAACCTTGGCGAGATCCTTCACCAGACAGCTACAGTTTAGAAAGAGAAGCCCGAGTTCCTTGACCTGAGAGAGCGATCTCCAGTCCATGTTGGCCGAGCCGACGTACGCGTGGATTCCGTCGACGAGCCAGAGCTTGGTGTGAAGCACCCCGCCCCCCAGGAGTCCGGCAAAGTTCAAACTCTTCAGCTGCGAAGGAATTTTGAGTAAACTTTTCCAGCCGCGTGGGTCGGTTTTTTTGCACGTTCGATCCATGTCGATTTACCGCGGCGTTTGCCTTTCTCGCGAGAATCTCCGCGTCCAAGTTCGGACTCTCCCGGGTTGGGGCGTTCTGGGCCAACCTCAGCTGGATTCCCCTGTCTCTGCCTGCTTCGAGGAGGGATCTGAAGATCCGTTCACCCTAGACCGATCGAGGTGAGCGTCGTTGGCGCGTGACTCGTCGAGAGCGAGAAGGGAGGAAACGATTCGTACCTTGGCCGCGCTGTCGTCGGAACGATCGACGTCCTCCCTTCTCAGGGTCCAGTAGAAGGCGGCTATCTCGATTTTATCCCGTGCCAGGTCAATCAGTTCCGTCCAAGAGTCGTAAGTGGAATCGAGAAGGAGGCTGCCGTTGCTGTAGTTCATGCCGATCGGTAGGGTCTCGACGAGAGACACCCTGCAATCGTCGGCGTCGAGGGAGCAGCCGAGGTCGATACCGACTCTCGTCTCGTTCGAATCGTGTCGCTCGCCGGCGTGATCAAGCAACGGCAGCAAAACGACCAGTACGATCAAAATGAGAATCACCGTGATCGGGATGCAGCTGGGCCTGCACCAGCCCTGCGCTCCCCACCTGTTTCCCAAGGACCGAGAGCATGAGCGGGTTTTTCGCCAACTTCCTTTCGGGATGGACCAGGGGACCCTGCTGCGGTCCTCTCGTCCCGATACTCACTTTCCGCTTGCCAGAGGATCGTCCGCGTCACCTCTCAACATAAATCCCGATTGCTCCCACAGCTCCAAGTCATCGTCACCGCCTCCACCGCCACCGCCGCCACCGCCGCCGCCGACAATACCGCCGACGTTGGAAGAATTTCCATCTAGGCGCGCGTTTTCGGAGACCGTCTGACAATGAGAAGAAGCGAAACGGTGTAGGAGGGAATCGGATGGAATATGTTTGAACGGAGGGGAGGTGTAGGACATACGTAATTGACAATTACGTACGGAGAGCGTGCGCCTCGGTTGGGCAACGAGGGGAGCTCTGCCCTTTCGAGCCGGCAAGAGGACAACGACGTCTCCCCGGCGATCCTTGCCACGGCCGTCTTGGGGGTATCGGTCGTAGGACCTGGCCGAGGAAGAGGAAGAGGCCGCGACGTCGCTCGCGTCCTTCTCGCTCGTGGCGCATTTCGCGTAGGCCACGTTCCTCACGTGGTTGCTTCCTCCGTAGGACACGTTGTGCGTGTTGTTGACCTTGAGGAGAAAAGATCGTACCACCGTGGGAGGAGGAATCGAGGAGGAAAGGCAAGCCGCCGCCGCGACGACTCACCTGCACCAAGATGTGACAAGCTTGCGAAGCTATTTGGAAGAGACCGTCCTGCAGGTTCCGGCCCGTGTGCTCCGAACCTTCCGATCGCCGGCTTCCTTTCCGCCCGAAGAAGGACATTGCGTCTCTCCCGTTCGTTCCAGCGAATCGACCGATCGATCGACCGACCGTGCGATACCCTCTCGAAGATCGTCGAGGCCTGTCGTTCCTTATTCTACTACGAGTATCGAGATCCTAAACACCGAAGAAATTTTCCCCAATTTTTCTCCCGTCAAACGACTGCACGTCCGCACTTGGAGGGAAGGCCGAGCGAGAGTCCGAGCTTCGAATGGAGTGTACCGTCGCGACAACGAGACGGGGGACGGGGAAAGGAAGCGCGACTCGACTCACGGCTGACAATTCGCCCTCTGTAAATTCGATCGGTCTTTCGACTCGATTCGGCAACGTTCGACTCTTTCGTTGGACCGTACGCGAAACATCGAGCCGAGCGTTTATCGAGGTCCGTCGCAAAAAAGATTCTCTCGATCGTACGCGGAAACGCTGACAGGTGCTGAAACTCGAGAGAGGAACGGAAAGTGATGAGCGATGCTCCGGCGACGCGATTATCCGCGATACTCGCACCGACGTCCTACCCGACGGCGTACCTGCCCTTTCGAAGGAAAAAACGTCGATCGAAAGGCTAGGCCCAAAGAGACCTGCGCGCTCGACAACTTCGGCCGACCTATTTACCTGCCGCGTTTTCGCTTTTCCCTCGGTCGCATGTATTAGAGACGCTTACGACCGGATCGAACGGCTTCTCTTCGCGTCGTTTTAATCGATCGAACTCAATTTTCCCCGACATTGTCCGCCACTCTCGTTATTTTTCCTCGAACGACGGAGCGGACGAGGTCCTGGAGCCGAGCAACTCGTATTCCGTGCTATTGCCCTATCTCGTTTTTTATCATTCTCTCGATCGGCTCGATGTGCTACCAGGGAGCACGAGACATCCCGAGGCAGCTCGAATCAGCCCCGGTCAGCCCTGGCCAGCTCAGGACAGCCCGAGCCGACTACGCGCACCGACGGTCGTCCTTGGCGCCACGAATTCGCGCTCAAAAAACCGATACCGACATCTCGCGCCAGGTAAGGCGAACTTTCGAAGGATTCAAAGGGTGCAACGGTCAACTCGCCGCGTAGCGCGAAGAGCGAGAGAAAGATGGCGCACGGACGGGGTCCGCGAGATGTCGCCGGTGTTTGCTCTATCTGCCGAGTCGGCGAACTTGTCGAAACAGATTGTCAGTTTGGGCAATGCTTTTTCCTTCGAGCCCCCGTGCCTGGGGGCCGCGCGCTCGCACGCTCGCTGCGGGCGCATCGACGAAACTGAGTTACGTGTATACGTACATGAAGAGAGGCGGTCAACGTTTTGCCCAATTTTCACTGTTCAATGAGAAAGGTTTCGGTCCGTAATCTTCAGTCCCGTTGTGAGTCGGAAAGAGCACGAAAAATGCGAAGATCGCGGGAAACTGGCTAAGAAGAG
This sequence comes from Cerceris ruficornis, assembly GCA_963989415.1. NCBI lineage: Eukaryota > Metazoa > Arthropoda > Insecta > Hymenoptera > Crabronidae > Cerceris > Cerceris ruficornis. The sequence goes on along the minus strand of OZ022526.1, from coordinate 18,051,495 downwards.
CGGAGACCCCGGCACCGTCGTAGCTGGTCGAAGCTTTCGCCGGTTCGATCGAGTTCGGTCCAAGATATTCCCGCCGCTTTCTTTCTCGTAGGTTGCCGAGCCTGAGTAATCCTCGGGACGGAAGCGCCAACACGGAAACGCGAAATCTCCAAATGTTCAAATTACGTATCTAGGAAGTTTTGCGTCCGCGAGAAGAGATTGGTAGGTCCGGTGGCGTGCGGTCGTAGCAAAGAGTGGCTGACGGCGTGTCGATGCTGGAAGCGGTGGAAGGAGGAACGACATATCCCGAAGAGAGGAGGCCGAAGGGGATACGAAGCACCGAAGTTTGACGGAGGTGGACGGAGGTTGACGGTGGTGGACGGTGGTGAAATCGGTGGAAGCTCGTAGGAGCGGTGAAGCGGAGGTAGCAGCTCGGCGGCAGGGGCGATACGATGGACGATACGCGATAAAACCGGTAAACGTCGAATCGTGGACCGCGAGGAAAGTGGAAGGCGAGAATTTTCGAGCGAGCGAATTTTCGATAGATACGCGGGGCTACGACTGAGCGTATCTATCCGGAGAAATTGTTCGTGGATAGCGTCGAAGGTGGTCGGAGCCGGTCCGAGTTCCTCAGAGTCTGTCCGTGTTGGTCGGAGTGGCGTTGCGTTCGTCGTTGCTCGACCGGCGCCATCTTTATCGGAGCGGACCGATAAAGAAGAAAGGACGAGGAAAAACGACGAGAGGGACGGACGCTTCGGCAGGTCCGTCGTAAAACCGAGGAGCATCCCCGGCAACGTTTCGTGACGGTCCGTCGAGGGCACGGTTCGAGTAAAGCGCCCCCGTTCTTCTTTCGCCGAAGCGCCGTAGAGGAGGCGTTTTCGAGACAACGCGTTATGTCGGAAACAAGAGGGCATCGGTCCTCTCGCTGACACGGTGTTTTCCACGGGTGCCAGCGACGGCGGCGATGACGGCGAGGGTGATGACGGCGTCGATGGTGACGCTGACGGTGACGGTGACGGTGACCGCTGTGACTGCGAACGCGACGGTGAAGTGCGCGAGCGATTCCTTCCAACGTTCGAATGCTCTTTGAGTCTTCTTCGAAAGATCGGTCGTTGATCGGTCTCGATCTCGATCTCTTCTGCCCTCTACCTTCCGCCTTCTGCCCTCGATCTCCCGATAGCGAGACTCGAGCGTAACCGGGATCGCGATCGCGTTGCCGCAGACACGCCGATGGGAACTTTTCGGCAGCCGCGACCAACTTCTCCTCCATCGGGTCCCGTTCCTCGGACAAGGTCGCCGATCGGCGTCGCCGCTGCCCCACGGCCCGTTCCCTCCGCGCTCTGCGATCCAACATTTTAATCCCTCGTGAAGCTTCCCACCGCCGGATCGCCCGATCGCCCGATCGGCTACATGGATCTGACAGTTTTTCGTTCGAAATCACCGGTGGGCCGAGTAGAGTCAAGCGCGGCCAAGCACCATCCGGGCAGCGGTTGATCCGCGCATCGTCTACCGGAGAAAGGCAGCGAGAGTAAACGCGAGCGGGAGAGAGAGACGGGAAATCGACAAGAGCGGCGGCTTTGGAAAAGGAATCCCGACCGTGGCTACTCTGCTTCAGGTAAGTGAAGGAAAAAAAACGAAGCGTAACGTACAAGTTCGTAGCGTCGCGATGGTCGCGCAGGTTGCGCAGCTCGCGCGGACTCTGCGCTCCCTCGAAGGAGAGGGCGACGGAGTTGGCGGTAAACGATGAACTACGGGCGAAGCGGAGCGGTACACGTGTATCCGCTTGAATAATATATCTCAAAGAGTCTTATGCTAGATATCGCGGATGCGTTCCGCGTTTATAGCAGAGTATCGCCACGTACTTGGATGTATATACGTCCATCGCGAGCGGCGCGTTCCAATTCCTTCCGCTTTTCCCTTTGTTTGCATTTCCTGCTCCGTCTTTCGCTTCCTTTCTTCCATTCTTACTTTCTTGCTTTCTTCCTTCCTTCCTTCCTTCCTTCCTTCCTTCCTTCCTTCCTTCCTTCCTTCCTTCCTTCCTTCCTTCCTTCTTTCTTTCTTTCTTTCTTTCTTTCTTTCTTTCTTTCTTTCTTTCTTTCTTTCTTTCTTTCTTTCTTTCTTTCTTTCTTTCTTTCTTTCTTTCTTTCTTTCTTTCTTTCTTTCTTTCTTTCTTTCTTTCTTTCTTTCTTTCTTTCTTTCTTTCTTTCTTTCTTTCTTCCTTTCTTTCTTTCTTTCTTCCTTTCTTCCTTCCTTCCTTCCTTCCTTCCTTCCTTTTTCCCTTATTTCCTTTCTTACTTTCGCGACCCTCGGAGATCGTTCTGCTCGATTCGTGGATAAATTGGACGATCGGTAAGTCAAGTACGGCTAGACGCACGACGGCTCCCGATTCTTTGCGCACGAGACGAGACACGTAATCGCGAATTTTGCAGCGCAATGTCGGAAAGTTGTAAAACTGCTCGATCGATGTGTTATGTGCACAATGTCGGGTTCAGCATGAGCCGAGCGGGAAGTTGATCGGATCTTTGGGTGAGATGTTTCAGGATGCAGGAAGATTTCCTTCCCCGTCGAAGGGGGATTCCGCGGCTCTCGCCGATGCTACCGATGTTGCCGATTCTGCTTTTGGGCAATTTTACGTTCGTGAGCGGTGAGTAATCGCAACGTAGGGAGCAATCAACGTTTGCACGTATCGATGCGAGCCAGTAAAAAAGTGCAAAGTAATTGCCGGCTCGCCAAAATCCTTCCATTACCGCCTCTCCCCACCCCACCCCATCCCCTTTTCGGAGGGAAGCGGAGCTCCATCATTGTCGATGAAGAAACGAGAAAGGAGGAGAAAAAAGCGCTCATCGGCGTATCATTTTAGGATCCTGCTGCGAATTTCCACCGAGTTGGGCCGGGGAATGGTATCAGTATGGAAAGCCCCCCTCGATCGTCATAAACTCTACCGTTTTGGGCGGGCGGACCTGCGTCGAACGTTCGAAACATTCTTACGTCGTTTTGTAAGTATGTGAGAGACGACACGACACGAGACGGGGGCAAATACAAAAAGAGTCCCGTCTCGGCGGTTCCACGATAGGTTACGGTTCTTCTTATCGTTTCAGCGGGGAAAACTGTTATCAATGCATGATCATCAACGACCGCCACGAAAATGTCATACAATATCGCGAAGGTAAGTTTTCTCCACGGCGACAATCCGGGACCTCATTCGCGCCTTTCGAACACGAGGGACTCGATCGCCTCACCCCTCCCCCATTTACTTGCAGGTTGGTGCATCTCCGAGCGCTCCAGCTTGGAAGAAATTTGTTCGACGATCAAATCGGACGACACGCTCTTCTCCATGTTTCGCGTCGACTCGAAACCGATACCCTGCCCCTTCAGCGGACCTTCGTTCACTTTTACCTATGACAAGGGATACGGGGAGTGCGCGACCCCCATCAGTCTCGCTGAGAGGTGTACCGACGAGAGTAAGTTGCTCCTCAAGTATCAAGCCTGCGCGGACGTTGAGGGTACCGAGAGCAATGGTAAGTAAAAAGCTTCCCGCCCCGACTATTACCATCGTGTACGGCTTGCCGTTTATCTCGCGCCTCCTCTTTCTTCTCTTCCCAGTGGAAGAGCTCCAGTGTCTAGCCGTGTGGAACGACGGCCGCAACAAGTATCTCGTTGGCACTCTCAAGGGACGAAATGCCCTGGGTAGCGGTGGAAAGACGTACAGGTACGTCCAACGAACAACGTTCTTTTCTTTTCTCTCTTTTCGCGACGAACCGTCCCTTTCGGAAGGATGCTTGAGAATCGACGCCCTTTTTCGAGACGATTTTTCTTCCTGCAGGTGTTTCTTGTACGAAGAAAAAGCTCATCATCAAGGAAAAATGGTTTACCTGCTGGCTCAGTCTGGCGACCCGACGTGTAACGGGCTGACCACCGTGTCCGAGGGATCACCGGCCATAAAATTGACAAGAGGTAAAACATATCCGTCTCCTCGTTATTGTCTTCTTCTTCTCCTTCCTCCTCCTCCTCCCCCCTCTTGACCCATTCCCCGTACTCCCCCATGTTCCCAACGCATTCGGGTTATGATCATCATCCTTTCCTTTGCTCTATAGTGGACAAGGAACACAATAGATGCAAATATCCGTCCTGGATTACCGAGCATCACGACTGGCACTCCTTGGATGGCAGCAGAATTTACCACTTCACAAACAAGAATGCTACGTTGAAAGTGAGGGCGCGAGAGGTGGACGGAGACGGTTTCAGAGAGGAAAAAATCGTGTGCCATAATGTGGAAAAATCTTTTACCGCGAACGAAGAGGCGCAGCTACGCGAAGTGAAATTGGTCGCCCACGTTACCAGCGGCTGGTACGTAGATATCGTTGAATCGACTATTGCCCATTGGCACGCTTCTATAATGCCGTTTATTGCTTCAGCGACATCGGTTACGTTTGTATGATATTTCACAAGAGAGATCGTCATGTCGTGGAATTGCAACAGTCCAGTGAGTATTGTGTAGCATAGAAGATTTCGCCAATGCGGATGGGTAGTTGTATCGTCTCTATCGATGCGCCGTGCTTTCTTCTTCGTAGGTCAAAAGGCTATAATGCCGAACGAGGCATGCTCGCTGTGGGACCCATCCACGATGCCGTACACCACTTTGATAAGTAAGCGTATTTTTGGGGGCTTTCGTCTGCTCTATGACGGTTTCTCCGATTTGCTCGATTTATCGTTTCGTAGGTTCTTCTCTTCGCCGGAGAAAATGTCCAAATCCGGGACGATACTCCATCCTAGGGTTTGCTCCGTTCCGTTTATCCGGCGCGTCAGCTCATAGACAGGGCCGCGGTGTCGGGCGATTCTCGAGAAACGCGAAAGGTGGCTTTTGGCAGGAGACGCAGGAAGACGTGGATCGTGCAAGAGAGCAGGAAGGGAAGGAAAATGCGACCAAGGGACGCCGTCAAGCGTGGCAAGAACGACATCAACGGCAGGATAATAACGAGAGGAGGGACGATTCGTCGACGGAACGAAAGCATCGACAACATCAACGCCGAGAGGAGGATCGGAAAGGGAGGAATAGGGACGTCTCGGAGAGGGTGGCGGATGCAGAGGAGGACGACGAGGAGGACGAGGAGGAGGATGAGGAGGACGACGAGGTGGAGTTACGGGAGAGAGACGAGGAGGAGATGAATTTGGATAAGGAGGAGGAGGAGCTGCTGGGTAGAAAGCAGGAGGCAGCGGAGCAGCAGGAGGATAAGCAACGTCAACAACGTCGCGAGGAGGAATGCGAAACGAACGATGTACATGTTGGATGCGGTTCGTCCGATCGCAGCGAAATAATCGTTGGAAAAACGTGCGACCGTCGAGAAAGTGGTAAGTCCCAGTGGTTGCACTCCTACTGCTAACCCTACTCGCAAAATGTCATTTATTTCCTACGAAACGATTCGTGTTGCAGCATATTATTGTCACGGAAGCTGGGAGGAGGATGGAACTTGGTACACCATAGTCTCCCAGAAAACCACTCGGATAAGTAGCGGCCTAGGGCGAACATTTTGCTTCTCCATGCGCTTCTCAGCCCCACGCGGGGACGACCATGGCAAAAGTGGCGGTGGTGGAAGCGGCGGCGGGGTCGGCGCTGCTATCGGTGTCACGGAAAGACGGCTCGGGAAAGGTGGCGGAACGAGACCTTTTGAACGAGAACTGTGGCTATCGAGGCCAGAGCGCGCGTGTCGAAGAGAACCGAGAGGCCAGGAAGTCGACGAATGGGCTTACAGGCTCGTTAGCAGAGGTATTTTGTCAGGCGAAGAGAGAAAGGGGGAGGGTGTACGGATGGACTGGGAAGGGGCGTGAAGGGGAGAGAAAGGAAGAAGAGCGAGCAGAGATGGAAAGAATGAGAACGGACGTTTCGTGGTATGTTTCAGGTGCGTGCGAGGACGCGGCAAAGACGGCTACCAGCCTCGCGGCTTTAACTCCGGTTCTCTCCTGCATTTCCTACGTCTCGTTCGTCCTGGTGTTTGGAAGTTACGCGACGCAGAGGCTGCTGCTGCTGAGGTGATACGTGAGCTCCGAGTGAAATCGAATGTGGTCGAACGCGTTCGAACGCGGTCGAACGCCGTCGTCGATTCGGATTGTGCTGACATCGCAGGCTTCCTCTTGTCAGGACAACCTCCCTCTTTTTCAAGATTGTGACGCGGTAATGTCGCGTGCTCGGCGTCCGTTCCTACGGTACCACCGCGATCCCGACCCTTTCTACTATTAGCGAGGCTATCGAGCATCTGCTACCTGTACTATGGGAATAGGGAACTGGGGGACTACACGAGACTGCGAAACTTCGAGACTAACGAGACTACGAGACTGCTAGACAGAGAGAGATTACGAAATTACGAGACTACAGGATGGGGGCTGTGTTCGATGTCGTTCGCCCATGAAACGGAGAGCCGGGGAGACGGAGAAACCGGCAAATGTCTCGTTGCAAGCTCGCTGCGAGCGGTGCGTCGACGGTGCTTATGGACGCCGGAATTATTATATTGTAAATACGACCAAAATACGATCGGTCGAGGCCTTGTTTGATCTTTCGCGGAAGGATAACGATCCAGGGTCGATGTCTCGTGCGACTGCGAGTCGGCCGGTCGAAAATGCGACAGCGCCGAGAGAATACTTTTTACCTCCTAGGTAGCCTCACTCTGTACATACACTCTCTGAGAATGCGCCCGTTGTATAATACGTAAGTCGCTCGTGAGAACGAACAGTAAACGGAACGGTTTTCCGGCCTCGATTCGTCGGAAAGGCGCGCCCAGGTATTCCTTGATCAGCCTAAAGTACGATCGTTGGAGGTGGAATCCGTCGATCTCGACATTTTTTCTCCCTCTTCTCTTCTCTGTTTTTTCCCCCTTTTTCTTTTTCTCTCTTTATACCAGTTTACAACGACGAGAGCATTCGACGCCGTTGATCGCGTGCAAGAACCGAAGAGAGAAGAGAAGCTTTTGCGCGGCTCGCCGATACTAATCGGTATATATTTTTGAAGGATCGACTCGAGGGAATCTCGGGAACGGCGAGACGGAGCAATGCGCGCACCGGTTCCGAGTCAGCTGTATCGGTAGGTCGAGAGTCTTTGCTAGCGAAATAAATTGTTATTTTTCTAAGCGTAACAGGATCGTCCGCGGTTAAAACGCCGCACGGTGATCGACCTCTCTCTCTTGGACCGTTCGAACTTGGCCTACCGCGCGCGATTTCATTTGGTTTGCCCGCGAGTTCTCGTTGCCGTTCGTAACGGTAATTGCGATATCTCGAGAGGCGGTCCTGACGAAAGATCAGATACCGAAAAGATAACTCAAAGAATGTAATCGAATCTAAGCGAATAGAATCTAACACGAACGGCGATAACAGGACGATTCGATAGAAAGAGAGGCGCGATAACCGATAACTACGTACAACGAAACGCAATTTTAATAACGCCGCAAAGGGTCCATCCAACTAGGCAACTAGGCGCGCGCTCGAGCTCGTATCTTTCTTTCTTTTCACGGCGATGATAGCGACTACGGTGGCTATCGCGGCTGGAAAGTACGAGCCAAAAGCGAATTGCCCAGAAGGGAGGGAGTACGAAGGAAGCCGTTTGTTTACCGCAGTCGTTGAAATCGTTCCTGATCGGTATAATCGGCGATGGTAGTTTTTACGGAAAAGCAAAGAATCGGAAGCGCCACGATAGGAACGCGTCGGTTGGTCGGCTGTTTGGAGCGATTTGGCTGATTTTTCGACTTTCGGGAACGTACCATCGAGCAGATGCCGATGCCGGCGCCTTCCTCTCGCGAGATTTGCGTTTGAGATTTGTACCACAGCGTGTGTAACGTTTGTCATTATATTTTGAATATGACTCGAAATAAATACACGTATATATATATGTATATAAATGGGAAGTTTAGCCATCGTCCATCCATACCGTAGATAGACACATAGGATATAGAGCGTATCGTATGCAAGCAGAAAACAGAGGTGCATTTCCCGAGTGTACAGGAGGTGCGAGTTATATACAATGATCCGTACTTTTGAATGGTAGCAAATAACTACGAAATTTGAAAAACGAACGGATGCGCGAGTTTTCTACGCATTAACTTTGTATCTTCACGTAGAGTATTATTGCTAGCACGAATTTACTACACATTATTGGATTCCGCGGACATTTCTGAAGAAAAAGCTGCCGTGGGAGAATGTCATAACTGTTTTCGTTTTGGCATAATTTAAGGAAATATCCGCCTTTAATTAAATTGAATATTATGCAAGGTAGATTTCAAATATAATTGGCAGAGTATTTTACGATAGTTTGAATGTTCCGCCATTGCAGCGTGCTGGTTCGTGGCGCTCTGCCGAAGTATTGGCGTCACGGTCGTCGTCGAGAATTTCGCTTGCTTGGTTGCGAAAACTTGTGCTCCCGCGTCTGATCCATTTTTTGGTAAGAAATTGTCAACAATTGTGCTGGAATTCTGCTCCAAGTTGGTTATTAGTGTTTGCGCGTCAAGATTTAATAGCGAGTCGTCGGTGCGTTTTTTTTACAATGATACGATGAAAAATGTTGATCGACCCCTCACGCCACTCGAGACGCCGCTGCGGTTCACAGTGAAATATTTTGGAATCGGTGAGTTGTATTTTCTTCATTGAGACGTAGTTCTTAACATTACAATTCGAACTACCATCGTTCTTTCATTGAGTCTAACGATATACAAGTGAAATTAATGTATATTTGGAAAATTGGATTCTACGATGGCTCAGATTTCCCTTCGCATGCTCTCGGTTTCTACTTTACCTATTGCTGTCATGGCGTCTGCGCAGAAGACTCGCGCGCATGCACTGCGCAGACGCAAAGGTAGAGCGTCCGACATCTTGGAAAGTTTGCCTCTTTCGGTTGCGGGAACGTGTGCTCCTGCATTTCATTCATTTTTCGGTAAGAAATATTGAAAAATTGTGCTGAAATTGTACTCTTGGTTAGTCACCGGCTCCACGTGGCGTGGCCCGGTTCTTTGTTGCTCGCAATGACTCAAAAACTTTTATTTTATTTTATTTTCTTCGCATTGAAAGCAATAGCGGGCTGATTTGCGGCGAATCCCCGAAAATTCTGGAAGTCACCAGTTATCTTTCGTAAAGTTGAAATATAATGGGGAGAATCGACTTTACGATGGTTGAAATATGTTTCCGTTGGTTTGTTTTAGCAGCAGTGGCATTGTGTCGCTCGGCTTGGAATACTTATTTCTTTAGAGCGAAGAAATATAGCGGATCTCTTTGATATTGAGACTCGGACGGTTAAACTGAACGTTAAGCTTCAAGTGAAATCGGGGCTGATCGATGAAAAAGAAATGACGTTTTCTGCCGCGACGTTAGCAAAGGGGTTGAGAATGCAACCTCAACGGGATCCATCGACGTTCATGGCCCGTGAAAATATGATGCGTAGCTACGGCACTGACGAGGCCGGTTCGCCGAGCGATGGCGTCGTAGCGGGAAAACGGTCGGTACACGTTGTTGACGGATACTTCCTTAAATTACGTCAAAGCGAAAACAGTTATGACATTTTTCGCCGATAATTTTTTCTCCAGAAATGTCCGCAGAATCCAATAATATGTAGTACATTTGCTACTATTGAAGAGTCGGGAATATTGTAACTGCTCGCACCTATATACTCGGGAAACACTCCTCCATTTTTTGAGACCAAAGAGAAAAGTACTGTCTAGTTTTCAGTTTTCACGTAATAACAGCTTCTTTGCCGAAATCCACCGTTTTTACAAAAACTGATGTTTTCTGAAAAGGGAAGGGTGATAGAGATATTGCGTTGGCGGGCTCGTGTCGAGGACGACGATCCCTACAAGAATCAGCCAGTGGCTATTGGAAAACAAAAATGGTACAAGACAGTTTAATCTCGAGAGTGAGCACTCTGTAAGTAGGATCGAGAGAAACAAAGGAGAAGGCACAGAGGCTGGCGTTTATCCGCGTTAAAAAGTGAGTGGGCTATGGGCTAGGGCTAGACGGTGGCCTCCGCGGATCGAAGAAGATCACGATGGCAGGACGATTCGCGTAATACCTTCGCTCATAACCGAACGAGAAGATCGAATGTAGGTCAGAATAGGCAGGGAGGTGAATGGCACTGGTTTTCGCCGCGGATCGAAGTTTCGCGCATCTGCGCACATGGCTCTTCGCGGATTTAGCAATTCGATAATTTGCTCGTAACGCGAAGACGCTTCGTTTGTTGAATAGAGGCGAAAGGAAGGAAGGAAGGAAAGAAGGAAGGAAGGAAGGAAGGAAGGAAGGGAGGGAGGAATGAAGGAAGGTACGAAGGAAGCAAGTAAGCAAGGAAGGAAAGGAAAAAGGAAAAAAGAAGCCGAAGGAAAGACGGATATAGAGTTTTTCGAGTCCGAGCAGCGGACATGGGCCTCTTTCGCCACCCTCCTCCTCCTCCTCCCGCTTCTCGTATTCTCCGATTCGTAGGTACATATCTTTGGGGTCGCGATGCGCTTCGAAGCGTTCGGGGATGAGGAGCGTGGTTTTTTCACGAGGGTAGAGCAGGAGGGTAGAGGAAGAGTGGCGCTAGCTGCTCGGAGAGTCGGACCAGTCGGACCACGGTAACGAGAGCGCAGGCGTTTGTCTTTCCGTTTCACCGTTTCGTCCCCTCTTTTCCCTCGCGCGTACGTTCTCCACGCCAGTGATCCGTGGGGTGCGAAAACGAGAGGAGGTACGTGTGCCAACGAAACGAAGGTACAAGCGACGCGTCTCTCGACGCTTTCCTTCTTGCAACTTGCCATTGGGCGATTCTCGATCATCGATCATCGATTCCCGATTCTCGATTCTCGATTTTCAATTGGCGGTAGACGGTAGACGATTCGCGGCTCACGATTTGCCGTTGGGGGTTGTCTCTTCCCGACGCGACTTGTACACGAATAACGCGCGTCCGAATATTCGCGTTCTCTTCTAGGCTCTGATTAGCGTTAGCCTCGGTGCCCTTGGACTTATTTACGTATTTCATCGTGCGACCATCCTTCCGTTCATCCACCCTGTCCACGAATCCGCTGCGTTTCGGTTCTCGTTGGTCGATCGCCGGGAATATTCGCTGCGCAGTCCGTCTCTTCTTTCCGTCGATCCGTCGACGGAGTCCTTCCGCTACGATCGCCCGGGTTTGGCTCTATCTCGCGTTACCAGGGGTTTAGCGGCATTTCTCCGCGTCTCCTCGCGACACGTCCGATCGAGGATCGAGGATCGAGGAGTTCCGATCTCCCATAGGCGCAAAATCGGAGAGGCAAGAAGGAAATCCACCGATCCAGTTGCTTTCGAAACACCGCAAGCACCGTTTGTGCCCCTTGGAAGCGTCAAGCTCGTTCGACGAATTAATCGCCGATTGCCGGAGAGACCACGCGCCGGATTCTCCGATGGTTCGTTCACCGCGTCTTTCTCTCGTTCCGTCGGTCGACCTCCTCCTCCTCCTCCTCCTCCTCCTCCTCCTCCTCCTCCCCCCTCCCCCACTCCCTCCTCATCCTCCTCCTCCTTGTCTGGTCATCGACCAGTTTCCTTTTGCTCCGATCGAAACGAGCGTCGAAGAGGGAAGCGGTGGCAACGCTCGCATCGGCGGCGGTGCATCGAGGGCGCATCTTCGAGGCGTTGGGAATCGCGGTGAAGGGCGAGCACGGAGCCCGAGGCTTAACACTGGCGTTTTTCTTTCCCAGGAAAATCGAAAGTTTTCACGGAGCGTCGCGCTTCGTGGGTACTCGTTGCTGGTAGAATCGTCGTTGTCTCGCGAGGTCGAGGCACGGATCTCCTCGGAGGATTCGGAAACGGAGAGGTCGGTGAGCCCTCGGGGGGAAGGATCGCGCAAGAGAGGGTCCAACCGACGAATGCTTCGGAAGGCAGGGAAGCCCGACTAACGAGGGGCGAGGGCGAGGGCGAGTGCCGAAGGAGAGAGAGAGAGAGAGAGAGAGAGCTATTGGTGATCGGGCGTTGAGTGGCGGAAGGCAAGGTGGAAAATTCGGTCGAATGGTCGGTAAGGGGGAATCCGCGGGGATTGAAGTTTGATCGAAGGGAGCGCTCGAGGAGATAGGGCGGAGAGGGGATCGTCGTCGGAGGAGAAAGTCCAAGGAGTTTTGACCGGATCGCGGAAGGCGAGAGGAAGACGGGAGGAAGGCGGGAGGTCCGCGGGTGGATCGGCCGGAGGACCGGGAGGGGATAGGAAGAGGAGCGCGTAAAGACCGCGAAAGAGCCTCGTGACGGAGGGGCTTCGCACGGCCCTGGCGCGATTGCGGCACTGCACCCCCACGGGGGGTTCTCTGCCAAACAGCCCAAATCCACCGTCGACGCCGGAACGGAAAACGCGCGTGAGTATCCTCGGATCCCGAGGCCGAGTCGGTAAATCGAAGGTCGTCGGTCGCGATCGAGAGGGCTGCCCGGAGGGTCGGGACTCGAGAGCCGCGGAAACGGCGGCTCGCGGGTCAAAGAGACCGAATCGACCTCGCCCTCTCGGTCGCGAGCCTCGCAAACCTAGCAAACATCGCAAATATCGCAAACATCGCAGCCCTCGCAGTCCTCGCAGACCACACGGCCCGGAACCGGTCGTCGCCAGAGCCAAAATGGTGGCGAGGGCTCGCGCGGGGAGAACGACCTCCTCTCGAACGCGGCGTCGGCACTCCGTAGACTGCACTTCAAGTCTGCCGGTGGAAGTCGGAGCTGTCGAACCGTACCGAAGGTCGTCGTCATGGGTTCGAGTACGGCCTCCGAGACGACCATCAACACTAGCACAGACAGTGCCAACACGATGCTGACGATGGTATCGTGCGTCCTTTGGTTCTTCGTTCTTCCTTCTCCTTCTCCTCCGTTCTTTCTTCTTTCTTCTTTGATCTTCCCCGTGGCTGTCCCCGTTCCCGGATAAATGTCGGGATGTCGCTCGATCGCAGGTGACCACCACCGACGGAGAGCAGCCGGACGATAGCTTCGACTCGATGGACGTACCTTCGGAGACGTCACCGCCCGCGAGTTGCGGCGCGGCTTCCTCGCATCTGGCGGCCGCAACGGCTTCCTCCGACTCCTCCGTGATATCGGTTCCGGCGGCCCTGTCCTCCTCGCATCTGGACGACCCGGCCGAGGTCCGGCCCGAAACGACCGACGACCGGCCAAAGTGCGCGGCCTCCGTTCGAGCCCCGATGCCACCGACGTCTTCCGTCGTTCCCGCTTCCGGCATCGTCGCTACCGCCGCCGCGACCAGCCGCGACCCCGCCACGGTGAATGCCACGTCCATCGTTACCGTCTCCGCGGGCAACGATCTCGTCGCCGACACCGTCAACGCCACCGTCAACGGCACGGGCAACTCCGTCGCCACCGCCGCCACCGCCGCCGCCGTTACCGTTACCGTTACTGCGACCATGGCCGTCTGCGTTCCCGGACTTTCGCAGGAGAACCGGCAGGGCTTCGGCGGCGGTGCCGGAAGGACGCCGCCCCTTCCCGATCTCCGAGCAACGGATTACTTTAGGTGAATAAAGTCTTTGGGGTTGCGAGACGACGAGGTAGAAGGGGGTGGTAATTGGATGGAATTTGACAACGGTTCTTTGGGATCGCAGCACTCCGGTGAGGGGCTCGGTGGACGCGGGTCAGCCAGGCTCGGATCTGTCCGAGTCGATCTTAACGCTGATCGTCGGCAAGGATCGACCGGAGTACGCGATCGACCGTGCGAAGCCCGATTCCGCAGAAGGAAGGCACACCGGACAGAGGAGGCCCAGCGTAAACGTCACGACAAATCCGCTCGACATATCGTTGATCGGAGCTTCCACGGAGGACGAGCGATCGTATGACGTTCGGTCGAGCAGCAGCAGCAGTGGCAGCGGCAACGGCAACGCCAACGCCAACGGAAACGGCAACGGCAACGGCAACGTCAACGTTAACGGCAACGGAAATGGCAACGGCAACGGCAACGGCAACGTCAACGGCACCGTCAACGGCACCGTCAACGGCAAAGGCAACGGCGGGAACGGCAAGCCGCGAGGAAGACCCGCCGGTGAGTCGATCGCCCCTGCTTTCTCGGGCTTTACCGCGCGAATCGATCTATCAGGAGAGGAAGCGTTGATTGTTCCCCGCGGCGAGAGATTGCACGTCGGTCGATCGATCGAGAGAGGCTGGGAGCGAGAATGAGAGAAAGTGCGTACGAGTGTGCGGATGTGTGCGCGCGCGCGCGTTTAAAAGAGAGGGTGAGGGAGTGAGGGAGAGCGAAAGCGAGCTGGAAGACGGACGATTCCTCTAAGAGAGTGAATTAATGTTCTTTTCTTTCAGAATCTCATCCCCTCGTTTCCACCATTCATTCGTGGGTCAGGCTCTTTTTCCCGTTTTGCGCAATAGGTATATAAAGCTCGACACAGCCGAAAAGAATCGAGGACCGATCGAGAGGTCGTCGAAAAGGAGGCTCGACGCCGCTTTCGGCGATCTCTTTGGTCGGTGATGAAACACGGATCGTCGTCGAAACGGAGAACGCCGCGGCTCTTCGGATCTCGACTTTCGGCTACTCCCTCGTACGTCTCGCGTTTCCGAATTTCTTCGTAACGGGCCTCGGCGCCTCTCGGCGCGTCGCGTCCTCTCGCATCCCGTTTCCTTCCTTTTCCCTCCACGGGCAGCGGGGACCGTTCTCCGCGCCGTCATCTCATCGTGCTGAATCCGGACGGTCGCCCCGAGGTTCTCGGATCCTCGAGATCCTCGAGATCCTTTCGGCAGCCGTCTCTCGAAGGATACACGCTTACATTCTATCGCTCTCTTCCTCTCCCTTCTCCACCGACTTTCTTTGCCTTCCTTTTTCGTTTTTGCTTCTTCTCGCTTTGCGTTTTCCACCTTTCGTTCTCGAACGCGGCGCAACGCGTTGCTTCGCATTCCCTCGGCCCGCTCGTTTCTAAGCCTCTAGGCTCGGTTTCGCGTTGCCTTCGTCGTAATCGCGTTGCTTTCGCGGACAAAAGGAAGAGACGAGCGAGAGGAGCGACGAAGGAGGGAGCGAGTTCGACAGAGAGAAAAAAGGTGAAGAAGGGAAGGAGTGGAAGGAATGGAAGAAAGGGAAGCCGGAGGGGAAACGGATGAAGGAGGATGAGGATGAGGATGATAATGATAATGATGATGATGAGGATGAGAATGACACGGAGGAAGAAAAAGGAGAAAATGGTAGAACAGAGATTGTGTCTTTCGTTGGCAAGAATCTACCTAAAACGGATGAAGGGGAGAGAGGAAGGGCGCGAGTGCGTCTCGTGTGCGCGCGAGTATGTTCGTCCGTGTATGTGCGCGTGAAAGAGAGAGAGAGAGAGAGAGAGAGGGAGAGGATAGTAAAAATGAATCGTTAAAAGGTTGAGAATATTTGAGCAATTGGCAAGGCGAGCCTGAGACGCGCAACCGATAGCGAGACGAGGGATACGGAGATAACGGATGTTTGCTTTCTAATACCGAAAAGGAGGAAACGCGGGCGGCGGAAAGAGATCGACGCAGGCCGCGACGATCGTGGTCCAGCAGCCGTCTCTCTCGCTGGATGCCCCGGCCGGTGCAGCGACGATTCTTCTACATCCGTCGGAGGTGGACGTTAGGCGTCGAGAAGAGAACATGAGACATCTGCTTGACGTTGCCAATACCTTCACCCTGCAGGAGATCCACGACTTCGAGATGAGGTAGCGAACGCGGCGGAGAAAATTCCGTGTACGCGGGAAGTGGGACGGAGCGCTACGGTCCCCATTTTCGTTGTCGCAGATACGGGAGCCCGCATCATAGCCGCTCGCAGTCGGTGAAGACGCCCGGTAGCCGTTCTTCCGGTAGGCCCAACTACCTCTGTCTTCCCCAGCAGAGGTCCAGAGTCGCCAGTATGCCCAACACGGGCGTGGAGGAGGAATACTACAGACTTCGTCACTTCAGCATTATTGGCAAAGGGGTGGTAAACAGAGGCGACTCCTTGAAGAGTCGGAGATCTCGATCCAACAACAGCGTCGCATCGAGCAATTCGAGGTAAGTACTCATCGCCTTCTTCCGTTTCAGATCGCGCGTGGTCATTAATCGCGACCATCGCGACAGCTACCTGCCGCGTTCGCCTTTCTGTTCCGGCTTGCTCCGTTTCTCTCTCTCTCTCTCTCTCTACGTCTTTCAGTCTTTTTCATCTCTCTTCGTTTCTGTTTTCCCTATTCCGTATCCCATTCGCTGCTTTGCAATTCTCGCTTCTGGTTCCCTTTTCCTACTTTTCATCGTCTCTCTACCTCTTTCTCTCTTCCTCTCTCTCTCTCTCTCTCTCTTTCTCTCTCTTTTTCTCGCTCTATTCGCTCGCGTCACCGCCACCGCCGAACAATGACAACGATAACGACGACAACGACGCCGTGAACGTCGACGACAATTGCTACGACCGACGACGGGATCGCAGCACCGAACACCTGACGGCTTCGTATCCGGGCTCGGCGAGAAATTCGGCGGCGGGTTCGCTGGCAAGCTCGCGGGAGAGCAGCGCGTCTCAGGGTCCGGCACCGTACCAAGTCCTCATGCTGGGAGCTTCCGCCGTGGGAAAGAGCTCCCTCGTTTCTCAGTTCATGACGTCCGAGTACCTTCACGCCTACGATACCTCGATCGGTGAGTGTGAATCGCTTCTGTTCGAGGACTTTTCGCTGTCCGATTTCGGCGGAGCTTACGCGAGTGGTCGCGTTGCAGACGACGAATCCGGGGAGAAGACGGTCAGCGTTCTCCTCGAGGGGGAGGAATCCGAGCTGACGTTCGTCGATCATTCCTGCGCCGAGATGACGGTAAGCCTACGGGATTTAACCCTGTCGTCTTCTCGCGGTGCGCTCGTATATGGGGACTTGGCGGCTCGAGGGCCGACAGAGGGTGACAGAGTTAGATAGTAGAGGGAAGAGGGAGAGGGCGAGGGCTCGCGCAAAGGGGTCGAAGCCGTCGAGAGAAGGAAAGCGACCGCTCGAGCGGAGTATCCGAGCGTTCCCGTTCGCCCGCTGATCAGAGACGCCCGTTTCGGCTCGAAGGCCTTCTATCGTCCAACCATTGAGGAGCACCGAGGCGTAATTGGCTCGTTGGAGCGCGAATCTCCTCCCGGTCGATAGAGAACCCGCTGTCTCTTTGTCGCTGAAACGCGAACTTTGGCATAAGCGTTCGCGCTCGAGCTCGCTCCCGCTCTCGCTCTCGCTCTCGCTCTCGCTCTCGATCGTGAGATCGTGAAACGGTCAACGAATCGACGGCCGATCCAGCCCCGTTTCTCTCCTTTGCGCTGTTTCAGCCGGATACGTGCATCGCGACCTACAAGCCGCACGCTTACTGCGTCGTCTATTCGACGACCGACCGTGCCTCGGTTCGCGTGGCGGAGGAAGTTTTACAGGCTCTCTGGCGTAGCGACCACGTATCCGCCCGAGCGGTTATCCTCGTTGGGAACAAGGTCGACCTCGTTCGCAGTCGATTGGTTTCGACAGAAGGTAAGACGCCCGTTTCCCCCGCTTGCTTTTTCCGCTTCCCCGATTTCCCGTCTCATCGGTCCCTTTCTCCCTCCGTGGTTCTCCGCTCACCTTTCCTCCACATTTCCTCCATATTTCCTCCATATTTCCTCCAGCTCTTTTCGCTTTTCCTCTTGCTCCGAAGAGGGATGGAGACTCTTTGGTTATTTTCCTCTTTGCAGAAGGTAAATCGATGGCGACGTCCTATGATTGCAAGTTCATCGAGACTTCCGTCGGAATAAATCACAACGTCGACGAGCTTCTCGTCGGTCTGCTCACGCAGATTCGACTCAAGCTGGAGAATCCAGAGAGGACGAGAGATCTCTTCCGGAAGAGATCGCGAAAGAATCGCAGCAAGTCACCATTAGGATCTTGCTCGGAAAACAATTCCCCAAAAAAGTATAGGGGTAGTCGCACCAGTACCAGTCTCAAAGTACGCAATCTCTTGGGGAAGGTCTGGGCGAGGGACAGCAAGTCCAAAAGCTGCGAGAACTTGCACGTTCTCTAATTGGGAACGGCTCGGGGAATGGGAATTTCCGTCTCTCGGCCGGCCGCGCTGCTGCCAACCGAAAGCCGGAAGCCGAGATCGAGATCGAGACCGAGACCGAGAGCGAGACCGAGCAGCGCCGAATATGGGAAGGACGATCGTCACGCTCGAGGGAACGCACCTGCGATCGCGCGACAGTTTCCCTCGACTGTTTGCCGGAAGCCAAAGAAAATCGAAGGAAACGGAAAGAAATCGGAAGAAATCGAAGCAAGTCGAACGAAACCAAAGGAAATCCAAGGATGCCGCTGGACAGATTACCGAGAATCACCCAGCTACGGGCGTTTTCACGCTTCTCACCCTCTCGCACAATCGTATACCCCGAGGGCCGAACGCACACTCGCCTTCGTATTCGGACTCTCTTTCCTTCGGGGCTACGCAGCCGAGACGGCTATACGCACCACCTATCGTTACCTCCTTAACCCGTTTTCCCTTCTCCCTCGATCTCCTTCTCTCGTTGAGTCTTCCCAGATCTGTCTAAACGTTCCTTAGCACTCGGTAAAAGGGCGCGCGCTAACGCGTGCTCCGTCCTTCCTGCGAATTGCGCGTTCCCGATTATCTTTGAACGACTAACTCGTTCTATCTTAACAAAGGGTGAGTGGATCAAATAGATATTAAATAGTTGCAAGTAAGTCCAAGAAACGATGTGCAGCAACCATCGCGCGACTTTGTCACGTTCGGCTCGCGCTTTTTGCCTCTCCTCTTTTCTCCCGCCCAACTTTCTTTTCCCTTTAATTTACAGTTCTCTCTCTCTCTCTCTCTCTCTCCCTCTCCCCCCCCCCCCCCCCACTCTTTATATCTATCTCTCTGTTATCCACTTGAAAGACGAGGCAGAAGCTGACGAGACGCCGAGCTCCCTTGTCGCCGGTTTCTGCGCAAAGTTTCGATTAACCGGCCATCGATCGATCGATGGAGCGACGGATCGTTCGGAAAAGAATACACGATCGTTGCTCGAGAGGATCGTGCTTCTTTTTCGCCGAATGGGAAACATTCCCAAAAGAAGCTCGAGATACTTAAACCTTCGCGCGTATATACATGTATATTGTGGTTGGGCGAATCGATCGACGTCTCGCGAATCGAGTGTCCGTTCGAATCCAGCCGCACGAGTCGAATCCGGTCTCATTTCGCCCCGTTTCAACCGTCCGACCGAGAATCGTCTTCTGTTATTTCCTCGATCGTACGAGGCGACAGTGACGTTAAACGCTTCAAAGACACGGTCCGTTCGCGCTGTCTTTTTTAGAAATAGAGGAATAGAGTGATAGAGGAATAGTGGAATAGGGGGATAACGAAATAGAAGAATAGCCTCGTCCATCGAATGAGGACGACGAAACCCATTTCGGGCCGAGGAATGTAGGAAAGGTAGGGAGCGAAAGTGCGAGCGAGAGTGAGCGAACCGAGTACGGGCGATGAGAAAGGATGCGATTCGAGGAGAGAAGATCCGTTCGGTGATTCTTCCGTCCATCCACGAAAGCTCGAATATCGCCGAACGCCGATCGTTGCCCTCCTCCCTTCTGCCGCTCGGCTGGAGGGCCCCCATCTTTGGCGAGGTTTAGGGATCTCGAGATTGTTAGACGAGAGGAAGAAGAACAATGCCGGGGTGTCTGTTTCTGCGCTCGGTACGCCGAGCGACGACAGAACTCCCCTCCGACCGCCAATAACCGATGCCCCAAAGCTATCGCGGACCATAACGCCTACCGACTAGGCCGTTTCTCGAATCGATATTCTATCTGTAATTCTATCGTTGTAACGTCGCATCGATTGCCTCCACTCTTTAATACCCGTATCGTCGTTTGTACCGATAATCCCTCGTAAACGGGAAAACCGCGTCTTTTCGAGTTTACACGCCTTACTCGCTTTTATTTCCTCCATGCAGGAATACGTTGATACGTTTATTCTCGCGAACAATCTCGTCAACCTCCTTTCTATGTGTATTCCTTTTACCTATATTATCTGCGCGAGTACGTTCGATGCGAGGAAAGAACCGTTGCCCGGCATCGAGCGGTATCGACCGTCGATAACCACCGGCGGGGGCGGGGGGGATAACTAGGAACAACTAGGGGTAGCCAAGGATAACGGAGAAACCCGAGAAAACACCAAGAATTGGACGGAATTGAAAGGAATCATCAGGCACTACCAACGAACGACAGCCGACAGCCGACAGCCGTTAGTCGGCGGCACAGTTTCGACCGCTGTCCCTCGGCATCCCCCCACCCACGCAGTCAACGCATGGCCTTGTGGCCGTCTAACCGTTTAGCCGTTTAGTCGTTTAGCCGTTTAGTCATCTGGCTGTCTCTTCAGCGATCAACGGACGGCTTCCACGAAATCCGCGACCACGGTACGAACTATCGACCATCTCTAGTTACGATCACCGAGCTACGTCGCGAAACGCTCAGAGAGCCCCGGACGACTAGGTATACATGTACGACTATTCAGCGAAATACATAAATGCACTTTAGCTTTTTTCGCTACATTGTCCACTGAGTTGCCGCGAAACCGTCATTCAGGACCCAACGAACCTATTTACATCGGAACAATTAATCGTTCGTAACAATTTCCTATTTCTCTTTCTGCCAATGATATAAATAAGACGGTATCGAAACGAAAGACGAAATTTATTAAGCGCGCCGTATTTCAAGTTCTTCGTAGAGGGCACTAAACCGCGCTGACACTACCGCCTCCTACCAACTTTCACATGAAATCTTTTTCCAACGTTTTCCTTCGTATCTGTTCGTATCTGTTCGTATCGCTACTCACATCGAATATTCGACGCATCGACGCTCTGGCGTGCTCTGGCGATTAGTGGCGAATACAGTCAGAGTCAGAGTAAATTAGGTATATAAAAATTACTTTTAAAATTACTTTTTATATACCTAAAATGTATAGGTTACATGTCGCGTACAGAGAATGGATTTGCTTTCCAGCAATCAGGAACGATGACGTAAAATCACAAATCGCTGTGAAAATTCACCGTGACCGAGGACGAAGGTGGTGGAATGACTCGGGATTCACAATTAGCATTCCACGCCATCTCTAATATAGGCCGACACAGGCTGCCCTATTTAGAGCCTCTAGCCACCTCTAGCTGCCTGTGGCACACTCTAGCACACTGTAGCACACTCTAGCAGAAGAGAGCAATGTCATTGACGTTACTGGTTTTCGTTGGCCGACGTTCCGGACGTTTCCAACGTTTTGGATATTTCGGGAGTCGTTTCTTTGATATGCGTCTGTGAGAATGCCAAGAACGTTGATTAAATCGTACGAGGAACATTTTCAATTCTTTCGACACCGACGCAGATATTCCTCCTCGAAGACTTCGGTGAATTACGTGAATTACGATTCTCCGAAAAAGGCGCTCCTTGTCGAGATTATCGTTACCCCTGACAATCGTCACCAATCATCACTTTCCCCTTGTTTTTCCCCGTTCACGCTTCGTCTCCTTCGTTATATTTGAGCCTTCGCGTGACACGGGCTTCGCGGTTAACCATATTTTTCGATCATGTCCAAGTCCGAATCACCGAAGCTCGTTACGGCTCTCTTCTCCTTCAAGGGAAAGAACAATGACGAGGTACACCTCTGCTTCTTACCTTCACATTGATTTTTAGTTATGCCAATGAAATTCTCAATGATTCTCCAGAGGTATATACATTTTTGTTGCATCTTCACCTTTGCAGTTATGCTTCAAGAAAGGCGACGTGATAACGATAACTCAAACCGACGAGGAAGGTTGGTGGGAAGGTACGTTGCACGACAAGACCGGTTGGTTTCCGTCCAATTATGTCAAAGAGTACAAAGTTTCAGGTAGGGAATTTTAGAATATTATCCGTTCCCCCGCTACCATACGATCCGCAATATCCGTGAAACTTGACGTCCGACTTTTGTCGTTCGTCGTCTTCTTACCGATGGCTGGTCGTAAAATATTGCATATTTTCCACAAGACGGGGGACCGTTGTCCGTTAAGACGTCGCCCGAGAAAAATCGGCAGGAATCGCCCATCCGTCACAAATTCAATCGCGATATAGTGTTAAAGGACACGATTGACTCCGAAAGGATCAACGTAGCGGAGTTACAGGGTTTGGTAAACAATTTTTTACATCCATTGGAATCTGCCAATGTGTGAGTATGAAGCGTAAGAGAGTCACGATTCGTCGTTATGACAAACCTGCCCTTTGTCCGGATGCTTTCCTACCGTTTCCTACGTTTCTAGACTGAAGAAGGAGGAGTACAAACAGCTCGTAGGTAACATTCATGAGGTATTGGAAATGCACCAAAGACTGTTGACCAACCTGGAGGGAGCGAGCTCGCAAGGATCGCCTTCGAGAATAGGAAATCTCTTTTTGACCCTCGCCCCTAGGTTAAAATCCACTCACACGGCGTACTGCGCCAATCATCCACGGGCCGTGTGCATATTGGATCGGTACAGGTAAAGATAGCCGTACGGCGTATATCGTCTTGGCCCTCGGTAGAGCCGATCGTCGAGGATATTTGCGAACGGTCAAAGTTTGATACTTGGCAGACACAATGCGCTCCACGTTACAGAGATGAGTTGAACGAATTTATGGAACGCAGTGGAGCGATATCGCCGGGCATATTGGTACTGACCACCGGTCTGAGTAAACCTTTTCGAAGGTTGGACAAATATTCCGCAATGCTTCAGGAATTGGAGCGGTACACGGAGAAGAATCATCCCGATAGAGGAGATACGCAGCGCAGTATATGCGTTTATCGAGAAATAGCGGTAAACGAAGACGAATGAATTTTGAGATTTTCCGGCTACCCTTAGAGACAGAATGAATCTGTCCTCGGTGGTGCAATGTTTTTTTCCTTTCCACAGGACCGTTGTGCGTCTATACGTAAACAGCGTGAATTGGCATTGCAAGTGTTGACCGGCGGTATAAAGGGTTGGGAGGGCGAGGAACTCAGCTCTCTCGGGGACATCGTTTACGTTGGATCCGTCAGTCTGATAACTGTATCAACGTTGGTCAACGCCACAGGCTCAAACGGGTCGAACGGCTCGAACGGACCGAACGGAGCGAACGGACCCAGCGGAACGAACGGATCGACCGGTTCAAGCGGATCGAGCGGATCGACGATCGGTTCGGCCTGTATAAATAGCCTCGACCGCCGTGACAGATATCTCGTGCTCTTCCCTACAACATTGCTCGTACTAAGTACCAGTCCGAGAATGAGTTCCTTCGTTTACGAAGTACGGCTGCAAAATTCCTCTTTGCCCGTTCTACTTGCTCGCCTAGTTTAAACGATTCGCATCTCTATCGGAACTGTGCATGTATACGGCCTTTCTATTGGCAGGGAAAGCTCCCGCTAACGGGTATTAGCGTTATTCAGACGGAGGATACGGACGAGATAAGAAACGCTTTCGAAATAATGGGTAAGCCTGTATTTACGACTCAACGTTGTACGTAACGTAACTGCGTAACATTCGCAGACAAAAGGGAAAGATCTTACTGATTGGTCTCTTCCGTTATGATTCGCACCTTTCTTAGGGCCGATGATCGAGAGCATAATGGTCCTTTGCGCCACCAAAGACGATCGACAACGTTGGATCGAGCTATTGATTCAGGAACAAACGGGGGGTCTCGTCAAGTCACCGACGATGCCACGCGTGAGTTACACTCAGCCTCCATACGCTCGTCTATCGCGATTTTTCGCGAGGCTCGTTAAGAGAAAAGTCATACGTCCGGAATTGATGAAGAAGTTGCTTTATTTGCAATATGTCGTGAAACCCGATTTAACCAATGTAAAGATGCGAAGACCCAACGTGACGATTTATGCTCTTTGTCCGACGCGAACAAGCAGTGAAGGAAGCATCGAGCAAACCCGATCGGACGCAGATAACGTTTCGCAGCAGTCGCGGACGCTTTGTAAATCTACTTTGACGCTTGATGTGAAATACGCGATTGGAGACGTGGACCTTCGTACCGTAGGGGTAGAGAACGCTTCGATCTATTTCCCCTCTGAGCGCGGCGTACTTTGTGAGAAGAGTAAAAGTTTACCTAATGCCCCGATCGGTGTTCGCCCCGGTAAACTCCATGATTTTAACGAAGCTGAAGAGAACTCCCTTCCGATGATCGCCGTTAAAGCCAACGCCAACGTCAATGTCGATGTCAATGTCAATGACATTCCCATTGCCGTTGCCGTTGCCGAGGTCAACGTTCCTGGTGCAACCGAGCTATCTGGTTGCCGGTCACGGTACACAAACGTCGGTGCTCAGTCATTTCCATCGATTCCCGGACGATCGAATCATCGTCGAGATCGAGCCGATGCTGCCAACCGTCGCAGTCATACAGACGGCGCTATAAAATGCTGGAGGACCATCGAATTTTCGTCGGAGGATCGTTCTTGCAACGATCTTTACAGGCTCGCGAACGAGAAAAATTCGAGAAGCAGTCTCGCCGACGAGAACGTTGCGCTTAATTGCCACGTGGCTATCGGTAGTGTGCGCTCCATGGATTCTGGAATGGCCGAAAGTTGTCGGTTAAATTCTTCCGAGATCAATTCGTCCTGCAAATCGTACACGCGCATCAGTAACAAGTACAACGACTGTCGCATCGTAGAGTCGTTCAGCGAGAGCGAGAACGAGAACGAGAACGATGAGAATAAGTTTGAAAAGCAGTGCATTTGCAGCTCACCGTTTGGCTCTACACCCAGGGAGAGCGCTCGTCTTTCCGATGCTTTCTCAAAGAACACTGACAAGACGGAAGATTCGACGGAAATTTGCAAATGCAATGTGAACGTACAGGATTTTGACATGGCCTCCACGCACGGGAGAGGATCTCCGACAGGGATGCAAAAATGCTCGGTTTTGCCTTTGCCTTTGACTACGATAGAGCATGGAGCCGCGAAGGAAAAGAGGTTCACGCAACCGATACCGTATGTCCACAAAACCGTCGTAGAGAAAGTTCGAAGGAAAGCAATCCAGCCGGCTTCCTCTAAGCTCGAAGTTGACGGCGAACCAGGACGAACGAATCGAGTTTATAGATCGGGATTGTACGCTCATTGGTGGCTGAAGAAACCCATTCCGTTATCTGGATGCACGGAACAAGGCAAGCTTCCATGGCATGGCTGTTTTTTTATTCTTTATTAGGTTCTTAACTTTTGATCCTTCTTGCTACTAATTGTTCCGTCTCGTTTAACGTAACGAGCGTATGCTTTCGTTTCACAGCCATGTTGTGTGAAGTAAGCTTTCGCTTTGCTAATACGAGATGCATTGCGAAAACTACTCGAATCGTTTCAACCTTGTACTTCCTCTTCTCCCGTGGCCCTGGATTATCGACTAAATTGTAACTTTGATCGTAGATCAGGCATGTTCCGGAAACGAACTCGTTTCTCCTCAATTTGTCGGGGTTAGGTTTCTATTTGCTCATTCTTTGTAATTCAACAGACGAGCCATCAGTCGTCCGGGAAAGCGCAACTGCAGTTGCAACCGCAATGTCAGCTGCAAACGCAAATGCAAACGCAAACGCAGCCACAGCCGCAATCACATCCGCAACCACAGCAACAGCAGCCGCAGCCGCAGCCGCACCCGCAACCGCAGCACCCGCAGCCGCAGCAGCACACGCAACAACAACGGGCAACGACGGAGCAGTGTTCGCCGATAGGAATTAAAACCCCGTGGAGCATTGCCTCTTTACGCCCAGCTCCTCCTTTGTACACGCTCAAGACTTTCAGTAAAACGGATAATTCTTTGGATTTGGCTCGCGCGCCTCGACAGTGCAGTAAGATTTCAAAGTACCGAAAATTGTTCGACATAATGTTTAAAATGAAAAGAGAAAAACTGGGTTAACGAAGTATTACGTGGATTTTCAGATGAACGACAATTCGAAGAAGATGCAATTATATTAAAAGTAATAGAGGGTTACTGCCTTTCCGTCAACGCTAGATTCACCGTGCATTCGGGAGAATCGAATCGTAGGTTACGATTATGTCAAATATGTCGATAGTAATTTGAAAAAAAGGACAGAATCTCCCTGCTGATAGGTAATTACATCGAGGTATTATCGATGGAGTA
The DNA here is from genome assembly GCA_963989415.1 of Cerceris ruficornis. NCBI lineage: Eukaryota > Metazoa > Arthropoda > Insecta > Hymenoptera > Crabronidae > Cerceris > Cerceris ruficornis. Next base: position 18,025,517 of record OZ022526.1, on the reverse strand, counting down.
ATAGGAGTGTTGTGTTTAAATTTTTAGCCATATTGGATTACGATGCGCAGAAAACACAAGATAGAGCATCTTTGACGCACAATAGAGGAAATTGGGAATTGTGTAACAACAGGTAATGAGGCTTTAGACTTTCGTTAAACGATTTGCCAAGTGATACGAATAGCAGTTCCTATGTGCGCGTTTCTCCTATACAGGATATTGTCGGAAACCGTTAGGACCTTAAAGAATCAGATGAACGATTTGCAGTCGCAAATGTCGTTATTGACGAAACAGTTGGACGAAGAGAGAAGATCACGACTCTCTCTGGCTGCTACCGTGAAACGTAGTATGGGCGTCGTAGATGGCTCTCTGCAGTGAAAGCTTCCGTCTAATATCCTATCGTTTTGAAAGTTAGACCGTAAGGACCGACCGCTGGATCTCGCGCGATATCGAACGTTTTCAGACTAGATTGCTCCTGCCGAAAACACAGTTCCACTTTGATCGCAGCAAGGAGAGGATTTCGAATATAAATCTAAATATTAACGCAACACTGAAAATATCGTGGCTGTATATGTTGTCCCAACCAGGGAAGAAGAATGTGAAGGCAGTTGAGTAAAGAAACGCAAAGTATGTTTGTACCTTTTTTTTTCCGATTATTAGGCCAATGACAGCGATGACTATACTGATAGGAAATATCGATAGAGCGACAATGACGACAATGACGACGACGACGGAGATGACAATTTTCCATACAGCGGCCGAAAAGTTGACAGAGCAGAAGTAGCCTGAGAGAAATGTAAATAAAAATGATCCTCGCTTCGTCGTTGCAGAAGATAGCTTCAATCGGTAGGCAAAGTGGCAGAGACTCTTTACGATTGAAAGTTGAATGTAAACGACGAACAAGTATCGTTTTCCATTCATCTTGGCTTATTCTTGATACGTTCCAATTCATTGACTCTGCTTCGAGCGTGCTCTAGTCTATGCCATGCCATTTGAAGAACCTTTTGACTGGCATACCCGGAGCCTTCGTGCGGTTGGCCTGTAAAGAACAAAGGACGGAAGGTTAGGTTAAGTTGGGTTAGGTCAGGTTAGGTTAGAACGCGTTCCAAGTTTGCGCATCTGAGAAAAATCTACAGATGCACAGAATTCTATCGTTGAATCGAATTACCTGTCGAGACTTGAGTGAGGTAGTTTATTTGTTCGCTCAATTTCGATTCCACGTGCGCAAGAGTCTTGAGAAATTGATGAGTCTGACCCTCGGCTTGTTTCAAGCTAGATTTTTCTTTACTGAGTTCCATGAAAGCTTGACCTGCGCAACGACAAAGCTTACATTGCACGTTGAATTAAGGGACCGTGCGTTGATTTACGATTCAGAGTTTGATCGATCACCTGCGCTTTGTAAACAAACGATTATATCTTTTTCGATCGCCTCCAAGATCTGTATTCTCTCCATCGGTGGAGTCATGACGATTCGATCGAGCGGAGAGAATTTTCCTGGACGACGAAACGGTGATGAGACGAAGATAGACGTGGCGTGAGAAAGTTAAGAGAAATACGTTGACGAGCGGCGACACGACTCAAATTGGCCAAGGCATGGAGAATTAAACGAAGAAGAGACCGAGAACTTAACCTGAACGCTCAAACTGTCACGAAGACGGTGGTTGCCCGACGCTGATCGCAGCGCCATCTGGCGTCGATGTTTGGCCTAACTTTACGATTAATCGCGATTATCGAACGAACGAAGGCACCAAGGGGAGAAGTATTCTTTGGAGATTGCCGCGAGACGTTGAGATTCTCTTTGCGTATTATTACGGGAAAGGGCAGATTAAGGGTAGAATAGATAGATAGGCGGGTATGCATAGATAGATGGGCGCGCGCCCATAGATTGCGAGGTAGATGCCGCCGAGCGATCAGCCGAGCAGAAGGGTACGCTCGTCGATAAATCGATATTCCGGTATGTCGAAATTGGTGGGAGCCGGTCCTTGCCGGATGCGGCCGGCAGCGTCGTAGTGAGATCCATGGCACGGACAGTAAAATCCTCCGGGAACGATGCCGGCATTGGGAATAGGGATGCAACCGAGATGGGTGCAGATTCCGACGACAACGAGCCATTCCGGGTTTCGTGCCCTCTCTTCGTCCGTTTGAGGATCCCTCAAGGTCGCAAGGTCAACCGCTCTTTCTCGTTCGATCGTTTCGGGGGAACTCGAACGAAAGTGAAGCGGACTTTAACGGTTAGATGAGATGAGATTGCCGATCTTCGTTTCCCCGCCCGTTCCCTTACCGATGATAAACGAAAATGGGCTTTCCTCGCCACTTGACGATCGAGACTCTTCCGAGCGGTACGTTTCCGACGTCGACCTCTATCCGTGCCTCGGCCAGCACGTCCCTCGAAGCGGATAGGAATTTAACGTAGTGCAGAGCGTGCGATTTCATCCCGTAAAGTCCAGCTACTCCGGCGACTGTGGCCCGATAGGAAGCAAAACGAGGAAGAGAACGAGATTACTTTTACCAAGAGCGGTATCCGAGAGGGAAGAGGTCGAACGTACCGAAAGTAGTGGCACAGGAAAATGCTCTTTGTTCGTCGGCGTCTTTTTCGTCACTGGTCGCCAGAGCTGCGGGCCTTTGAAGCGAGGTTCTGCGGTAATCCCGAAAATCGGGTTCGGGTATGTCTGTGGGAGAACGGCCATTATCCGAATCGAAGAACCGACTAGGATGAACGAGGAGAAGCGCCTTCCCGAGAAGGCCGATCGAATCGAACGAACAAGGGCCAACGACGCGCCCGACGCTTCCTTTTATCGCGTGCAACATGTATTTCGGTTGCGCCCGGAGAAAAACTTGGGAGGGACACCTTTAACGCCTCTCGAGCTTTTTATTCCTCGCGATGCGACGTCTCGAGGGGTTTTATCGATGCTGACGCGTGTACGTGCGCGTATCCAAGGAGATGGTCGAGGGAAAGGACGAGAAAAGAGAATCGCGCGCATCCTGTCGCAAGATGCAAAACGGAAAGGTCGGCAGAAAAAAGAACGGAAATACGACACAAGCGTCAACTCGACGACATTATTTTATTTTTCATCGACGAAGCCAAAAGGAGGAGGAGGAGGAGGAGGACGGGGAAACGAAGAGAAACGTTATCGATCTCGATCAAAGTCCCGTGCATATATAGCAAATGCAACGACATCTTTCCTCGGCGCAGCGAGAGCGAGGCGCGGGTAGCTCCCGGATCCGAGATCGGCTTCCGGGATGGAGAAAGTAAAGGACCGATCGTCGAGCGGAAGTAGGGAAGAAGACAATACGGAGGGCATAACGAGATCTCGTGGGGATAGCTCGAATCTCGCGGTTATTCGTAGGCTGCGGAAAGTGGTCTCCGAGTCGAGGACGGATCCGCAGGAGAGGACGGATCGATTCGCGCACTGTATCAAACCGCAGACCCTAATGCCGGCCTCGACTTGCGTGCCGTAGAAACGGAGACCATCGTACGCGGCTAGACGATATTCGCTGCTAGGATCGAGCTTGTCCGCTTCGACGAGGAAGTCGCAGCAGAGGCTTCCGTGACAAACCGTCCTCTCGATCGTTCTCTCCTCGAGGCGAAGGCTCGCGTAATGCTCAAAGTTGTCGCTTAGCAGCTTGATCTCGGACTCGTTGCTCGACCGCCGCTGGCCGTTGGCCGCGCTCTCGTTCTCCGAGGTCACCGAAGGACGGTTCGGCGATCGTTGCTGGACAGGCGGGCCGTTGGAACGACGTACCTCCCTTAGTTTGGGCACACGGCCGATTAGAAGGCGATCGCGCGCCTCGCGAGACATGAACGCTCCAACGGTTCCCTCGCGGCCTGCACGGACAGAGAACGGCAGAAAACGAGCGCGTTTAGCGTGCTAGCTAAACGATGATACCAAGTGAGAGTGAGAGTGAGAGTGAGAGAGTGAGAGAGAGAGAGAGAGAGAGAGAGAGAGAGAGAGAGAGAGAGAGAGAGAGAGAGAGAGAGAGAGAGAGAGAGAGAGAGAGAGAGAGAAACTGAGAGAAACGCTTTACCCAAGTAGATGCCAGTGCCGGTGTTGCCAAATTCGGGTCTACTGTATCCTGCAGCCAGAAGATTCACATTCTCGGCAAACGACCAGCCGCGTTGCGTCTGAACGGCTGAAAGAGGCAAAGAAGTTGAGCGTGGAAGTTTGGTCGATCGATCCAGGGGGATTACCGGTTAGAAAGGGTGCTTCCGAAAACCAGGCGGTCGGATACGCGATGTCCGTAGCTCCGGCGAATCTCGTGAGATTAAGGGCCGGCTGATCGAAGAGGATGTCGAAGCATGTTATCGTTCCGAACCTCACTCCAAAATCGGTGTCGAAAGTAACGACCTCCGGTACCGTGGTAACGTTAAATTGCGGTTCTTCGAAAAGATTGGCCTTCCGATATCTGCGGCATGGATTTACGCAAGTTGAAATGCCCGCGGTCGGTCGGTTGGCGGAGGAGCCGAGGCGGACGAGGACGAGAGGATGTACGCGTACCTGGCCACCACCTTTCCGTCTCGGTCGAAGACGACGTTGGTGTTGTAGTAGGCCGGCTCGGTGGGCCGACCTTGGCGATCGTGTCCCGAGAATTTTTCGGCGATGTTAACCACCACGTAAATGCGATTATCCCTCGCTGCGCACGAAAGTCTCTCGACCGTCTGTGGAAACGTAGAATGCGTAAAGATACGCGCGCAAGCTTATCGGAGGTTATCTGACGGACACGATACTTGAGACACGCGAGCGTCGTTTCCCGTGCAGGGTACGTAGTCGTCCGAGGCGGAGGGAATTCCTGTCGCCCACGCGTCCATTTTCGATCTGTCCGGCAGTCCTACCGACGTCAGACCATCTTCGGGGAATACCACGATGTCGGCGTCCTGGAAAAGCCCAACGGGGAAGATTTGAGCGATCGACGAAGAGCACGCGGAAGATCCCAAGGGGATCTATCGTGCCGCTCCGGCATCGCGAGAATCGCCGACTCTCTTTCGGATGACTCACTTGCTCGGCGGCTGTCCGGATGTGCCGAACGTAAGCGTCGGTGTTTACTCTCAGAGTTCCCGGACCGTCGTTCCTTCTGTATGTCGGAGAAAATTCGACGACCGCGGCGACGTAGCTCGTGGAATTCGGCGTGGATACCTGTGAAACCGTTGATCTTGAGCCGACCTCGTTTGTCGGAGTAATCGGAAACTCGCTACATACGTAGTTGGATACTTACCTGACGCGAGATGCGCAGCAGGAGACTCGAGGCGAGGCAGAACAAGACGAATTTCGGTGACATGATTGGAACTTTGACGCGAATCACCGGCGGAATCGTGCCAAACTGCTGTTCGGTAGCGTCGGTTGCGGAACCGAGTATCTGGCCGCTCGTGAGGACGATAAGAACGACGATAAGAACGACAACAACGACGACTGACGGCTTCGAGGGCCGCTCACCAACTACCACTGCATCGACCAGGGGGTGTCAACTCCCATACATTAAATTTCGTTCGGAGATGTGCTGGCAACTAGAGCGGAACCCGGCAAGAACAACTGTACGAGTACCAAGTTTTTGTATAAGAGTTGATCTCCCCTGACATCGACCAACGTCGCCATCAACGTTAATTACTCACCGTGTGACGTTTTATCGTCGGCCTATCAAAGTTCGTGCGATGCCCGTATAGCCGAACGCTGCGATTGAGCAATCGTATGCATGTACAATCGAACGTGAGAAGCTCGTTCCGCCGACGCTAATGGCAAGGCGCGTCCGAGTTCTTTTCGCATTCTTTCCTCGTTCTCGACGAATCACCGAGCCTCGTTGGCCTGGTCCCGGATCCTTGGTGGATCCAGCGGAAAAACGATGGGACCGGGTCCGCGAGGAAGAGGGTGGGGCAGAGAGGGAGAGACGAATGGAGGAAAGGGGGGCACAACGAAACTCTAGGAGAAGGGAAACGGAGAGTTTTGGGAGCCGTTGGTCAGCTGACGGAAAGTCGTGAAGGCGTAAAGGCGTAAAGGCGTAAAATGAGAAAGGATCGGCAGAGTTGTCAGGGGCGGCAATATCGGCTATCCGTAGTTTGGGGTAGTCGGTCGAGCAGTGGTGCAATCTCGAGACGGGGTGTGTCGATGGTGAGGTGCGCGGTGGGCTGCAAGGTGGGGATCGAGGGGGGGAGGAGGAGGAGGAGGAGGACCGTGCTTGCGCGGGTGTGAGTGCAATGGGTGTATGGGTCTATGAGTGTATGGGTGCAGGGAAGCATGGGTGTACGTGAAATGGGCACAAGGGTGTGCGATCGCATGGACGTAGAAACGTAGGAGCGTAGGAGCGTAGAAGCGTAGGAGCGCGGGGGTACGGGAGGTTCGAAGGGGAAAGGGTGGATGGGTGGACGAATGCACGGGCGGAGGGATCGACGATGGGGTTGGCAGCCGCGAAGCAGCAGTGCGTCGCGACGCTGCCTGCCACGCGGTCGCTGCTTCTCTTTTCCGCCCGCTTCGTCTACTTTCTCACGCTGTCGATTCTTCCTTTCGCGCAAACTTTTCTTCGCCGGCACTCGCGTCTCGTCGTTATCATCGCGCGTCTTTTCTCCGTTTCCTCGCCTCTGGACTATCTCTTTCCTCTCTTTTTCCGTTCAATTCGGTCGATCGATTTCGGCCGACCACAATACGAATTTCCGATTCCGATTCTGATTTCCGTCGCTGGTCCCACTTGTCTTTTCGAGAGAAAGAGAGGCAGAGAGGAGGCTCTCTTTTCTTTCGCAGCAAGCGGGACCTCCCGCGGCTTTTTTCGAGAGTCAACAAGTTCGATCTACGCGAGCCTTCTACTACCTCGGCCGCGCCGCGGCCGGTTTTCGGGAAGCGACGTTAAGCCGTCGACTCTAAAGTGTAACCGACGGAGCAAGAGCGTCGGAGATCGAGGATCGAGGATCGAGGATCGAGGGTCGAAGATCGGGGCGAAGTGCCTCGAAAGTTCTGTTGGGTGAACCGACGTCCCGGTGATTTGGGAGAGGTATGCGCGAGTACAGCAGCGAGATTCTTGCCTCGGCAACGCCGACGCACGCCTAGCACGAATCTCCTCGTCCTGCTCGACTCTATGAGCGTTTCGCGCCGAACAAGAGAACCGCTTTCGAGTGGACCCTTTTATTTTTTTCCTTTTCGACGAGGCCTCGCTCGCCGATTTTATCGTCTCGGTTATCTCTCATCGTCGATACCGTATCGCTCGGTTTCCCGGTTCGTTCGTCGGCGCCGTATCTTTGGAGCCATCGAGTCGCGCATCGTGGTTCCGTCAATTTGCACCGGCGGCCACGGAGTCAATCGCGACAAGGACGACCGTGACCCCACCGAACGTTTTCTCCCCCCCGGTCCCTCCGTAAGCTCAGCTTCGGCTTCGGCTTTTCGTCAAGTCGAAGAATCGTGTACCGTAAGAAGCCCGTGGCGTTTAGGTGGCCAGGATCCAGATCGACGGATGGCCAGAAGAGATGACACGGTGTCGGAGTTAGCCGGCGTTTCCGTCGAGAACTCTGCTCGATTCGTTTAAGGTGCCGACGTATGGAGCGCGTTCGGTCGCTTAAGGTCACGATGGGTCATGATAGGTCACGATGGGTCGCGGAAGGTCGGGAAGGTCGGATATGTCGGGAAGGTCAGAAAGATCGGGTCGGTCAAGAGGGAAGTCGGGAGGGAAGACGAGAAGGAGGTCGAGAAGGAGGTCGAGAGGCATAAAATTGAATCGAGAAAGTCCATCGATCGCGAGCGCGGATGTTCCCCGCGATGAAGCATCGGTCAAGGTCGCGGTAACGACGTCTCCGCTTTCGACTCCCCTACTAATATTCGACTCTGTACTCGCGCGACGGTCCGCGTGCGTCCGTCCTCCACGATGGTAACCGGGTGACCATTCTCATCTTTGAAAAGAACCTACGAATCCTTCCCGATCTTCGGGAAGGGGGAGGCGGACTTTGCGGCTGTCGTCTGCGGATATTTCCTCGAGGGGAGAAAATCGATTTCCGTTTTGCGCGAGCTCTTCGGCCCAGCCGATGCCAAAGACGCGACGTTTCGTCGAGAATTCTCCGAAAGGGGCCCCCATCGATCGACGATAGATCCAGCTATCGGTCGAATTAATTCTCGCCGGACGATGCGTTCGCGAAACGATCGTCGATCGAACGGCCATTAAACGGCTCTGTAGTCTCAGCGATCTCTTGCTATCTTTACTTATTCTCGAGTGATCCGGTTCCGTTGTAATTTCGGATCCATCTACGTTGGTGGCTCGTGAATTATGAATAACGTCTCGCGGAGCTGTCGGACTTGAATTTTAAACGGGGTCGGTCCGTCGTGCGCCGTACGCGTCATTGCTCGAGCCCTCGACCCCTCGACCCCTCGACCGCTCGACCGCCAAACACCGTGTCCCGGTTCTCGAGATATCACCTTCTCGACTTTGACGACGTAACGCGACGGAAAGAGCCGGACGGTAGAGAGGGCGAACAAAGACGCGTTAGCGCATTAATGGTCCACGATCTTAAATTGACTGGCGACGGAAAGAATCTACGCGAAGACCTTGAATTTTTGTCCGTTTCGAGAGGCTGAGAATAAATCGATACATGGTTCGCGTATTCCCGGCCACCTATGACGCGAGTATCCGTCCTCTCGCACGACGGGGAAAGAAGACGGAAAAACGGGGAGAAATTTATTTTTAGCGCTCCCCTTGAGAGGAAACGAGCATTCGAGATCCGAGCGAGCGAGCCTACGGAAGCGGACAGCTCTCGTATTGGAAAAGCGGCGCGTCACCCTTTCGAGGCGCGCCAGGTTCGTCTCCTTCGACCCCGAGACCATTCGGCGCTCCTCGCCTTTCCCTCTTCGACCCCCGAACATTTCGGTACTTCGATGCCCACGAATCCCCTTTGTCCTTGTCGTAGCTTTGCGCTTTTCGAGATAAGAAGAGTGTACGAGCGAGTGAGCGAGATAGAGAGAGAGAGAGCACGAGAGCGAGCGCGAGCGCGAGGACGGGAGAGTGGGAGAAAGGAAGCGAGCGCGATATCTTGGTGAAAGGTGCGCATGGAGAGAGGAGACGTTATCTTAACCGCGCTTTTTGGAACGCTCGGCGGTCTCGCGGTACTGGCGGGCCTCGGACTGGCCGCGTGGCTCTATCTTCGAGCGAAGAAGTCGAAGCAGCGGGAGGACGACTTGGAGAGTCGAAGCGAACGCGAGGATATCCTCGTCGGGGATCCCGGCCCACGCTCGAAAAAGAGAAACTACTTCTTGAGCCTCAAGACGCCTCTTATTGGCACTAAAGTCCTGGGGTAAGCATCGTTGGTGCAGGTAGCTTTCATCGCTTTTGCAGCTATGCCGCTTCTACGCTTCTTCCCGTTTTCACAAAACGCGGTGCGACGCGACGCGTCGGGTGAGTGGCAAACTGCGCTGGCTCGAGCATCGGCCGTCCGGAGGGTTTGCGACGCGGCCGATGGAGGTCGACTTCTGCCGGCAGAAGTCGGGATAAGTCGGGATAAGCCGGGATAACCCGGGAGAGACCGGGAGGGACCGACGCGAACCGACTACATCCAACGAAAGGCCGGAACGGCCGGTAAGCGCGGCGGTGGGTCGCGCTACGCTCGTATCGGCGGCGACCAATCCACCTTGATCCCTCGGGACTCGTGCATCGACCGAAGGAGACGGACCTTTTGGATTTACTTGGTCGCCGACCGTCGCTCGAACGAAGGGAGAGCAGTATCCCGATCGTACCGACGGAAAGTATGGAGACGGACGACTCGATCTCGCCGACGAATTCCGGCCAATTCCACCAGGAGGAACGATGCCCCACTGAAACGCGGAAATGTTTGGCGGATCGATTGGTCCAAGGTCGCCTCGGAGAATAATTGAACCGAGCCTTTTCGGTCCGAGGTCATAGCAAAGATCCGTTCCGACGTCCGTGGACGCGTTGCGCGGAGCCGAGAATCAGCCGTGAAAGCTGATATCGGGTTATCAGGCTATCGGGCTATCGGCCATCGAGGCCCGCGATCGTTCGGGCAACGGAGGACGTCCATCGCGCGGATATCTGTGCCTTCTCGTAAATCGACCGGTTGCCTCGGGTCGGCCGCTTTGCGGGCGAATCCCGCGATGAGAGGCGAGGATCGTTCCTCGTCGCGTCAATAGAGCGACCGACTCGGCTAACGGGTCGACCAAAGTCGTGCCGTGTTTATCGCGTCGGACTGCACGTTTTTCGCGATCTCTGGCGCCGGTGATGCGCGCGATCGGCCGAAAGATCGATCCTAAAGTCAAACGGCCCGTTGGCCGTCGAACGAGCTTTTGCGCCGGAGCGGTTCCTTCTCCTAACGAGGACCGTCGCCTCCCGTGGCACGGAAATTCTCCGACCGACGACTCGTTCGGAGTGCCTCGTTGTAACGCCGTTCCTCTCCGAGGTGCGCTTATCGATCGCGTTGCGAAAGAAACGCGATCGTTGCTTTCGCGACTAATTGCGTCTGCTCTAAAAGCGAAGAGACGGACAATAACAATAGCACTCTCCTACGATGGAGGAATGGGTAGGGAGAGGACGAGAGAGAGAGAGAGAGAGAGAGAGAGAGAGAGAGAGAGAAAGAGAGAGAGAGAGAGAGAGAGAGAGTGAGAGAAGGCGGAGAGCAAGAGGTTTTCCAATCGATCAGGGCTAACTGTAAGGCCCGCTTGGTTGTGCGTTTTCAGGAGTACAGGGGTGCAAGGGTGCAGTGGTGCAGAGGTGCAGGAGAGCCAAGCTGGCAATTGGAACGATGCCAAGTAGCCGAGTGTTTCGCGGCACTTAAGCCGGCGAAACGCAACAGATGCCACTTGTTACGTTGCATGCCCCGTCTCGCGGATTACTTTCAGCGATTTCTTTCAGCTTCAAAGTCATCCACAACCGATCGTTACCCTCTGGCGTAAGTCTTCAACAGGAAGGTTGCGTTTGTTCGGGTCGCGAGGAAAGGTTCTCGAGTGAGAAATTTCCGGCGAATCGTTATCGTCCCAAACCGATCGTCCTTGGCCTCTTCGAGCAAGGATGAGTCCCGGAGATTCGGTTGATTTCCTATGCGCGATAATCGAATCCCCGTGATTTCGCCAAATTTCCAAGGCAGTGAAATCACCCAACTTGGGACGTCTAAAGAAAAGTTGGCGCGACGATAAGAGAATCAGTTTAGAGCAAATGGCGTAAGTGCGCTAGACCTAAGAGAGAGAGAGAGAGAGAGAGAGAGAGAGAGAGAGAGAGTGCCGGAGGATTGACAGAGGACAGAAAGGGTAAAGTGGAAGGGGCGCGCACAAGAGACCGAAACGCCGAGCGAGGACGAGGAACGGTGGAAACGCGGTAGCCACCCAGGAGCAGTTAGGACGAAGGAGCATAGCTGAGGGAGGTGGGAGGATACGGATGGAGTAGGTGGAGAAGGTGGTGGGACTGGGAGGAAGCGTAGCGAGGTGAGGTGAAACGAAGAGGGGTGAGGAGAGGAGAGGAGAGGAGAGGAGAGGAGAGCAGGGGAAAATATAGAGGAAGGGCGAGCGAGTGGGGATACAGGGGCGGCAGGAGGATTCTCCGGGGGTTGGAAGCGACCGAGGAGAACAGTACGCGAGTAGGTCACACGGCCGAGGAGAGCGGCAGTCCGCGTTCGGCGAACGGCTCGCCCGCCTTTCGCGAATACCCTTTCAAACTTGGCCGAACGGATCTCTCGGTTCGGCCCTTCTTCGTGGCGATCGTTCCTGGTCAGTACCGCCGACGCTGATCGTCGACGGTTGAGACCACGACGGCCACCGATTTTTCTTCTCTACGTCTGTGTCTCTCTTTCTCTTTCTCTCTCTCTCTCTCTCTCTCTCTCTCTCTCACTCACTCTCTCTCCCCCCTTCCTCGTTTATTCTTTTTCTCTTTACGCGCGTATCTTTCACACTTGGTCTCTCTTTTCTCTCTCTCTATCTCTCTCTGTCTCTTTCTCCCTCCCTTCACCCTCTCATTCATCTTTCTTTTCTCTCTGTACTCCGTATTCCTCGAACGAGAGCATCGAGCACGGAAGGAACCGCAAAAAAACTTGAAAAACGTGAAAAACGTGAAAAACGTGAAAAGCGTGGATATCGTGGAAATGTGACAGCGGAAAATTTGGAAATTCGGTCAGTCGTCTCTGTAGTCGTTAATCGTGTTACTCTGAAAGGTAGGCGACGCAAAATTTCGTTGGTTCGATTTACTCTCGAAGAGGAATATCCGTCGGTGTTGGGAATGCCGGACGTTGTTATCGAGCTATCAAGGACATTTTTTTCAGTTCTTTTCCTGCTATCTTCCGCGACCGACGGTATTACCATATTACATGGTCGCCCGTCACATTGTTATCGGAGCCACAAAGGAGAAGAGGATGAAGGAAACTAGATGGAGCAGAAACAGGATGGTAGTGCTAAGGACAAATAAGCATTAGAATGCTCATCGTGACAATTGTCTCTCCGTTCGAACGAAAAAATGTAAAGACAAAGGACGGGGTGGAGACGAGGAGTGTACGAAGCAGAGTACACGATAATTGGTTGATCGTTGGTCGTTGATCGTTGTTTGTTGATCGTTGATTGTTTATCGTTGATTGTTTATCGTTGATTGTTGTTTGTTGTTTTGCTCTTAAATCGTGTTACCGAAGGTCGGTTGCGACTATTGTTACACTGTTCAAACAGGCATTCGTCCCATAAGTTTGTTCGCTTCGAAGAAGCGGTCGGACGGTGTCGAATGGGATACGTTGATCGGCATGAAAACGGGGGAAAATGGGTATAAAAACGAGGATGAAGGGTTAGCGGGGTCGAGAAAGCTGGTTGTCTGGTAGGTATCGTAGATTTGTCCTACCTTCGTAAGTCTCTCAGGGGAAGCCGCAACGTCCCCGTAAGGGTCGGTTTGGAGGAAAGGAGCGTCAGAGTCCCCCTAGTTTTTGGCAACCGATCATACAGTAGTAACGTGATAGGACGACAAAAGGCAAAGTCGGCAAGAGGGAAAGTGGAAAGGTGGTTGCGCACGCGGCCGAGTGCGTGGGCGCGCTTGCAGTTGTGTGTGTGTGCGTGTGCGCGTGTGTACGAGAAGAAAGGGGAAAGAGAAGCACCGCAAAAGAAGAAGAAGAAGAAGAAAAGGGAGAGAGAGAAAGAGAGAGAGAGAGAGAGAGCGAGGGGAAGGTTAGGAGGGTGTGTGTGTGTGAGAGAGAGAGAGAGAGAGAGAGAGTGCGTGAGAGAGAGGCGGGAGAAGGTAAGAGGGACAGAGACAGAGAGAGAGAAAGAACGTAAGTTTTGAATAGAGTGACAGAGAGAAAGAGAGAGGGAGAGAGAGAGAGAGAGAGAGAAAGGGAGACAGTAGGAGGGCAAAGAACAAGGTGAATTACCTGCTCGTCGAGGACGGAGCGTCGAACCTGCCGAAACCAGCGCAACGAAGCTGATCGCGAGAAGAGGAAGCAAGAAGAAAAGTCGATTGTCTTTCGAGTTCCGAAAGGAGATAGGGAAAGAGGGAGAGAGAGTCGTTGGCCGAAAAGGACGATCGGAGCGGTTAGCGCACAATTAAAGATTCTGGGGATCGAATCATGCGAGAAGAGGTTGGAAGATTCTTTTTGAAACTCGAGCGATTCGAGACTAAAGGAGAGAACAGAACGGAGTACCCTATCGGGGAAACGGACGCGATGGCTTCTAATTAGTCGATGATTTAATCGGTGGGACAAGTACTGGAACGTTTGGCAAAAGAAGAAGCAAGAGGCAAGAGGGACGATCGTTGGACAAAGGGAAAGCAAGAGCGCGAGAGAGAGAAAGAGAGAGAGAGAGTGTAAGAAAGAGGGTGCAAGAGGAGCAGGCTGTTCTCTCGATAAAGAGGAAAGAGAAAAGGACGAGAGAAGATTTTCGAAGAGTTTGCGACTCAAAGTGCAACGAAGGACGGCCGATTCTTCTCGATCGGCGAGCACAAACGGTCTTTCTTTGTCGGGTCTTTTCGAGGACCCAGGATCCAAGAATGGAGATTGCAGCTTCAGCGATGTTAGATGGCCTGAAAAACAATCGAATCGGCAAGTTGGCGCTGTCACGGTTCTTGTCGCAGAGTCTGTGAGTAATTCAACAACTCGGTCGTTGGCGGAGTCATTGAGTTTAGTCTTTGGCGACGAGGAGGACGTTCGAAAGCGTCGAAACGAAGCGGTCCGATCGATCCACCGACCGGCGTGGCGATTTGATGATTCGATGATTCGAGCTTTCGACGATCGATTGGACGCTTTTCCCGCCGGTCGAACGTTCCTCCTCCGTTCCGCTTGGTCCCAGATTTCACAATGGCTCATCGGTGGGCAAACACGGGCGGTCGCGCACTTAGGCAGCCACGCGGCCAAGCATACTCGTAGTCGCTTAGTCGCTTAGTCGCGTAGTCGCGCGTTTGGGGATTCGTGCGAGTACTCGTTGGGAGCATCGGAGCATCGGAGCACGGAAGCCCGTGTGCCCGCGCACCCGCCTACGCGCCGTGTCCTCGCGCGACGAGTCACGCCCGCATGCACGCACGCATGCACGCAAGCACGCAGGCACGCATGCATGCACGTGCGCCCGCAAATACGCATACACGCCCGCACGCATGCACGCTCGCCGATAGGACTATCGATTCGGACGTAGCGGCGAATAGCCTGTCGGCCGATCACGCGAGCATAGGTCCATCGAGGCGTGCGATCGACCGGTTATCCCGTACACGTTCCGTCGATGCGCTTGTCCGCTCGGAACCGCGCACCTCCATTAGCGGATCTCGGATTTCCAAGCGTTATTTTCGTCCTTTACCTCCGTTGACCCTGTCCTCGACGGCGATTCTCCAGCGCCCGGTCGATTCGAGACAGAGACACGGGTTCCGGCGAGGTATCCCCTCCTTCTTTCTTTCTCTCTCCTCGATCGCGCGGTCCGGTCGGATCGGTCGGATCGGTCGGATCGGTCGGATCGGTCCATTGATTCACCGGGCATCCGTGGGGAGGACGAGCGTCCAACGATTGCTCGTAGGTCGCTTATGGCTTACGCGTTGCTTCCTATAAATAACGTTAAAACCGGGGTATCTCGACAGTGGGAGAGATAGGGAGCGAGAGAGAGAGAGAGAGAGAGAGAGAGAGTGAGGTGGGTAGGGGTGTGGATAGCGTGGATAGTTGATTCGAACGGCGCGTAAATATAACGTTTATTGCGACGGGAGAGAAGGACGGAAATAAATGAGAGCGGAGAAGGACGGATCTTTCTCTGGTCCGTAATCTATTGTCTCCCAGCCCGTCCGTATCTCGAGGGGAATCGGATCCTATCGGATCTCTTCCCCGTCCTGTTCCTCTCCGTGCCACGTATCCCAGCGAGAAAAGTCCAAAGTCCGCCGTCTTGCTTCGATGGGACTATCGATTTTCCGCGAGTCCGAAGCAGGCTGACGACGGAGTCGGTCGCAGTCGTCGGCAGCTCTCGACTACCATGGCCATTTCGGCCAGGGTCGGAAAACGGATCGGCTTCACGGTAATCACCGCCGCGAGAGACTCTCCGTTATCTCGCAACTGTCCGTCCTTGATTCTCCTTGACTCTCTTTCGCTGCCTCGACTACCACGACTGCCGCGACACAGTTTCCCCGTTCGATCGAACCGCCGCGCGGAAAGCAATCGCTCGCGGTACCTTCGCCTCCGAGCTTTCGCGCCAAAATTTCCTTCACCTCCTCACCGCGCGTCCCTGCGAGCCGCGTCGAGGGTCCGGCCGAGCAACAAGGCCGAGTCAGGGACGAACTCGTCGAGGGTCGAACGACTCTGCGACGAAGGGCGGCGGAAAAGGGGGAGGACGAAGAAAGGGACAAGGTGCGGGGCGAGGAGGTGAGAGGGGCAGGGGGGAGGGGGCGGCGATCGGTCGTGACCCAAATATCAGGCGGAAGCGGCCCGTCCACGGTGTAGAGATCGGGAAAGGAATAATCGGCGAGCTCGCCCCGAGGACGGAAGAGAGGAGGGTGGCCGCGTACTCGAGAAACAACGGGGTCCGAGAGGGAGGAGTCCCTCGCTCGTGCCGAGGATTCCTTTGGCGAGCACCGAGGTGGCGCCAATGTATCGAAAGCTCCGGAGCACCGACGCGTACGCTGCTCCGCTCCGCTCGGCTTTTCCCACGAGAAAAGCCGTCAGTCGGTGACGTGACTCGGTTACGTTCGGAGCGGCCTGTTCGCGAGAGGTTGAGCAAATTGCGGGATTCCGAGAAAAGTGACACTGTGCGTTTCCCCCCACGACTCGCCCGGAACCGGTCTCCCGATCTATCCCCGACGTTGTCGGTCCTCCCGGGCCGATCCTTGCCTCTCCTCTTCGCTCCTCGTCGTCTCCTCTCGATTTCGTTTCGTTCCTGGTCGAGACCGGACGGAAGGATGTGGAGTCGAACGAAGGGAGAGCGCCAAAAGGAGAGAAAGTGCGGGGGCTGAAGGGGAGGGAGTGGGGTTGAAAGAGTGCCGGCGAACGGAACCGAGAGTCGCATTCGTCAAGTAACAGGTGGCTCGGAAGGCTGGCATCGCGCGTCGCGATTCTCTTTCCGGGAGAAGGGAAGACTCCTCCTCGGTCCCCGCGACTCCGCGATCGACTCTGCAATCGACGCTGCAATCGACGCTGCGATCGATCCGAACCGTCTTCCGTCGCTCTCCCGCGATCGTGGTTCGTAGGACGGAATTAGTATTTAACGTTTCGAGCGGTAATTCGCGGGTTGACGAGGGACAATGGCCAGACGCGGAAAACGGAAAACGGAAATCGGTCAGCATTCGCCTCCGGGGGACGTGGGCCTCTTTCTCCGTCCGGTTGGCGACCCGAATTATGCCGTTCGAGGTAAAGAGCGAGGGTCGATCGGTAAAGAGAGCAAGAGGAGAAGAAGGACGATGAAATAAAATTACGTCACGAAGCGGACCGTCCGGAGGGCAGAGGGCAGAGGGCAGAGGGCATAGGCCTGATGGCAGGGGGCAGAAAGCGAAGGGGGAGAGAAAGGGAGGCAAGAGAGGCAGCAAAGTCGAGGTTCGGGAAGAAGTTTACGACGCGTACTTGTCTGAAATCGGAAGACCTGTTGCACGGTCTATCTCGGACGTCGAGCGAGCGGCGCGGCCCTCGAGAGCAGCGAGAGCGAGTCTCGCGCGTATCTGCGACGCGATTTCGACGACCTCTCGAGACGCCGTCGTCGCTTTCGAGTATTCCGTTGATATCGACCAACGCTATCGGTGCACCGTCAACGAAGATGGCTACGGCGGCGGCAGTGGCGGCGGTTTCGATTCGCCGGAGCAGACATACCGTCTTCCGTGCACCTCGAGCGTAGGGCTTTCGAGCGTAGGGCTTACGAGACGATTCGATGGAATTTACCGAATCGACTATGTAGCGAAAAAGGTCGGGGAAAGTCGGTGGTGGCGCTGCTACGATGGTCGGGGCTGGTTAGTGGCGGCGGTGGAGGTGGTGGCGGAGGTGGAGGTGGATGTGGAGGTGGTGGTGCTGGTGGTGGCGGTGGCGGCAGCAACGGCGATGGTGGTGGTAACGGTAGCGAGAATCGATCCGCGCTTCCTCCAGCGAAGTTCAGGGGTTGCCGGTACGGTGTACGGGGCGCGGGGTCCGTGCTTCGCGGTGGCGAATGCGGGATGCGGGATGCGGGGTGCGAGGTGCGTGGCGCGTGGAAGGGGGGAGAGCTCGGTACTCGGAGAACAGTGTTCGAGGCTCGGGGTTCGGGGTTCGGGGTTCGAGGTTCCGGGTTCGTGGTGTAGGAACATGGGGGTGGCAAGGGACTCGTGGCACGGAAAAACAGGACGGCAAAAGGTGGAAGGATGGAAGGACGGCGGGGGAGGGGGAATAACCGGCGGCAGGACATGGAAGGGGGAGGTCTGCCGGAGTTTGTTTTCACCTATTTATCGCGAGCGCCGTTTTTCTCTTCGTGATATATTCTCGACCCAGGCTGCCTCTGTCCCCTCTCGTCGACAGCCACGTCAAGGAGGGAAACGTCGGAGGAGGCGATTCTTCGTCGGCTACTTTCGCCTCGCCTAGCGCACGGGAAGAGATCCTAGTCGGACGAAAAGCCGCGAATTATCGGGCCTCCGTCGTGCCTCCTCTCTCGTTCTCTCCGTCCGTTCGTCGGTGGCTCGATCGGTCGGGGGGTGGGCCGATGGGGTGGGCCCCCCACCCACCAACCCACCCGACCCCCTCCTTCCACCCATCCATCGTCCCATCGTCCCATCGTCCCATCGTCCCACAGCCCCCAAGCCCGAAATTCGAACGCATCGGCTTCGGGAATCGAAGGAACGTGCGGGTGTCGTTAGATCGGCGAAACCGAGGAAGAGGATGACACCGGCACGATCGATACCGGCCGGGCCGCGTTTCTTGCCGACGAGACCGAACTCGGAGTAAAGTGTCCCGGGAAAGCACGAAACCATGTGGGCCGCGGTCTCGAGGTCTTTGGAGATACTCGTTGCCTTCTTCGAGTACTACGCCAGCAGGTAAGGGGACGGGAGGCGCCGGTAGCCGAAGATATCCGGCCCGAGCCGCCCGTCAGCGGAAGCGGAAGCGGAAACGGAAGCGGGTCCTTCCTTCTTCTCGAGAAGCGATATCGTTGCATCGAAAGGCGGAGATGGCGAGACGGGGACTGGCGTCGTGCCGAAACGTAAACGGAGAATCTCCGTTTCCTCCGTATATCCTCGTCCGCTACCTCCGACGTACTCGGGGAGCCATTAATCCTTGTCTAATTTTTCTGTTTCATGCCTGCTTTCGGCGTTGCCATTGGAACGCAGAGCCCAATTGGAGTAAGTACGATCGAGTCCCGACCGACTCCACCTACGATCGAAATTCTTCGTTTCGTGCCGCTTCACTTGACTCTTTTGTCTTCTCTTTCCATTTTTCTTCCTAACGGAAACGTCTCTTCCGCGGATGGACGTTGCTGGCGTAAGTAGTCGCCGACTGAAACACCGTTTCTTTCCTCCTATCCTCGGAACCGTTGTCTCGACACCGCGATAGTCGGGCCGACGGCGCCGCGGACCTTTTCCGCTGCTCCGTGCGGCCTCTTGCTTTACTCTCCAAGGTCTTGCTCGCCCTCTCGCTGCCTCGCTTTTGCTCATCTTCTCGCTTTCTCGCTTTCTCGCCTTCTCGCTTTCACGCTTTCACGCGCGCCCGACTCTTGCTCCGTTATCGTGCATCGTTCGTCCCCGCTCTTCGGCCCTTTCCGCGGTCGTCCTCTCGTTCGTTCGCTGGGCGTTACGCGCATGCGTCAGAATCGCCGGTACCGCGTCGAATCAAAAGATCGCGAATGTATGTACGAGCGAACGCGAAGGGATGGACGGATAAGCGAACGAACCGATCGACCGACGCGTTCTTGCATGGACGCACGTAGACAGGCGGTTTCGACGGACAAGACGGATCGATCGTTCGACCATCGGTTATCCACCGGCCCTCCGTTTATCCGTTTATCGGGCGAGCCGCGCGAGAGGAGACTGTGCGACGTTGCCCCCGGCAACGTTCTCGCCGAAGGTCTACAGAGGTGGTGCTCGGATTGCAGAACGACCGGCAGCCCGACGAGCAAATCACCGGGGGGTGGAGGTCCCGGCGGCGGTGCCGGAACTAGCGCGTCGGGCAGCGGAGGAGCCGCGGGCGTGAGCGGCGGGTCGAGCGGAGCCGCGAGTGGCGGCGGGGTTTCCGGTGGAATCGGTGGAATCGGTGGAAGCAGCGGCGCGGCTGGCGGGCCCGGGGCGGCCGGCGGAGCCGCGGGGCCCAGCAGCGGCTCGGCCGGCCTCTCGTCCGGCGCGGCTGCCGGCTCCGGCGAACCCCGCACTCCGACCGCGGGAGCCCAAAACAAGCAGCTGCAAAACGTCAAGGGAGAACATCCCTCGGTAGGTCTATCCTTGCTCGCCAACGCGATCTTTCCTTCGACATCCACGTCGACGATCTCCTTCGTTGCAGAAAGCCTTTCTACAGAGCAGATCGATCTCTCTGGTCGACATGTACATCGACAACTCGGAACCGAGCGAAAACGTTGGACAGATCCATTTCAGCCTGGAGTACGACTTTCAAAACACTACGCTTATACTTCGCATTATACAGGTCGGTATATGGCGCACCCTCGGGGGATGGAGGGGCCGAGAGAGAGAGAGAGTGGATTGGAGTGGAATGGAGAGGAGAGGCGGCAGGATAAGGAACTTGGCCGACCGATGTTTACGAAGCGTTTCCCTTTCAGGGTAAAGATCTACCGGCCAAGGATCTGTCCGGCACCTCCGATCCGTACGTTCGCGTCACGCTTCTACCGGACAAGAAGCATCGCCTCGAGACGAAGATCAAGAGGCGGACTTTGAATCCGAGATGGAACGAGACTTTCTACTTCGAAGGTAAACGGCCGATTTGCGTCGATCGCATCTCGGTTGTTCCGCTCGATTTCCCGTCGTGTCTTAATCGTCGTTCGTTCGACCTTCTCTCTCCCTTTCGCAGGCTTCCCCATTCAGAAGTTGCAGAGCAGGGTGCTGCATCTACACGTCTTCGACTACGATCGATTCTCGCGGGACGATTCGATCGGGGAGATGTTTCTGCCGCTCTGCCAGGTAATCTCGTTCCCCTGAACATCCCTCCCCTTCCCTCGTCCCTCTCGCTCGGTTTCCCGGAGAAGGGGAACGCGCCCGATCCGGAAGGATCCAGCGGCGCGGTCGTTTCCCCTTCTCCGGATGAAATCGGCGAATCGATCGACGGATCGGGGGCGTCGGACCGACTGAAAGACTCTTCCGCGACGTAGGTCGATCTTTCGGAGAAACCTTCGTTCTGGAAGGCTCTGAAGCCGCCGGCGAAGGACAAGTGCGGTGAACTGTTGTGCTCCTTGTGCTATCACCCGAGCAACTCGGTTCTCACTCTGACCCTTCTCAAAGCGAGGAACCTCAAAGCGAAGGACATTAACGGCAAGTCAGGTAAGACGAGAAGAGGGAAATAGAGCGATATTAATAGCGATAACGGGGACCGTGAGGCTGAGGCTGAGGCTGAGGCTGAGGCCGAGGTCGAGGCGACAGAGAAGGATAAGCGGGAGGAGGTGAAGGAGGACGAAAAATGATGTTCGTCGCGTGGAACCGATCGAAAGTCGCGACCTCTTCTTCGCCTATTCGCAGATCCGTACGTGAAAGTCTGGCTCCAGTTCGGCGACAAACGGATCGAAAAGCGCAAGACTCCGATATTCAAGTGTACCCTGAATCCGGTCTTCAACGAGGCCTTTTCCTTCAACGTGCCGTGGGAGAAGATCCGAGAGTGCTCGCTGGACGTTATGGTAATGGACTTTGACAATATCGGTCGAAACGAGCTTATCGGACGGATTCAGCTGGCAGGTGAGTGTCCCCTGATCCTAGTCGTCGGAGGTCCGTCGATCGGAGCGAGTGACTCGTCTGGTTTTCGCGGTGCGCAGGGAAAAACGGGAGCGGCGCCAGCGAGACGAAGCACTGGCAAGACATGATTACGAAGCCGCGTCAGACCATCGTTCAGTGGCATCGACTCAAGCCCGAGTAAGGACGATGGACGGAAGCAGATTCCGCCGGTGGCGACGATACACGACCCCCGGGAAGCGTTGCTCCTTGGCCGACGACTCGGCGTCGACTCGGAAAATCGGTTCTCCCATTCCGTATCTCCAGCGGACGATTCTTTCCGATGCACCGACACGTAAACCGACACGTAAACCGACACCTAAACCGACACCCAACGAGGCGCCGATGTCGAGGCTGTGTCGAGGCTGCCTACGATTCCAGGGACGCCCAGCGTGTCCGGCGAGGAAGACAGGGTGCTCTTCCTCCGAGAGAGTCGCCCGGAAACGAGACGGCAGCCCGCGCGACAAGATCGGCGTACCTTTTTTTTGCGAGTTTATCGATCAAATTTACATCGAACGTTGTTTTTACGGGCGTTTCGCGCGTACGTTCCTCGTGCAGAGTACGTAGAACCGTAGAGGCAAAGTCCCGAGCCGATCGAGCCCCGTCTCTGGCCCCCGAGGCAGAATCGCGAGTCCGAGGTCTCTCGATCGTCGACGGAGAGAGAGAGAGAGAGAGAGAGAGAGAGAGAGAGAGAGAGAGTGAGCGGACGGGCGCTACCTCGAGTCTTTTGCTCGCGGTCCCGATAGGTTCGATCGCTCCCCGATCAATGGGTTCGTCGCGAGCGATCGACGTCGGAGCTCGGTCGACCGCGAGACGGAGGAACGATCGGACCGAGTCGAGGCCGCCGGAGAGTAGTGTTTAGTTACTACATAGTAGAAAAACGATATGGGAGAGTTATTTTTGAGGGAACTTTTGTATCGACAAAGTCGGAGACCTTACGAAAGTTGAAGGCAGCGAATCGCGTTCGATGTTGTATACCTTGTACGTAAACACGCATATGTAATGTTACGCGCTACATGCGATAGTCTGCTGTTCTTAACAATAAAGTAGGAGAGGAGCAAGGATCCTCGGTAGAAGGAGCTCGTGCCGTGAATCGGCGAAACGCGCGTCGGCGTAATCGAAGCTCGTCACGGTCGAAGGACGAAAATGTTGGAAAGTTCCTCCGGCAGGCGCTCGCTGGCCGGTTATCGAGCAAAGGGCCTTTCTCGTCTCGCGTCACCAGCTACCTCCTTTTCTAGCATCGACGCGACGCGACGCGACGCGACGCGGCCGATTCGGGCCGAGGTCGGCGCGGCGTACCGAGTCGGATAAAGTGCCAAAAACGAAGAGGCGAGGCCGTTCTTGGACGAGGTCCTTGGACAGATCCGCTCGGGAGGAACCGGCTCGTGGGGCTTGCCCCGGAGGGACTCGCTGACGCGCCCTTCCGACCCTCCGCGTTACCGGTGGGTGGGAAGGTGGAACGGATAGACGTAGGTTGCGACAGCTCGAATCGGAAAGTAAGTGGGCCTTATGTATCACGGATTACCTCAGGAGAGCGAGTCGCTCTCGAGCCGAGTCTCGCGCGAGCGATTTTAATACGAAAACGCGTCGTCGGTATCGTTCCGACGGGGAGCTTAACGAACGAACGAGCGAACGAACGAACGAACGAACGGTTTTCGGGCTCGCCATCCCGAAAGCCCGGGTACGCGCTTGCGACGAACGTGAGAAACTCGCGCGTATCCAACGACAAGCTCGCACCGCCGCGCCGTATATTTTTTAGCTTCGTCTTATGTACGTATGTTACACGAGTTTACCGTATCGAAGAAAATTGCCCCAAAGTGTCAACCTACCTCCCACCGTACACGCGTACTCCGTGGACGTCGAGAACGAGAGAAGATGGCGTTCGCCTTCGCGTTCCCCTCGTTCCGACGCGATAGTTGCCCTATTGTTTCCTCGTTGAAGCGCACCTCTAATAACTTTGCCGCTTAGTCGTAACCTCGATATTGCTGGGTGTTTCCTTCGAGATATCGTTTCGAGTTGAAAGATACGACAGGAGCCGTCGATCGTCTCGCGCGCGCGTCCAACGTCGCGCTCCACGATTCGATCGCGTTCTGCGACGTATTCGAATAAAAGTATTTCGTTTGGAGACTCCCGGATTTTATTCTGCTTTTCTCGGCCATCCCTTGCCGCCGTCTTTTCCCCCCTCCCCATTCTCATCTCGGTGTCTCCTCGGTGTCGCCTCGTTGTCCCTCCGATGTCCGGTCGGGGTTGCTCCGTCAGGAGGAAAAGTCGATGACGTTGGTCAGCCGAAGGAGGTGTACGACAGTCGAGGCCAGCCGGGAGGAGACGGTCCGCATCGACGATCGGGTCTTGATGCCGGCGCGCCGGATCGCCAGTTGATAGAGATCCGCGTAAAACTGCGGAGAAGCGGTCGGAAAACCGAGCCATCCAAGTTAGCGGTTGTCGTTCGAATCCTTCCTCCGTCCTCGTTTGCCTCCTTTACCTCGTTTTCCTCTCCTTCGAGGGGCGAGTCGGAAAATTCCGGGCTGAGCTCGGTGCAGGCCAGCGGGACTGTCCTCGACGGCGTCACCAACACGATCGTGCCGCTCCGCTCCTTGGCTACGCAACCGTGAAGCTCCTTCGCTTGAAGGACTATCTCTCGGTATCCGCGCGTCGCGTTCCATCGAGACCAGGAGAATCCGTACGCCGTGCAGAGCAGCGAAATGCACTCTTGAGCGTGTCTCTCCGCGAACGGGTGCTTCGCGGCGACGCCCTTGAGGTAGCTCGCCGCGTCTTCTTCGGGGAAGAGGTCGCAGCCGGCTTCTCGCATTCTCTGTCGAAGGAGATCGCGGATCGAGGAGATGGGGGGGGGAGAGAGAGAGAGAGAGAGAGGGGGGGGGGAGAGACGGGTGGCGATTTCGTACCTCGACGAGATGCTCCGGCTTGAAAAACTGTCCGAGAATGCCCTTGAGGGCCGTCGATCCACCGGCCGCGATGGACTTGAGGCACGCGAGGTCCTCCTGCGACGAGGAGAAGAAGGGGAGTCAAGTGGGGGAAGGGTGTCGAGGTAGCCGGCAAGGGAGGACGAGAGCGAATACCCTGGCGATAAACTCAGCCTGAACCGTTGCCGTCGTTACGGCGAGGACGACTCCGCCACGAGCGGACCTTCCCGTTTCCGGCTTCAGCTCCCAGCTCTGAAAGGGCAGATGGACGAACTTGTACGCGGCGAGGCCGTGGACGCCGAGTCTGCCCGTTCTGAAGGAAACGGTCTGCTTCTCCTCGTTGTACTTTGCGTCGTGAACGTCCTCTGTCGACCAACTCTTGCTCTCCGGAATCCAGTGAGCGATCAGGGGCGGCTCGATCCACAGAACCGAGCTCGGCAGTCTGCATCGCGAATCGTCCGCCAGTCGGAACGATGGGACTGATAAACGACGAGAGAGAGAGAGAGAGAGAGAGAGAGAGAGAGAGAGAGAGAGAGAGAGAGAGAGACCGACTTGAGAGTGACGAGGACGAGGGCCTCCATCGCCGCTTCGAGGGCCTTCATCTCCTCCTCGATCACCTCGGGCGTTCTCTCGGAGTCCGGGGCAGCCGGGGGTGGCTCGTACGGCCTCCGGAAGTCCACGAACTTCGGCTCCTTGGGAAGTTGCACTGAAAGGGCGAGAGGAGAGGTAGATCGCGAGCTCGTGAGGTGGTGAGCTCCCGATCTGGGGCGGACGAGAACGATCGGTCCACTCACGAGTCGTTAGGAAGGTCTCTCTCCCGAGGTCCTTCGGCTGAGGTGGCTGCTGGATCAGGTCCACTCGGAAAAGTCCCCCGAGGATTTTGTACTTGCGCAAATTTATTTCATCGGCGCGGCATCGGAGAGAGAAAAATCCCCCGAGTTCTCTCCTGGTATCCTCTGTCGAGGGAGGACGGAATCGTAAAACGGTCGAAGGAGCAAGTGGCCGCGTTACCTTCCTCTCGGCAAATAATCTCTTCGGGAGTCGGAAGACGAGGGATCGTTTCTTTCTCGGCGTCGGTCGTCGGGAAGAGGTGCGGGGGCGAGGCGTCGCCGCCGGTTCCAGGACGGTCCGAACGATCCGACCGATCCGAGCGGTCGATCGGCGCACTTTCAGCGGTCGCGTCCGCGTTCGTCTCGTTTCCGGGACTCCCGGCGCCCTCGGGGGGCCTCGTCCTCCTCCCCCTCTTCGCCCGGGGTTGCCTGGACTTTCGGTCGACCGGCGCGGCCACCGGATTCTCCATTCTCTCGATGATCGCCCTCTTCTCCTCGAGGCGGGCGCGACGTTCCTCGCGCTGCTCCTCCCGAATCCGCAGCTTTCGCAGATACTCCCTTTCGGAGAAGTCCAGGAGGTTGGCGGCCCGAGATTCCCAGCGGCGATCCTCCGGAATGACGGGCATCGCGCTCGTGCCCGCCTCCTCGGAGTAACGATCCTGCTCCAGCCAGAGGGCACGTATCGCCGCGCGATCGCAGTCGAGGTCGTTCGGCATCTTGATCGTCGCCTCGATCTCCTCGAAGCGCACCTCTTCGGGCTTTCTATCGGTGATGCGACCGCTCGAATTCGATGCGCGGAGACAAAGAGGGAGGGAGGGAGAAAGGGGAGGGACAAGGACCCAGGTACCTACCGCTCTTTCTCGCCCGGTCCCTCGATTCCGATGGGCAAGGGCAGCGGGGCCCAGAGGCAACAGACGGCGCGACTCGAAGCGCGGACGTACCTCAGGATCATCCTCGAGTCCTCCCTCGACGCGTTCCTCTCGAGTCCGCGCAACACTCTGTAGCATCCGATATCTATCCATCGGTAGAGTCTATCGCGAAACTCGAGGCCGATCTGTTTTTCCGGGACAGACGAGGCGTGAGAAAAAATGCGCGGGGAGGGGAGGGAGAGGGGGCGGAACGCGGTGCCCTCGAGGGCGATCCGGCGCCCTTACCATCGAGTATTCCCGAACGCGCCTCTCCGACAGGCCCGTCGAAAAGCGAACGATGTCGTCGAGCTTGGACAGCAGCTGCGAAGCGAGAAGAGTCTCGTGAGCGGTGGGCGGCGCGGGACGCAGGGGGCGAAGAGGTCAGCGGGGGAGCGACTTACTCGGGCAACGACGTCGCATCGTTCGGCCACGATGGTCATGTCCGCTTCCTCGTCCCCCATTGTCCAGTGGTGCATGAATGTATTCATGTCGGACGGCACTCCTGGATCCGGCAGGCCGTCGCAAGTCATGTATCTGATCCACTGAAATCCATTGGCGGTTGCGGGTCAGTGGACGGTAATCGGTAACGGGGCTGGATCGGCCCGATCGAGGGGCCAAGGGCGAAGGGGGAGATACCGACGGCCTCCTCCTCCGCGGCGATCGTTCGGTCCTCCAGCAGGGTCGACTCGCGCTCGGCGATCAGTCGCAACGTCACTTCGAGTTGCCTCTCGCGCATCGGCTGCTCCCTCTCCTCGATCGCGAGACGTTCCTCCTCCTCCCGCACCTCCCGCAGAAGGTCCTCCTTCGCGTCCTCTATCGCTCGGTCTCTGCGACAACACGGAGTCGAGGCGTCGACGAATGGAGAATTCGGAGGGTTCGCGAAAAGGGAGATCCACCTACCTCGCTCTCTCGGCCTCGAGAGCCGCGGCAGCAGCCTGCTCCCTCGCCAAGACCTTGCGTCCCGCCTTCTTCATGCTCTACGCTCTCACGATCCTCCACGATCCTCCGCGACCCTCGCCGCGATGTCGGCGCTCGACCGGATCCGCCGAATCGATCGGATCGACCGAATCGACCGAATCGACCGAATCGACCGAATCGACCGAATCGACGGCCGAACGAGCTTCTCCCTCCCACCGGGACGGCCCCTTCCGGAGCTCCTCCGACTCGCGTTTCAGTCGCCTTCGTCCTCTACGCTGTCCGACGTTTACCGTTGCTACTCGGCCCCGTTCGACCTCCTCGACCTCCTCGACCTGCGCTCGCGTGGAAAAATTCGTCGGGGAGGAGCCGGAGCACCCGAATCATCCTGTACCGCCCCCACCGGCCGCGTCTCACCTACCTCCGCGGGTCGTTCGAGTCCCCCTCGCCCCTACGGCGAATCTCTCTCGACGAGGTGGGCGAGCCGACCATCGGATCCATCGGATCCGTCGTTCGCCATGGTCACGATGGATATGCGAATTTCAGTTTTCGATGAAAAAAAAAAGAAAAGGAAAAAGATAAAAGACACGTGGGCAAGGTGAGACGTCGACGCGTTGACAATTACGGCAACAGCGTCAACACCGGGAACGATGATCACGATTGACCACGATACGACGGCAACGATGGAAACGATGACGCGGAAAAAATAGCGAGCCATGGATATGCAACGATTTGCTCCCTGAACCTTGGAGGACGAAGTAAATTACGCGTCACTTCCTGAGACTCTGCGCCGATTGTTCTGTCCATTTTATTTTGTCGAGGAGTCCGAGAAGGCCACAGTCGTGAGAAATCCGTCGCACCGCGGAGGAGGAGCTGCCGCAGCCGTAAACGCCGAAAGAAAGTCCACCGGTCGGAAGATAACAAGGAGTATCGTGGACGACGGATAGAAACTGAAAACGATAGGCTCTCGGATGGAGGAAAGCAAGGAGAAGAGGACGAGGCAGCTCGACTCGATCGTCGACTTTTTCGCCGGAAGGAGCGTCTTCCTGACCGGCGGAACCGGGTTCCTAGGTAAAGCCGTAATCGAGAAGCTGCTCCGATCCTGTCCGGACATACGAGAGATTTTTCTTCTCATTCGCCCGAAGAATGGCGCAACCACCGTGGAGAGGCTACGGAAGCTGGTGGACTCGCCGGTAAGCTTCTCTTCCCTTCTCCTTTTTTCCTCCTTTTACAATTTTCTTTCTGCTGTTTTCTATCTGTCGGTCTCTCTCTCTGTCTCTCGCTCTCTCTCTCTCGTAAACGACGATGACGACGATCCGTCGCGAGAGGTTGTTGGCATCGTCCGATATCGGTTTCAGGTGTTCGAGAAGGTGCGCGCGGAACGACCGTCCTGCTTTGAGAAGCTGATCCCCGTGGCGGGGGACGCGAGCGAGGAGGGTCTGGGCCTAACCGAGACCGACAGACGAGTCATCGTCGAGAGAACATCCGTGATATTTCATGTCGCGGCGAATGTCCGATTTCAGGAGGACCTGCGGAAGGACATATACTCCAATACGAGGTCGACCAGGGACATTTGCCTTTTGGCGCAGAGCATGAAAAATTTGCTGGCAAGTTTCAGCGACCCTTGGCTTTCCCTCTCGCCGACTCGCCGCGCGCGATTCGCCGTGGTCGATTAATCCACGATCGTTTCGATTCTCGAAGGTTCTCATGCACGTTAGTTCGACCTACGCTCACGCAGAAAAACTCGTCGTCGAGGAGAACGTTTATCCTCCGCTGACCGACTGGAGGAAAACGCTGCAAGTCGTCGATACGCTCGACGATAGAAGCCTGCGCACGTTGACGAACAAGTGAGTCTTTGCTCCTCTCTTTCCCTTCTACCCTGTCCGTCCGTTAGACTCCTCTCGTTCTTACTCTGCTCGCGTTCCGTCGCTGATGTTCGATTCGCAGATACATCGGAGACTTGCCCAACACTTACACGTTCAGCAAGAGGCTCGCCGAACAGGTGGTGGCCGATTACTCGAAAGAGTTGCCGATCGTCCTGTTCAGACCGTCGATAGGTAAGTCGATGGGCCTTTTCGGACCGTTTCAGCCCTCTTACCGCTCTTCGATCGAACCGAATCGATGGAATTTAACGTCGCGTTCCCCAGTGATATCGTCGTTGGAGGAGCCGGTGCCCGGATGGGTGGACAACTTTAACGGACCGATGGGACTGATGATCGGCGGCGGAAAGGGCATTTTGCGAGTAATTTGCATCGATGAAAGTACCGTCGAGGATTACGTTCCCGTCGATATGGTCGCGAAAGCAATGATCGTGACCTGCTGGAAACGAGGAATACGGACGTAAGAAAGCCTGCTTCGATTCGCCTTTCTCAATTTTCATACTTTTTCTATCTCTTTCTCCCTCTATCTCTGCCTCCCCCTTGTCTCTTTAAACTTGCAGCTTGACCGAAGATCCCGAGATTCACGTGTACAACTGCACATCCAACAACATTCGCCACATCGTGATGGAAGATTTGATCACGATGGCCCTGAAAATAAACGAAACGCTTCCACTCGAGTACACGATTTGGCGCCCCGCAGTGATAATGACGAAGAGCCGTTGGCTCTATTACGTTTTGACGCTGCTGCTCCACCTTTTACCGGCGCTGCTGATCGACGGAATTCTAAAGATATGCGGCAAGAAACCCATGTACGAGACTCGACGCGTCTTTCGCCGCTGTCTCGAATACCCGCTCTCACGAAACATTTCTCTTTCGGTTGCCGCAGGATCTTCAGGCTGCAAAGAACGATCTACACGTCTAACGTGCAATTACGTTACTTTCTCAACAACAGTTGGACGTTCGCCAACGAAAAAATGCAGCAGATCATGCAAGAGGGGGTGCCACCGAACGAGAGGCACGTCTTCTCCTTCAACTACAAGAACGTAAACCTGGAGGAATACTTCAAGTGAGTAGGCTACCGGCTCCCGATAAAATTCACTCTCACGACCGACGGTTATCGAGTTCCTTGCGCCTCGCTGTTTTCTTTTCTCAGGAACTGTCTCGTGGGGGCGAAAAAGTATCTCTTGCACGAAGATCTCGGCAGGATCGAGAAGCTGAAGCGACATTCCCTGAGGTGAGAAGCCGAAAAGAGCGCGCGGTCGACTCGGCTCGAGGCCCGTCCACCGTCACCGACGCCGATACAACAGACACCGATCGCAGCCGTTGCGAAAACCGTCTCCATAGTCGCCGACATAGAAACCTGCTCTCGTTTGGTCGATCGCGCCGAGTCGAGCCCTCCCGTCGCGACGACCCGTCGAGCGCGCATCGACGAATCCTTCGAATGGCCCTTTCCCCTCTCGACCCGTCGCCTTCCCAACAATTCCACTTTCCACCCTCGCTCGCCGAAAGGGCGGAACGAGAGGAATGCGAAAGGAGAAGAAGAGTACCGAAACAACGCCCGTTCCTCTCTCTCTCTCTCTCCCTCTCTCTTTCGACCAACAGCCGGGAAGCGTGGACTCTCGACTCGCGGGAAATTTCCGCTCGTACAAGTATATCTCGACTGCCACGTTGCGCCGGTTATTTTTAGTCGTTCGTCCAACGTAATTTTAGACGCGGCCGAGTCATCGCGAAACACTCGGAAGAGAAAAACTGCGAACGGACGGCCACCGGAGACGGCCGGTGGCGACAAATCGCTGACAAACACCGCTGACGAGCTCGATCTTTCAGGTTGAAGTGGATCGACAGGATATTCCGCGTCTCGTTCTACATCCTCGTGGCGTGGATCGTAGTCCGGACCGAAACTTTCTCCGACTTCCTCGGTCTAGTTCGATCGACGATGGACGGATCGATCTTCGAGGCTTGACCTCGGACAATTTCTGCTTCGAATCGGTCGATCTTGCGTCGCCCGTTCGCTTCGAGCATTTTGATCGGAGCTTCGCGGCAAATAAAGTACAGTACGATCAGTAAGAAAGCCGACCAACTTTTTCATCCTTCGGCGGAATTCCCCTAGAGTGCGCGAGCGAAAATCGTTAAAGTGGAGGGGTCGGTGAGACGGGCGATGGTGGAGGAGGAGGAGGAGGAGGAGGAGGAGGCGATGGGAGAGGAGGAAGGACTAATTTTCGCAAATCCCCCCTTCCCCTCGTCCCGGGGACGGTGGGCGAACGAAGATTCGCGACGGTCCGTTCTGCCTTCGCCGTTGCGATGAAACCGATAAGGCTGGTTACCCCGATCGACGAGCGGAGCGTGCCCCGTTGCGGCCGCGCCGCGGGGTTCGCGGGCATCGCGCGGTAACATCGAAGTCCATAGATCGATCGATCGATCGACGGATCGACCGATCGACCTTGGGGAGGCGGCACGGCGACCGCGAGACCGCGAGATCGCGGTCAAAGAATCGTGAACGGCGAGCAAACGGCAGACGGCGCACGGCCGAAGCATAAGTATGTAAATGGCAGCTGGAACTGGTTGCATCGACGTCATCGGCGGCACGCATGCGCGGCTTCGCCCGCAGTCGCTATCGCAATTCGCGCAGGGCCGTATTCGCAGGCGCGGTGATAAGGTGCGCCGGCACGTCCCGCGTTGGCCCGACGGTCGCTCGGCTCCTCGGGTCGCCTGGACCGGCTACTCGGCGACTCGCGGCCCGCGACCCGCGACCCCCGACTCGCGTCGTGCCGCAGGGATATCACGTGCCGCGCCTCCCGCTCCCCGACGCCCGATCGCGAATCTTTGGCCGATCGATCGAAGGCCGGGCGGCGCGAAGCCGAGGCTGGCTCGAACGATCGACCCCGTTCGACGGCTCGCGGCGTCTTCGCTCGCGATTACGCTCCTGCCGAGGCGAAACGGGCCGCTTCCAACTTCCTCGCCGAGAGACCGAGATCGGCCGACGCCGAGTATTACGCAGTCGTGCGGGAGTGTCGCGATAGTACGCGCGCGCGTAAACCTTGTCGTCGCGTCGCCGAGAGACGCGTTCGTGGTTTCTGTGAGCGCGAGTATCCGGTGACCGCGGCACCGCGCGATACGTTGCACGAGTGAATGCGCGCAGAGGGTCGCGCGAGTCTCAGCTCTGCCCGTTACCGTTATCGCCTCCGCTGCCGCTGCCACCACTGCCACCGCCACCGCTGCCTCCGCGGCCACTGTTGCATCCGTTGCCCCCGTTGCCTCCACCACCGAGGAATCGCCCATTTCGCTCCAGCTGCTCTCTTCCGTTGCTCTTCGCCTCGGCTTGCCGCAAACGTTTCCTTCGTCGGCGGCAACGACCGCGGTACGGATACCATCCTCGAGTATGCCGGATGACCAGAATTGCGCGCAAATCTCTCCGTCCTCGCGTCTCCTACCTACCCCTCTCGCTCCATCGCTCTCACTCTCTCTCGCTCCGTCCCTCTTCCTCTCCTCTTGCTCGTTTTTTTTTTTTTTTCTTTCCCCACGGGCAGCCTCGTGCGCGCACGTTTGCCCGTGCAAGCGCTGGCGCGCGTGTGTTACGATTTCGCGCGCACAAACTTCTCGACGTTTCTCGGAGGAAAGGACCGGAGAGGTAACAGGTTTCCCAAGCGCGGCCAGTTCCTCGGCGCACGATAGCCTTTCCACGAAAGCTTATATAACGTTATCGCGCGACACGGGACAGAGAGGGTGGAGGAGGAGGCGGAGACGGAGGAGGTGGAGGAGGAAGAGACGCACCGTCGGTTAACCGAGCGACGTAACTTAGGAGGAACGGGACCGTCTCCTCCGTGGAAGCTCGCTCCGCTCGTTTTTCCGGCCGCGCGCGATCGAACGTCCGATCGTTTCGAGGATCGTTCCATTTTGACGGTCTTTTTCCTTGCTCTTCTTTCAGATCGTCGGGGAGTATTCGACCGATCCGTGGCAGCGTCGCGGGAGAGCGAGGAGGGCGCGTCGCGAGGAGCCTGGGTCGCCCAACGAGGGATCGACCGGACGAAGAGAGGAGCGCAACAGAGGAGAGGACGGAAGGCTGGAAGGGTGGCTCGGCGAGGGAGGACCGGAAGGATAGCCGAGAGCCGCGTGCCGGCCGAATGTTGACCCCCTCGACATGGCGAACGCGAGCACCATGCGTCCCCTTGCCCTGAAGAAAGCCTCCCCGATCGCGGAGTTCGCGATCATGCCCGAACAGTCGATCCATCGCGAGTCCCTCGAGATGCGAATGGCCGTGGAAGCCCTCCCGGGGCGTCGGTGCGGTCCCTACGATCGTGACTCCATTCTCCTGGACTTGGAGAGATGCGGCGATAGTGGCGAGGACAT
Organism: Cerceris ruficornis; assembly: GCA_963989415.1. Lineage (NCBI taxonomy): Eukaryota > Metazoa > Arthropoda > Insecta > Hymenoptera > Crabronidae > Cerceris > Cerceris ruficornis. Next base: position 17,992,479 of record OZ022526.1, on the reverse strand, counting down.
TTCCGACACGAGCGACTTCGAGGACATAACGAGGAGAATGGGAAATCTTCGATTCGCCGTCGTCCCCGAGAACGAGGAGCGACGTCGCGATCGGGAGGAGAGTCGCGAGGAAGGGAAGAATTCGGAGGACTCGGAGGGCTCGGACGACCCGAAGGATTCCAAGGATTCCCGCGGAACGTTCCAGGAGGATCAAGAGGCGAGGCTCGTCGAACGCGGACCGATAAGACCCCAATTCTTCTGCTCGTCCAGAGAGCGACCGTACGCGACGATCGATTGGCCCTCTCGCTCCTCGGAGGGCAGAGAGACCACCATCGCCGACGCGATTCTCGACTTTGACGCCACCGCCGAGCAGATATTGCGAGACAAAAATTACAGCGAGAAGCTGAATCCCTGCCTCGATCGATTGGAGTGCTTCGCCAATCTGACGGATCCCGGGTCGAAGATCGGATGGGATCCCCGATGCGAGGTGGCGGGAAAGCGAGCAGGCAGGCCGGAGAGATCGAACGAGCGGAGCGACGACGGACGTCGGGTCGCCACGGCCGCGCGGACCTCCTTCGAGGGCTGCGCGTTCTCGGCGTCACCCCTCGACGAGCTCGGAGAGGACTCGCTCCTGAATGCCCTCTCGCAAGGAGGATTTCAGGCGGCCCGGATAAACCCGGACAGCGCCGGCAATTCCCTCTGCTCCCCCGTGAGAATAAACTGGCCCGATTCTCCGCCGAATGACGGGCGGAACGCCGTCGCCTCGAGGTCGGACAGCCGCGCCTCGAGCCGGGCCGAGTCTCCGGCGACTCGCGCGAACCTCGCCTACAGTCCGATCGGTTCTCCTCAGGTAACAAGCTCGCTTTACGACCCCGGCCCGACCAAGGGATCGGATCGATTCGATTCACGCGCGCGATCGCCCCCACAGATCGCAGCTTCGGCTTACAGGGTGCCCCAGGGACTCTCCTCGTCCTCCTCGTCGAACCAATCCTACTGCGACACTCCGAGTCCCATCGGGTATCACCTGCCGATCGGCCGACCGTTCGAGGATCAGCTGGGCCGGGACCTCGACGGCTTTGCGCTCTGCGGCGAGGGCTACGAGTCTTCGGGGACTGTGGTGAACAGCGTCGTCGATGTCGTCGAGGCGGTCGCCGCTTTCGACAGCAGCGAGTTGCAGCTCGTCGAGGAGGTCCTCAGGAAGGACGCGGAAAAGACCGCGGAGGACAAGTACGCGCTGGAAGAGCCGCAGGTCGTGCCCAATTCGTCGCGGTTTCAGCCCGAGGACGGATACCGTCACCGCGACGAGGGTAGGCCGGTCGACCGTGCCGTCGACTCCGGATACCCCGAGCAGTCGACTTTTGCCTGCCGACGCGCCTGGGATTTCCCGCCCGCGTCTTCGTGCAACGGTTACGAGGCCCTTGCCTACAAGCATCTTCTTCGAACGAGACCAGGCTCGTTTTCCTCCAAATCGGGATGCGACGCGCTTGCCCTGGAATTCGCGGGCGTCGCCTGCCTCGAGGCCTCCGCTGAGACCTCCGTCGAGACGTCCGCCGAGACATCCGCCGAGACATCCGCCGAACGGTCCAGCGACCTCCATCTTTCGATCACTTACGACGGAACCTTTAACCGCGAGCTGGAACGCTTCTCCTCGATCACGACCACGACCACGGCCACGACCACGACCTCCGTCTCCACCGTCAGCCCGAACGCAGCCTCGGTCTCGACCTCCTCCTCTCCCTCCCCCTCCTCCTCCCCATCCTCGTGCTCGTCCTTCTCCTCCACCTCGATCCCGATATTAACCCCGATCTCGAGCACGACCTCGACGCGACCCTCGGCCGGGCAGCGGCCACCGGAGCACAACTCCGAGCGAATCCTCCTCTCGATAGCGGAGCCTGCGACGAACGCGCTCGAGGACTTTCAGATCCCGGCGATGGTCGCGTCCTTCGAATCCTCGCGTCGTCGAAGGTAAGCTAATCGTCGAATTTCCGATATCCCCTCCCCTCTACGATCGGCCTTTGCAGAAATTCCGAGAGGAGCATAATGCCGTGGCCGTCGTTAAATTTGCCCTCGACGAGGGCCAGCGAGAGACTGAAGGAGGGCCTCAGCCCGAAGGAGGTCGAGAGGGCGATGAGCGATCTCCTGAAGAAGCCGCTCGAGGAGCTCGCGCGACGGGACGCCGACGGCGACACGTAAGTGGAGAGATAGGACGCATCCCTGTTAGGGATTCGGGAGCAATTCCATTCTCCCCCTCTCGCCCTCCGCAGGACTCTGATGTGCCTCGTTGGAAATCCGGACGAGCTGCTCGAGAAGAGGGCCTACCTGGCTCCCCTGGTGGAGAGGCTGGGCAACGTTCCCGGTGCTCTGTCGATCGTCAACAACCGTGGAGAGGACGCGCTTTATCTCGCGGCGACCAATTGCCCGCGTCTCTCCTACGTCGCGGGTTACCTGGCCGCGGCGATGCTGCAGAAAGGAATCGACATTAGCCAGCGATTCTACAACACTCGCGTAAGTCTCTCGAGTCCTCCGACGACCGTAGCCCCGGTCGATCGGGAACGAAGCAACTATCGACCAACGACCGATCTCGGTTCTCGCGCAGGGTGACACGCTGATACACTCGCTCGCTGCTCGCGGAGACTCCCACGCGGAGGTGCTTGCGGAGCTGCTCGCCCTGAGGACCGTTCAGGGAAACGCGGTCTTCGATCTCTCCAAGTGCAATTACAGCGGTAACGTTTCGCCCTTTTCCCCGCTCCACCGGCCAACGTCCGGCTTCCGACCCTTCATCTTCCTCTCCCGTTTCTGTTTTCGGGCGCGCAGGCAGGACCGCTCTGCACGTAGCGGTCGAGGCCCACGATCTCCTCGGCAGTGCCGCCTCCTCGGCCGTGGCTACGGTGCGCCTACTCCTCGCGCACGGCATCGAGCTCAGGATCAAGGAGACGAATCGCGGCGACACCGCCCTGCACAGAGCCGTGTCGCTCGGCTGCGACCCTTCTCTCGTCAAGGTATCATTCGCTTCCGACTCTCTCCCTTTGCCTCGAGGTCGGTCTCCGGAGCCACGAGGCGACAGTATCGTATCGTATCGTCGTTGCAGGCTCTCCTGACCAGGTGCCCACCGGACGCGGTCAATGCCGTCAACGACGACGACGACACGGCCCTACACCTCGCCGCAGCCGCTGCTCCGGGCGCCGTTGCTCTAGAGTGGCAGAAGGAGGTCTGCTGGTTGCTGTTACGCGCCGGAGGAAACTTCGAGCTCCGGAATCGACGTGGCAAAACGCCTCTGGCCCTCGTCGCTCCCGACAGGAGAGAGACCATCGGAAGAATCTTTTACCAGAAAACGTGACGACGGAAACGCGACGGTTTTGTGCGCGCCTTTCAACCTTCCCGGTCCTAAGCTCACCTTGCGTATTACCACACCCCTCCTCCTCCTCCTCCTCCTCCTCGCCGCCCATTCCAAAGAGATCCGTTCCCTCCGGCGTCTTCTCTCGCGTCGATCGCTCAGTTTCGCTCCTTTCGACCCTAACGAGCAATCGAACGGGTAGTTGCCTGACTCACGGTGTTTCCTCTTCTTCATCGGGGAGACCCCGGCCAAATTGAACGCAACGGCACGGACGATCTATGCCGTCGCGAGGGTACAAACTTGCAATACGACGTTTAGCCTTATTACTGTTACTATTCGGGTTAAAGTAGTTAAAAATACATCGCGTTTGTTTGACACATTATTTACAGCGATCGTTCCTTTCGGTAAAAACCTACGATGCGGTCGGAAATGACGCGAGGAAAAGGTCGAATGGCTCGAGTAGTCGTGCGGTTTTAGCGGAACAGAGTAGTTCGGCCAACGGGCCAGAGTCAAGGTTTCTCCGCGGGCTTCGCGTCAGTTCCGGCGGATTTCCGCGGAGCTCTTCCGCCAGAAGCATTCCGGCCGCTGCTGCCGGGCATCTCGGCGCGCGGATAACATAGACGGACCGCGGAGATACCGTCGAAGAGTAGAAGCGCAGACGAAAGGATAGAACGGTGTCGTCGTATAGGCGGTAAACGATCGACGCGCGCGCCGGTCGAGGACCTCTCGCAGTGGAGCCCCACGGTCGGAGTAAATTTGAAGTAAAGGCAACTCGTAACGTAAAGGTTGCGCCGGTGGGCAACACGTCACTCAATATAAAGAGCGGCGCGAAAGAGCTGTCCATCTTAATCGCGACCAACGAACGGATTCGTCGGTCAGTCGTCGTAATTCTGTAATGCGAAGCGTACCGAAGCGCGATCCTAAGCTCGTTTTCTCGACCGAACCGAACCACCGTCCTGTCATTCGTTACCGTCTCGGCAACATGATTCGTCCCGTCCAATCGATTTCTCGAGGAGCGATTGGTCTCCTTTTCCTCGCCTTTGTCGCGTCGGCAAACGAGATCGGCGAGGAGTGTCGAATCGACCAGAAAACGCGTATCGCGTGTCGTTGCACCGACGACGGGGTAAGTTTTCTTCGGCTCATATTTGAAAATCGAAATTTCCCATCACTGCGAGATTGCTCGACCGGCCGTTTCAGGAATTCCTTCTACCCGAGGGTTACAACTACGAAAACGTGACGAGTCTGCGGCTCACCTCCTGCGCGTTCGCCAATCTTCACTTTTCCAGCCTGACCGAGGCCAAGAGAATCGAGGAAATAATTGTGCGTAACATCAGCGAGCGCTTGAATTTCGAGCTGTTCGTCACGTCGAAGCGCATCAAGAGACTCGAGCTCTCGGGTATCGGAAGGATACCCATCGTCACTCACGACACCTTCCTCAGCCTGAGAAACATCGACGTCCTTCGTATCGAGGACACTCATATCGAGATTTTCGAGGAGCAGTTTACCGACATCGCTGTAACGAACCTGTCGATAGTAAACTCTACGATCGAACGAATCGACGGCCTCAACTTCTCCGGAAAGGGCGGCTCTCTGCTGATAACTGCTAGCAAACTTCGAAACGTCACGGGTACTCTCAATCTGGCGCACTTCTCTACGGTTGAAATTCTCGAGTCGACGTTTGAATTTCGTAGCCCGGGCCACCTGTCGATCGAAGGAGATCTCGTCCTCGTTCGCGACATCGTCTTCACGAACGCGAGCGTTAATTTGGTCGCCGCAAGTACAATTACGATGAATTCCACGTGTGCCGACGGAAAGAGTTCCCTCAGATTGTCGTCCGAGAGAATCGACAGCAGAAACAACAGATTACCAACCGAGATCGTTTACACGGGAGGAAAGGTCGGAGATTCCAGATATTTCCTCAACCGAAACAACACTGTGTGCATCGCGGGCAACTGCAAGTGTCCCAAGAGCAGTGGCCAATCCACGCTGCGACGGTTCCTTCCGACCCTCGTTCTTCATCTGCTCCTATCGAGATGCCTCTGAACGCTCGAGTCGCAATTTCGCATCCCCAAAACGAACCTCCCCAGCTTCGACGCGAGACGCCATCTTCCGTCGACCAGCGTAACGCGAGATTCCCTCGTCTCCGCTTGTCTCCTTCGTTCACGGCTCTCCTAACCTCTCTGACTTCCACGATCTCTCGATCCGAGTATCTCTGTACGAACGAATAAAGTGATGTTTGCGACGACTTTTCTATCCTTGGTTGAACAACGTTCACGCAACGTCGCGCTTGGTGTTACGCCTCCACGTCCGTCCAAACTCCCGACGCTTCTATGTGCAAATCTATCCCGGCCGACTGTAGACACAAAGCTTCCTTGAGGTCCTCGATTTCCCGTGACATAAGAACGTGACTTTCCTCCAAACGACGAATCGTTTCTTCGTACGTATCTATCGTATCATTAAGATTCTCTGCTACCACCTGTCCGCCTTTCGTCGCACGTATCGACCGTTCTCGACGTTTGCGATCTTTGACCACGATTGCAGGCACGTCGAATGCCGGCAGGACGTCCTCCGTGCTTCGCCGTTTCCTTCTTTCCGTTGCCCGAAGAGTTACATCCTCCATTTTATCACGGTGGAGACACGATTCTTCATTCGTCCCATCCGGCGTGGCTTCCCTCTCTGCATTCGGCGTTAGACGCGAGAGGTGTTCTTTCTTCCAGAGCCGCATCGTCAGTTCCTCCACGCGATGCTGTTTCAAAAATAAATTGTATGAAACGTTGTACCGTGCCTCGAGGGAAGATACGGAGGTGGCAAACGACCATAGCTCACCTTCAGATTCGAATTGTCATTTGAGATCTTGCCGTGTACATCGTCCAGACGATTGTATATACTCATCAACGACACATGAGCGTTTGTCATCTTTCGAGACAGTTCGGTCAATTTGGAGGAAAGGTGAGGTACTGGCTCCGCCATGCCAGGACTTAACGTCTCCTAAACAAGCCGATCGTAAGATGGCGATCGTAGCAGGGAAAGAGGCTACCGTAGGATTTTTTCAAGCGCCTTCTAGATCTTACCTTGTGCTTTATACCGTACGCAACGAGTCGTTGGCTTGATTCTCGAGCAACCTGCTGAAAAAGGCAGTATCCTCTTATCGAACGATCCGAAACGTAAAACGGGCGATCCAACGATCTTTTGCTTTAACGGATGGGATTGGGAGCCAGCTTCGTTTCGTCGATGAGCATCCCTCGAAACGATCTTGAGAGAAAGAAGATTTCTGGAGTGAGCCAGTGTCACGGCAGATCTATCGCTTATCGCTGCGAACGGGTACTCGAAGTGTTCTTTAACCTTGCCATGAAAATGCTTCCACGTCGGTCCTTTTGTTTGATTTTTTTATGTATTCTTGAAACGGTACTTTCATCGTCATTAACGCTCGACGATACACTCTGTACTGCTCTGTACTACCTGTACTACCTGTACTACCGGTGCAGCCGGGGCTGCCAGGACTGACAATGAGAACGATACCAGTGCTACCAGAGCTAACGATAAAACCGATACCAGTGATACTATTGCTGCACAATAGCACCTATCGATACATACTCCACGATCATGCGAGAAATTGCTATGCATAATCGGTGATAGCGCCGACAGACGTAGAAATTGTAAAATTTAACGGACCTAACCAAATCCGATGTAATCGACCGTGACATACGCTACAGACTTCACGATTGATCGGACTAAACGTCTAACGTTGTTCGCTGATCTAAGCTACATTATCGACAAAAGTTCCTCCGAAGGAAAAAGGATCTATAAAGTCTCCTTGAACATGCGAATCGTGCAAACGACTGACTGAAAGTTATTCACATAGATGAAGGTATTACGATTTACCGTCTAGTTTAGGTATCGTGGAAGGTGAGCGATATCGCTTGGTTATCGAGAGATGGCGCTTCGCGGTGCGTGGCGGGCTCACGAGAGGGGTGCATACAGCGAGCAAGTGAAAGAAACCAATAATTCGCGATGCAAATAGAAATTGTCATTATCGCTTATTGACAATTTTATCCCTCCGCTGAGAATTATAGCGACATCGGTCGACCAACGAAGATTCGATGAATCAAAGTCCGTGAATTTGCGAAAACGTGATCGGAATTATGATGGTCTCCTAATCCGATACAAGTTTCGTCCTGGCAGCATATATCGAATTTATTTTGGATCTCAAATTTGGCACCTCGACTTGTGTTCTCTATCCCTCTCCTGCTCCTCCTCCGCCTCCTCCTCCATCTCCTTCTCCCTCCTCCCTCTACCCGCCGTCGGTTCTTTTTACTCCATTAAAGTGATATCCACCGTATGGGTTGACCCTTTTGCGCAATGTCTTAAATATCATGGCTGTTCTTTTTGTTATTCTCATTTGCGTTTAGAAGTAAAGTCGAGAATGCGCCCGAGGCGTTAAACTTTTCTTAGGTGGCGATCGATGAATCGGATCGTTCCTCGTTTCGTCCTTTATCTCGATAAGAGGCACGCTCTTTCCAAGTTGAGGGAGCGTCTCTGACTGCACGGTCTTTCGTAAAATATTTATATCGTTCTCCACTCTTCTTGCTCCCGTGAGATGGATATTTTTGGGCAATGTTGGGTTACCCCCGGCCGGATCTTCTCGCTTTTCCCTTAATTACGCCGATTCATCGCTTTCCGAAAATATCGTTTCGAAACGACACGACGTAAAATTCGCTACTCGTGCCACTGTCCCCTCTCTCGCGGCCTCTCCTCACGATCCCGGTCGACGTAGGTCGGCGTACCTCGCCGTAAAGACCGTTTAGGAAACGTGAAAAACTCGTAGGTCGTAAAATGTCTCGAATCGGTAATTTTCCCGCGAACGTTAGGTTGACGGATGAGCGCAGATGGGCTCGAGCCGTCTCAAGATACGAGGCTTGTTTTGAAAACGTGCCGATCGCCCGAGAAGAGGGAGTTCAGAGAGCAGGTTCGGGAGCTCGAGGAGCTTAGAGTAAACGGGATCGTTCCTACTTAGCGGAGGCTAAGGAAAGCCGCTCCCGTTTCGTCTCTCTTTCCGGTCGGCTCTTTGGCGGTGTCGCGTTTCTATCGGTTTTGCCGACTTTGCCGGCGTTTCATAAATCGAGCGACGATCCAGCTGTCCTCGGGGAGTGGAGGAATCGCGACCCAGCAGGATCGAGGCAGGAGACGACGATGACGGCGGGGACGAGACTTGGCACGCCCGACTTGCTCCTTGAACGGTGTCGCGTATTCGCACATTTCACCGGAGATATTTTTTCCCCTGGGGGAGAGAGAGAGAGAGAGAAAGAGAGGCGGGCCGCGCGAAACCGAAAACGACGATTGTCGAGATCGATGCGCGCCGAGCGCACATTGTCTCGGAGGTTGAACGAGAAGATTTCCGTTGAGATATCGCGCGGACGGAAAGAAAGCGGAGAAACGGAACGTCAAAGTCGAGGATCGAACAGCGGTCGTGGAAACTTTTTTGCAAAGATCGTTCTTTATTGTAGCGTAGCGTGTCGTATCGTAAATCATCGTATTTACACGGTATTGGTGCGCTCGATCGAAAAAACGTAACTCCTGCGCGAAAGTTTGCGGAGGAGGACGGAGCGGACGCGAGGCTCTCGGTTCCGTTGTAAAGAAGCAGCGGTGAGCTACGAGGCGTTCCTCCGAGGCGTTCCGAGGCGTTGCGAGGCGTTGCGAGGCGTTGCGAGGCGGTCCGAGTCGTTGTCGGACGAGTCCTCTCAGCGAGATCCGTCGTGGACAGCAGAGCCGTTCCGGCCGCTCGATCTCCTCCTCGTCACTGTCCTTGTCCCTGTCCTTGACGTTGTTAGATGTCACTGATGCGAATGGTAGCGGTAACTTTCGATCGGCAATCGAGACGGATCATCGATACTCTGTACAATCATGCTCAGGCAGTCCAAACTGCTACCGGCGACTTGCGAGGAGTGGGTATCGATCTGTGCGAATCCTGAAACGTAACAAAGTCCTGCGAAGTTCGGCGAAGGAATCACGAAAGTAAACCGGAGACAAGGCAGGAGACGGACAGGAGGTAGACGGGACAGGTAGGGGACAGACAAGACAGGACTGGCAGGATAGGCAGGAAAGAGGCAGGGCAGCTAGGAGGCCCTCGACATCAACTAATGGTGATAAACTGTACGAAAGATAAATGGTCTCAGAAAATTCTTAATTGCTCCAATAGCAGCTTCTCTTCAGTGAAATACGACTCGTACGACTTCGCGGTGATATAATTCGGTGTTCTTAAGCTCTGATTCATCGATGGCTGGAAAACTAATTATTACTCCTGTCAGTTGTCTCGGCAAACACTCTACATGAAGATAAAATTATTAAAAATCCATTCCCTGGCAGGATTTTTGTCCAGGCAGATTATCCATTTCGTTCCACTGCGCGCTTGTCGGCGGAGCGCGGTTTTAATCGACTCGACGAACGAACGAATTGAGTCGTCGCATCTCGTAGCGTTGGACAAGCGTGACAAAAATAGATGGTCAAGTCGCCTTACCGAACCGACGTAGACGGGGATATATTTAAAAGCGGAAGTGCTTTCACCCCGAAGACGAGGAAGCGTCCACCGGCGATCGGACGTCGAAGATGTCGCGAAGAAACGGACGTTAGGGCCGGCGAGCGAGCGAGCGCGGTGGCTTGGTGGCGAGAGGGTAAGGTGGCGGGAACTCGAGACGGGAAACGTTTTCCGTCGCGTGTACTCTGCGAATTCGCTGAAAAACAAAAACGAGAGCAACGGCAAACGGAGAACTCTTAATTACGCGCTCGTCCACAAAGCCGTTCGGTCGCCCGTGTCGCGCGATTCGATCTCGCGAACTTAGAGACACAAGGGAGCTTTGATTTCCGCTCATTAGCGGAAAACCCCGCATGGCCTCTTCTTTCCTTCGAGCTCCGCATCCAGCCTCTTCGCCCTTTCGAAGCGACATTTCGAGAGACAGGGAGAGAGAGGGAGAGAGAAATGGAGGAGGGGGAGTAGTTGCCTGGCGGTTCGTTCGGTCCTCGGCCCAGTAAAATAAGATTTTCGCGAGATATTAGGAGGATTCTGGAGGCGGCAAAGTATGTATCTTGGCGGCGGTTTCCGCCGCGCTTAGATGCGCGTTCCGTCGGCAAGAGGAGGCCGGGAACTATGCGTCATGCTAATGTACCGTGGCAATATATGGCACTTTAGGGCACTCGAGTCGGCCTCGTCCCTCGAGAAGCGGGGAATTTCACGGATACCTCCGCTCCGGCCGAAGAAGCGAAAAGTGTCGTCTCGAAGAAACGTCGGAAGGCGCGCGATCGAGATAATTGGACGGATAGGTGTCCGACACGATCCGGAAAAGGGACCCGGGAACCTTCTCCCCAGCGAACGAGGCCCGTTTCGACGCAACGGCAGTTAAATGGGACGTAACTAGAGGGCATCGATTAAAATAATCGGACACCGCGGTACTCGGTTGCGCTTCGGTAAATCCCTTGGCAACGTCCGTGCACGGAAATTCTTCCCGGACGGCTCTCCTTGGCCGTTCCTTTCGTGGCTCCCTCGTCGACCCGAGACTCGCTCTCTCCTTGTCCGTTGTTCGGTAAACCGCGAGCCTTGACGGAGAAGCGTAATGGAGAAGCGCGATCGTGAACCGAGATCGATCGCCGCGACCACCGACGATCGGCGATCGATTTTTCGCCAGCTCGGTGAAAGAGAAGATGAAGAATCGGGAATGCCATTGGAAGCGAGGCGTGGTACGCGCGCGCGTTCCGATTTTCCTCGACTGAAATATGCTTCACGCTTGCCAATAGTCAGGTATTCATTAACTCTAATTAATCCCAAGTTATTTTGATGGTCGCATCATCGCCACCCTGGCTATCCTGGCTCCTCTCCTTTCCGTCCCTGTCGACCCTCTCGTCGCCGTCGCCGTCGCCGTCGCCGTCGTCGTCTCCGGCTCTCGGTCTCTCTCCGCCTCGGCTTCCGCGGAGCAAACTACGTTCGGTCTCTCTTCCAACACGACCGGTGATTTCCGCGCCCCTTGTCACGTCGGAATTCCCCGGCGATCGGTCTCCTCGGGGGTCAAAGTGCGCTCAGGTGCGCATAGCCGTGCGTGGCCGTACATACCTTGGGTAGAGGCGCATACGCACGTAGAAGCGCGGACGTTCTCGTCTATTTTCAGAATGTAGGCCAATTAATTCCGCCACATTTTCGGTACGAGGGAAAAAGGAAAAGCTCGAAAATGTCGCACGGAAATAGCAGGGAGGATAAATGTCCGAGTCGCGGTTCGAGAGTCGGCAGACTCGTGTCTTTCGGCACGCTTCGCGAGGAAGCGATACTCGAGTCGGAGAACATCGCGATCCGTTCCTCCGATAGCGTTGCGGCTACGCGAGATTGGCATTTCCCCGTTTCTCTCGTCGAGGACTCGCACGGATACTTTCCCAAGCGGACGAACCAAACTGAACCAAAGTATCGTGTGGGAGGACGGCGAGGCGCAGCGAGGCGAGGCGAGTCGAGTCGAGTCGATGACAGAGAGAGAGAGAGAGAAAGGGATAGATGTGGCGTGGAGAGAAGAGAAGAGGAGAGAAGAGAAGAGAGGAGAAGAGAAGAGAAGAGAAAAGAGAAGAGAAGGGAAGAAAAGAGACTAGACGAGACGAGAAGAGGAGGGAAGGTTGCATCGCTAAAGCTCACGGGTGGGCTATCTATAGAAGCGAGTGTAACCGAATAGAAGCCGAGTGTCACTCAAGGGTGACAAAACTCATTAATACCGATCTGGTTAATGCTCCGTCTCGTGTCTGGCATTAATCTACTTAAAAATACCTGTATCGCGAGCGAAGCACCGTTTCGAAGCGAGTCGCGCGGGGAGGAGAATCCGAGAATCGGTGTTTCGTGTTACCCTCCCGCGCCGAAGCTTCTGGATGGCTCGTCCCGGGCGGCGCGCGGTTCGCGACGCGAGCGGACCTAACATATTATATTTCGTTCGTTCGGTGTAGCGCTCGTCCACCGATCTTCGAACTTCCGAATCTTCGACTATTCGAGATCTCGAAGGAAAGGTAACTCGCGACTGGGACAGCACTTACCGTTGATCGGTTGAAACCTCGCCAGGGGATCCGAAAATTGTCCGAGCCTCTCCGTCACGTAGCGCGGCGATTCTCCGTCCTGCGAACACACCGAGAGATCGGTACAATTAGCTTTCTCCGGCGTGGAAATCGTCGATCGATCGTCCGTCGCTCGTAATCGCTTCGTTCCTTGCGGCGAATTCGGTCGTGGGGATATTTGGAGGTTCGCGGTCGCCCGCGAGGTCCGCGCGGACGCGCCAATGGCATCGCTCGCGAGAAAACGAAAATATAGCTCGAGCGAAAACCGATTAAACGCGCCGTCGCGCCTCGTCGAGCCTGCGACGATTCACGACTGCCATTAAATATATTTCCGTTGAGCGGAGCCGCGGAGAGGTCGGTAAGGAGACGGCGGTGGACGGAGGACGAAGGAGGACGGAGGTCGGAGGTTTGCGCGCTGTCGGTTCGAGCCGCGGTCGCCGATAACCCGGAGGTTCTCGGACTTCCGGAAGCACGCGCGCTCCTTCGTCTCGGAGGGTCGATCGTTTCTCCGTTGGACGAGTCGCCGATCATTCGCGGCGCGGTCTTTCGACGTTCCGCCGTGGGAAATTGGGACGGCCGAGGCGCGTCGGAAGGAATTCGAAGATCGTGCGGCTCGCCTCTCCATCCCTCCCGGTGCTATCGAATCGACCAAACGTTTTTCTCCTCGAAGATTCTTCGAGTCGGATCTTGGGAACGATAAGAGCGTTTCCATCGTGTTGAATCGAGAGAGAGAGAGAGAGAGAGAGAGAGGGAAAGAGTGAGAAAGAGAAGGTGGCAGGGATCACCCTGTGACCGTTCTCGCGTCGGGTCGATCGACGCCCCCAGCTCCGATACCACTCGGATTCGTTCCCTTTCCTCCGGATTTTTTCGATCGTTGCAACGAGAGGGTAAACAGTTTGTACAGGAATTATCCGAGACCGCGTCCGCGCCTCAGTCCTTTATTTGTTTTGGGTGCATCTATATGCGGCGTCGCGGTGAACTATTCTCGGAGTAAAAGCCGCTCCTCGACGTGCTGTCCAGCGGACCGAGACGCGTCTCCGTTCCTGTCCGAAACTCCTCGACTCGCCCGGAAAAACTCTGAAACGACGAGGCTTCTCCGACGGCATGGAACAATATCGAGACTCTCGACGGGGCCTCGAACGGGCGAGAATCGAGAAGAGACGGTCGTCCAGGGTATCCGCGGAAGGGGCGCACGGGCTATTTCTCGGCCTCGGAGGAACGGGACGTATCGGGCACTGGATGAGACGAGACGAGATCGAGAAGAGGTTTTATCGTAAAGTAGGATAAGTTAACCGTCCAGCTCGCGACAACAAAACGGTCGCTTTAAATAAGCGGGCTGTTTGCTCTCGGAGATGGGACGGCGGCCTCGATGCCGGAGGTCGGAAAGGGTCGTTCCTCGGAGTCGCCGCGCGTCTCTTCGAATACCCCCTGCTGGATTCTCGCCCTCGACTCTGTTTTTTCTCTCCTTTCTCGCTCGCCGTTCGCCGTTTGTCGTTTGTCGTGCGTCGTTCGTATCAAAGACAGCTCGCGTATCGGGTGCGGCTAAAAATCGACGGTACGACTGACCTCCGATGAGCGAGCAAACGGAGGAGGAGGAGGAGGAGAAGGAGGAGGCAAAGAGTCCGGCTCGAATTGCCCCCCAGAATTGAAACTTCCTTTTCCGCGACGATGATCGAATCTGCCTGGAATCGGATGGAACTGGAATCGGCGACTCTCGGCGGATTTATATTTAGCGAGAATACGGATGCGCGCGCGAAAGAAAGGGGAAGTATTTATATTTCATTGTGTAATCCCCTCGGGAGGGATCCCGCGACGAGTCGACAGGCGGCCGACGGCCCGCCCATCGTCAAATTCAAATTATCTCGCGTCCTCTCTTACGCCGCGTCGGTTATTGCGGCTTTTGGGAAAATTCTTCGGCACGGAGGTACACCGAGGAAAGAAATCGAACTGCAAACGAACGGCCAGAAGCGATTCAACGACTCTGGCTTCGTTCTCTCGAGGAATCTCGCAAAAAGCGACTAATTCTCCGTCTCGGGATACGACCAACTATCCGTCGGGTGGAGAACCGGCGTTGCACGTGTCTACCACGTGTCTGCAGCCCTGCGCCTTCTCTCTCTCTCTCTCTCTCTCTCTCTCTGTCTCTCCTTCCCGCAACCTCTCTTTCACGATGTCACGAAAAAATTGCCCCGTACGAACGTTGGAGCCCTGGTAGGAGGGCGAAGGAGAAGAAGCGCGGTAACGTGGAGCACGTCGAAGAAGAGGCGAAACGAAGGAGCGCAGGATACGACGTACCGCGTTCTCGGAGACGTGGCGATCCTGCGATCCGGAAGATCCGTTTCCCTGCAGGAGCGCCTCGAGACTCTCGATGTACTCGATGGCGTTTCGGAGTATCTCCACCTTGGGCAGACGTTGGTTGGGGTTGTTGCTCGTCCTTCTCTTGAGCACCTCGAACGCTTCGTTGACCTGGAAGGAAAAATCGAATGAAACGTACGCGGAGAGAGGAAGAGGTTCTTCGGTGCTCCCTCCGCGTTCGTCCGAGTCAGGACGGACCTTTCTGAGGCGTCTTCTCTCGCGGAGCGTGGCAGCCTTCCTCCGGTCGACGGTGACGGTCTTCTTCTTGCAGGCTTTGCAAGCCCAGAGAAGACATCTTCGAGGGCCGTGTGCCGGTCCAGCCGCGTCGACCGCGTGGGGGTGAGGTACGTGTTCGCTGCGATCGATTCGATCGATTCGATCGATCCGATCTACCCGATCGGATATTCCGCTGGAATCCCTCCTGATCCTCGTCGACTCGCTGCCGTCGTTCGTTTCGCTGGACTTTCCCGGTTCGTTGGCTCCGCAGCGTTGATCCGGTCCGACGAGTCCACCGTTTCCCTCTCCGTTGCCCTCCTCGCCCTCTCCGGATCCGTCTATCGTCCCGATTTCGGCCAACCCCTCGACCGAAACGACCGACGAGGCGTCGTCCGAGTCCAGGACGTATCGGAAACGCGACCTGCCCAATTCGTCCGTTTACCTCCGCTTCCGTCCAGACGGCGTGGTACCCTCCTCTCCCTCTTCTCCTCCTCTCTCCGCCTCTGTCGGCCACCTCTCCGGGGCACCCGCGACGAATCGATCGATTCGTTGTCGATCGGAGACGATCGATCGAGGCGTCGATCGAGCCGTCGGGGTATCGTCGCGCGCGCATCTCCGTCGGCGTCGGAGAAGCGAGAGACGGCCACGAGCGAATGGAGCGAATGGCGCGATTGGAATCGTTCCAGATGGTTCGCTGGTCCCGGTCCGTGGACCGCTTCGCGATCCGAGCAGTCGAGCGAGGAAAGACGCGCCAGAGACAGCGGATGGAACGGAAAAGGGAAGCCCACGAACGAGGCGAAAATGGTTTAATGCGCGGTAAAGCCGTCGTCGCATTTTCCTCTAAAATACCGACTCGAGTCTGCCCTTTCGATTTGCCGCTCCGGGCCGTCGCGACGAGCCGTTGGCCTCTCGTTCCCTCTACCTGCGTCGCGATTACGGTTCTCCGTCGCCTGCCCTCCGTCCCTGGGCCCTGCGCCCCTTGTCCTGCGTGACCCCCCCCCCCCCCCCCCCCAAGCCCTCGATAGTGCGGAGCCCGCGGAAGAACGAAATCGAACGTGGAAACCTCGGTGAGCTTGTCGCGAAACGAGCCGAAGAGGGTGAAACGTGGCCGAGGAACAGGTCCTCGTTCCACGTTGGGACGATCGTGGAAGGCCGAGGGTGGCAAGGAGAGCGGCGGAACGCGAGCGAGAGAGAAGAAGAAGGTGGAGAAAGATTCACGGAATTCTCACCCGAAACGATCGCCACGGTAAAAGCGGGAACTGGATGACGTCTCGGCGTCTTCCTCCGCGTACTCCTCGGCCAGGTAGTTTCGCGAGTCTTCCGCCTCGATCTCGATGGATCCGTAGACCCGTCGATGATGACGATGACGGTGACGATAATGACGATTCTGACGTTGGTGATGATGGTGTCGGAGATGGGAATGACGATGGTGACGGCGATAGACCTCGTAAACCGACCTGGCGGCCGCCTGGTAGACGCACGATACCGCATCCGTTACTAGGGTCATCATTTCCCCAGAATCTCGACCGAACGATCGACCTTTTTCTTTCGTATCGGCGCGACGCTTCCCCTCTTCTTCCTCCTCCTCCTCCTCCTCTTCTCACGCTTCTTCGTCCCTGTGGACGGTGCAGCGGCAACGCTCGAAATTGAACGTCCGACGTTTATCGTTGGGGAAATATCGAGGGCCCAGCTCCTTCGTGGCCGATCCGCTACCGCAGAGTCGTCTACGAGCGCGACGGCAAGGACGACGAGAATGGCAATGACGTCAACGATGAAAAGTGAAAGATCGACGACTTTTGGACCTCTCGACCTTTGGATCTCTGGATCACTGGATCGGTGAACAGGTCGACCGACCGATCGAGCGAACGATCGATCGGTCGGTCGAGAAACGCTGCGCTAAAGGTTGCCGCGGGAGTGGAGAATCCACCGCGGATGGAGAGACCGCGAACCCAAAGCACCGATGGCGGGCGAGTCAAGCGAAAACGCCTGACCGCTCGTTCCTCGATCGCATGACGAAGTCAGCTTCCAGCGAGATCGGCGCTTATCGGCAGAGTTCCAGCAGAGTTCCAGCAGAGTTTCAGCAGACTTTCACGACTGACGATCGAGCGACTGTCCAACGAAGCAGGCAGTTGCGCGTTCCGTCGACGGTCCGTCGGACGGTTGTCGAGGGTCTCCGCGGAACCGGGCGCGCGGATGGCCACGCGAGCGCGCTACTCGCGAATCGGCCGTCGATCGGCTCGAAAGACAGACCCGAAATCCTCCGAGTCGGAGATCGGAGTGACGACTCGTGGGGTCTCGGAGCGGCGGAGGTTCGCGCGGCAGGCACATGGCATCGAGGCGGATGCGAGGGCATGTGCGAGTGCGAGGGCGAGGGCGAGGGCGAGGGCGGCGGCGAGTGCGAGCACGAGCACGAGGGCGAGGGCGAGTTTGTCCTCGCTCCTCCTCGCTCGTACTTGCTCGCGCCAACTCGCGGGCATACTAGGCGGTGCTCGCCGAGGGGAGACGGCGAAACTTCTCCACCGAGGACCCATCGCTTTACGTTTGTCCTCTAACGAGAGGGTACACCCAATCGGACTATTTTCGAAAAGGAACCGGCCAATTGGCTCGCAGCGTCTATCGTCCCGCCTTTCCGTCTCCCGTCGCTCGAGCGAGCGCCTTTCCCACCGAATCCAAGACGGTGCCGGACTCTGACAGCGAGTCGCACTCGGACTCAAAGTCCAAGTCCGAGTCCGAGTCCGAGTTCCAGTCAGAGTCTGGATTCGGCGACGGCCAAGCAAAGCGATCCGCTCTCGCTCTCCGACTTGCATCGATTCCGCTGGCTCACCGGCTGCCATTGAGCCAATCGATCCGACGACACCGTTTCCCTTTTTTCCCTGTCGTGCAAACGGTACCGTTCGAACCGTTATCGACGATATTCCGAAAACCGGGAATATCGCGGCATCGACGATTGGTCGCAGACGCCCGACCGTTTCTCGCCACCCACTCGGCTTTTCGGGCCGCGGGCGGGGGGAGAGGGTGGGGAAAAAAGCGGAAGATTCGGTGACACAGCGACGGGAGTTTCTTCGATCACCGTTGTCGTTTCCGTTCGATCTCGAGAACGGATCGCTGCGAGGGGTGCGAGCCGCTTGCGCGTCAACGTACTCGCGAACGAATTTGCCGGGAAGAGTGGTGACTGGAAGACGAGAAGAGGAGAAGACGAGAAGACGAGGGGGCTTTTAAGGGGGTTGAAGAGAGCTTGCACCCCCGGCTCTCGGGAAATGTCGGGCCAGCTCGGGCCAGCTCGGTGGCTCTCGTACGGAGAGAGGAGGAGGGAGAACAGTGGCGGGCAAAGAGAGCACTTTCGAGAAGAGAGACGGAAAACGGGTCACTCTCTCCTCCTTTCGGGATTCGGCCGGTTGAAATATCTACGTTCGCGAAAGCTCAAAGTTCACTCGAGGGCAATGCCTCGCCCACTTTTGTGAACCGCGAGAGCCAATCCGCGACTGGAGATCGGAGGGCCCGATCCGTGGCTCGCTTTCGCCTCGCGCCGGTAACGTCCCCGAACGGACGTTGCCGCGGCCCGTCCCGGCCCGTCCCGGCGATTCCTCACGACCCTGAAAATCCACGGATCCGGAACGTTGCACGGAGAGGTAGATTCGCGGGGAATCTTCGGTGGCGAAAGCATCCAGAGAAGCAGCGTCGATCGCGGAGAGGTCGCCTCGGGGGTTGAAAGTGTGCCGAGGAGCGGCAGTAGGCGGGCGAGTGGGGAGAAGCAGGAGGAAAGAGGGGCACGCGGGGCGAGGGTGGAGAGGACGACCGAGTCGGAGCAACGGAGACACGGGGCACCTAACGCGGAACGCGAAGGACACGAAACGCGAGGGGGGCATCGGATCGGCATCGCTCCCTCTTCTCGGAGGGCCGCTGGCATCTCGGAGGGATGCGGACGAGAGGAGAGAGAGAGAGAGAAAGGAGGCTAGCCAGACAGGCGGACGCCTCGCGATGGAGAGAGAGGGAGAGAGAGAGAGCAAGGGCTGCGGCGATCGGTGAAAAAGAGGGAGCGAGAGAGGTTGCAGGGTAGCTCGAACGAAGAGCGGAAAAGAGGAGAAAGACGGGGGTTGCGCGGAGTGCCGAGGGTAGAAACGGAGAAGAGAGCGAGCGAGGGTGGCAGGAGGGCGAGGGCGGGAGGGTGGGAGGGAGGGAGGGATGGATGGACGAAGGGGACGAGGAAGCGGCGAAGGTGGAGGAGGAGGAGGGGCAGGAGGAAGAGGGAGAATCAGTCGGGTGGTGTGTTGCGGGCTGCTGCGGCTCGGGCGCGACAGTTCTACCCCGACCACCGCCGGTAGATTTTCGCGAGCGGCGCACCCGAGGCGCGCCGAGAGGAGGCTGACTCTCCGACGGACGCTCTCCTTTCCGGCAGCTTCTCCCTGGGAATCTCGGAGCCGAGTTTGAGCCGCCTTCGTCCTTTCCTCGGCGTCGGAGCGAGAAAGGAGCGAGGAAGAGAGGAGCGGCCGCGGATACCGAAGACGGAGGACCGGGAGGGATCGTCCCGTCGAGGGAGGATCCGGTTGGCGCGAATCGCTCCGAGGATCGCGAGTGATCGCGAGAATCGCGGCATGTGGAAGCTCCTCGAATCGAGAGGAAGCCGTCGCCGCGCACCGCGTCTCGATCTCGGACCAGCCCGGTTGCTCGCCGCGAGACTGACGCCGATCCTCTCTTCCTCGCGGGACCAAGCAGCCCCATCTCCGCGGAGGCTACTCTCGCCGGTTCCTCTCGAGTCGCCTCTCTCCTCCTAACTCTCTCGTCCCAGCCGCGTCTTGGCCGCGTCTCAACCGCGTCTCAGCCGCGTCTCAACCGCTTCTTGGCCGCCTCCTGCTCGCCTCTGCCCGCGGTCGGACGCGCCCCTCGTGCACCCCGTCCAGCCCGGAGTCTCGACGAGGGTCGCATCTCTTCCAAGCCGCGGATCGCTCTGCCGCCCGACGGCTGGTCCGCTCCGACGTGGAATCGAGCTCGCTGTGCTCGAGGCGAGGCGCGTTTTGCATCGCTCCGACCCGATACCGCGACCGCTCGCGTTAGCGACTGCGATCGAGATCACGACCGCCGTTGGAAGGCTGACAGGAGAAGCGCGAAGGAACGGCGCGTCTTTGGCGTTTGGCGCGTGCGCGGCCATCGATCGAGATCGAACGATACGGTGGATCGTCGGCCGATGGAAGGGGGAAAATCGCGACGGCCAGCTCGACGTCCTCGACACCTCCGCACGATTTACGCACGATTCCTCGTTGGATCCGATTAATCCGCCATTGGAACTCCGATGGAGAATAGTGGACGAAGCGGAAAAATCTATCTCTACCGATATATCCTTGCCGAGAAATTGACTGCGGAGCGTCGCGTTCTCAAGGACAGTAGACTCGGCGGAAGGCGAGGGAGGTATTCTCGTCCCCGAACGAAAAGCGGCATCGTCGATTCGCCCCTGTCAATTAATCGCTCTTTCCTAGGAGTTCCTCTCGATCCCTCGGTGCTCAATTAAACGCAAGTACAAGTACAAAGATCCGCGTGAATAGAAATTATTTTTATCAAAGCACGCAAAGATATATATCTATCATCCACGAATATTCTGTCCACGAAGAGACGGTGTCGGAAAAACGCCGAAACCTCTGCGCGGAAGGGGCCCCCGTTCTCTCCGTCATTTTTCTTGGATCATCTCGAGTGCTCTCGATAATCGGCAACGAGCCCCGAAAGTGTCGAGGCTCGAGGTGCCCTTCGCATCGCGGGACGAGATTCGATTCCCGATACCTCGATTTCCGTCCCTCCCCTCTTCTTCCCCCGGCCAAGATCATCGATCCTCGATCCTCCACCTTCCGTCGTCCGATCTGCGCGAAACGTCCTTCGTCCTACCGTGGATTCGGAGTCGGTGACGAACGAGCGAAAAGAGCGGATAGAAGAAAAGGGACATGCTTCCTTCTCGTGCGGCGCGTCAAGACCGCCCGCGATATCATGTCGACCGAGCGAGATGCGATCGGAATCTGCCCGACGACGCCCGAGGACCTCTCGAACCGGAGTAATCGCGTAGAGATCGAGCCGAGGGGAAAAACGCGGTAACGGCCGGAGGAGGAAAGGAACAAGAATCGGGGCAAGAACGAAAAAGGAGCACAGTCATGTCATGGGAGTCCATCTCTTCGAGAGATTACCTCGGGCAAGTAGCCACCGTCGATTCGGCGGGTATCCTTGGGCCGAATCGCCAAGGGAAAGGAGCGCGGCTGGTCGAATTTTCGTGCAGTCGACTCGAGTGCCGCTGCCAAAGCCACCCCGCTCCCGCCATCCTCCCTCCATCATCCCTCCATCATCCCTCCATTCGCTGGCCCCCACCCGCCGCCCTCTCGTCCCCCTCGCCACCCCCGCATCCCGCTTTCCGCTTTCCGTTTTCCGTTTTCCGCTTTCCGCGTGCCCTCGTTCCTCTTCCCACTTGTCCCTTCGCGCTTCTCACTTCCCGCTTCCAGCTTCCGATATATAGGTCAGCGAAAGAGGTCACAGGTGGGCCTCGCCCATAGCACCTGCCGAGCGACTCGGAACGGCTCGGGACATTTCGGAGGGTCGCGACGGAGACCCGCGATACGAATCCCCTTACGATCGTTCGAAGGGGATTTTCGAAGGAGCGCGTGGGACCTTGTTCTCGTCTTTCGTCACCGTCTCTCGACGTCTTTGGCTCGATCTCCGTTGCGCCGCCGTTGCCCGCCGCCGTTGCCCGCCGCGTCTCGACCTCTCGAGATCGATCCGAGGAGAATTTCATCGGTATTCTCGGTGATTCGCAGGGGATCGGCCAGTCACCAGCTGTCGGCGACCGCTCTTCTCGGCAGCCCGGACGGATCTCGTCATCCGTTGGACGTTTGCGAGTTCACCGAGGAGGACTATCGTCGCCAGAACGGCAACGGAAACGGCCACTACCAAAACGGCCGTTCCAGCGCCGGTTTGTGGGAGTGCCTGGTCGGATGTAGACGTCGGCTCGATCAGCAGTTGGCTCGAAGACGGGTAAGACGCCTCGGGCCAGGGACCTCGGAATGGGAAGAGCGCGTCGTTTTTCCCGCAACCACGTCAAACTTTTCTATCCTCTCGTCTCCTCCGCTCTCCGCCGCCCCCCGCTGTCTCATCTCCACTCCACCGACAGAGTCGTCCTTTCTCTCCTCGATCGATGCGATTGGCATGGGCGACGGAACCAACGGGGAGGAGAGAAAGAAAGACCGACGGACGGATGGATAGAGGGTGCGGGCGGAGGAGGCGTTGGAGGGTGAGAGAGCGAGGCAGAGGAGGAACGGTGAAACCCCCGGCGTCGACGAGGACAGGGAAAACGCGGCCGTGTCGCTCCGTCGCGAAATCGTCGCGTCCTTGGAGGTCGCCCGTAACGCGTATTTTTTTTTCCACCTCTCGCGCCTGGCGCGCCTACCTTTTGTCTCGAGCGGCCTCAGTCGAGCTCGCCTCGTCTCCTCTCGCCACCTCTCGTCTCGCCGCGCCTTCTTCGCCCTTTTCCACCCTCTACCACCCTCTTCCACCCTCCCCTTCCTCCTGCCTCCTGCCTCCTGCCTCCTGCCACCTACCTCCTACCTCCTACCTCCTACCTCCACCTTCCTTCTCTTCGCGCCTCGCCGTTCCAGCTACCCCGCAAAGGGCACTATTTATATTTGTTGCGCGATCGGTGGATCTCGATGCGAAGCGCGGAGAAAGTTCAAGGTCGAATCGATACGGCCTACTCCGTTTAGCCCGACGCGTCGGTCTCGTTAGCCCCGCTAAGAGCCCCGTTAAAGGTCGAGGCGACAATTCCGTTCGCGGTCTCCCATCCTCGTCCTCCCCGATGATCGGCTGGCTCGCTCGTTTCCCATCCTCGATCGAGCCCGAGACAGCGCGCTGCCTCCTCTCCGTTTCAGGTGGAGCAAGGCTTGAAGCTCTATCGCGCTCACAAGCAGCAGGCGGCCGTTCGCAAATGGAGGGGGGCTCTCAAGAACATCAGGCAACGAGAGGACAAGTTTACTCTCCTCGGCTATCTCTATCAAGCCTACATGGACTGGGGAAAGTACAGGTACATTCGCTTCGAGTTTGTCGCAAAGTTGCCCGTTGGCGTTAACGTAAAAACTCCGGCGACCCGCACCGCGAAGAAAAGCCGGTTCGGCGCACGAGAGAGGGACAGTTTGCCCGTACTTTTGGCGCAACGAGACCTCTCGGGCCACTCGGGACACTCGGGCCACTCGGCCGTCGGGAAGTGCCCTACGAGCCCCTTTCGCTCTAACGTACGGACTGTAAAAAGGAGCTCGAATGAAAGAGGAGAACTTAATAGAGAGACCCCGGTCGAGATACGGTATTTACGCCGTAGGGAAACGTTCGCCTCGAAATTCGTGTGCTTCTCCGTCGCGCTCCTACCGAGATCGAGGAATCTTTCTCGATGGTCCGTTCTCGTTGCAGGGACAGCATCGACTTTGGTCACAAGCAGCTGTGCATCTCGGAGGAGCTCGACTCGCCCAACATGCGGGCCGAAGCCTACCTGAATTTGGCGAGAGCGCACGAACGACTGGGGGCGCTCGACCGAGCCCTGGACTATGCCAGGCACAGGTAAGCCGGAGAACTGGGCCTTCTACCCTCCTACACGCTCATACGAGCTTGCGTCTCACCCGTTTACCCCGTCTCAGCCTGTACAACGAGTGCGATCAGTGCGCGACCGCCGGATTGGTGCATCTAACGGTGGGTAGGGTTCACTTGGAACTCGCCGGATTCTGCAAAGCCTTGGAAGCCTTTCAGAGAGCCCACAAGATTGCTCATTCGATTCAGGACCCTTCCTTGGAGTTGCAGGTAAATTTGACTCTTGTTCCTTCGTCGGCGAGAGGCGACCGGAGCTCCGTCTTCCTCGACTTGCAACTATCCTTGGCAGGTGTACGTGGGCCTTTCGGAGCTCTTCTGCAGACTGCACGACGCCGACAAGAGCGCGAGGTATGCCACCCGAGCGTACGATCTCTCGAGAAGCTTGCAACTCGGTGACCTCAATTCCCGACATCACAGAGCGGCTCTTCTTCAAATGGCCGCGGCACTCAGAAAGAAGGGGGAACTGGGCGATGCCCACGATTACTGTTCGGTACGTTTTTCGCGTCCTAAGACGAGCGCGGCTGCTCGCGGTAGACCCCACAACATACGAGATACGACTTGCGACTTATGAAATAGCAAATAGCAAATAGCGGATAGCGAATTGCGGATAGAGATTAGAGGATAGAACCGATAGAACGGATAGAGCGGATAGAGGATTAGTCGGCGGAGGCGTACAGAGCCACTCGAAGATAGGTCTACGCGCCTATGTATTTAACGCAGGAAGCAACGCGGCTGTCGCTCGTTTCTGGAGATCAAGCGAGCTACGCCCGAAGTATTCGCATAATGGGAGACATTTACAGGAAAAAGTCCGATATAAACGTAAGTAGGAGATTCGCAGGGGCCTTCGGAACGAAAGGGAGAGGGGCCAAGTGTCGTTTATCGAGATTCCGATGTCGCGCAGAAAGCCTTCCGGCAATACGAGAGCGCGATGGGATCTGCGGCCGCTACCGGGGATCGACTCTGCCAGATGGAGGCGATGGACGGTGCCGCGAGATGTCTCGAGGCTCTTCGACTTCAGCACAAGATATGCAATTGCCGTCCTCTCGAGTTCAACACCAGGCTTCTGGAGGTCGCGGGTTCGGTCGGTGCAAAGGTAATGTCAACGAACGAAAGATCGCTCGGCTCAATGACGTTCCTCGTCTCCGTCTCCGTCCCTTTGACCCGCTAGGTCGCGTCTTCCTTTCCAGTTCCTGGTGCGGACCGTCAGGTCGAGACTGTCGAGAATTTACGGCTCCCTGGGTGACGAGGAACAGAAGCTCCATCATGAGAGGCTGGCCGCCGCGATGGAGGAAGATCTCGAGTTGAGATGTGGAAGCTGCAACGACCCCTTCGGCCTCGAGGCCGATTCCCTCGAGGCGTTGCCCTGCTCTCACATTCTGCACGCCAGGTAGGAAAATTCGCTCCCACCTATCGACCCCTCGCCTCACCACCCTCCAACTCTTGCAGGTGCGCCTACGATATTTTAAAGAGACGCGACAAGAAGAAGAAACGTCTCTGTCCCGACTGCCACAAGTCCGTCAGTTCGCGACTCTATCTGCATTGCGAAGATCCTCATGGCATGAATACTTTGAATCATAGTTCCTTGAGCCTGGCGTCGCTCAAGGCCAGCAGCCTGGCGACGCTGGAGGATTGCCACGCTACAAGTAGCGTCTGAGCTCGCCGTTGACGATGCGTTCCCGTTACCGTTCCCGTTCCCGTTCCCGTTCCCGTTCCCGCTCCCGTTCCCGCTCCCGCTCCCCTACCCACGACTCCCTCTCGTCCAACGGATCGACAGCGCAGATCGATCGTGAAGCTCGAGGGATCGAGATCGCGGTGGGGAGGATTGTTCGATGGTTCGGCCGTTCGACTGCTCGACCGTTCGACCGTTCGACCGTTCGACTATCGATCGCTCGAACCGTTTTATCTTTGTTGAAAACGACATCGATCCTACGATCGATCTCTTTCAGATTCTAATGAAAACAAGCACGAAGAAAAATGAGATTTAATGGCAATAAAAATGCACATCCCGTTACCGGCATTCGCTTTCACGTTACTTCTCACCTATACGTTTCCTCTTCCTTATCGCGAGTCGTTCGAATCGCGAAACTTTACCGCGACACGGTAGTCTCGCTGACTTTCGATCTATCGTATCGATACGGGAAAAGCGCGCGCAACATTCATTTGCAACGGCAACTCCGATTGTAAGTTATCGAGGCAAGATTTGCGGTAGGTCGTAGAAGAGAAGTTTGCGATCACTCGCGCGCGCTCGCCATTTACCGTTTCTTAGTAAATCTCGAGCGTTTGCGAGCTCTTCGAGCTATCGCGGTGTTCGACGAAACCCTCGCGATCGGCCGGATCAGACTCGATGCGCCTTCTTTCCTCTCTAGCATTCTCTGGATGCACGCGCGACATCTAGACCCAAGGTACGAATTTAATGTTCGACCGCCATGACAGCTGATGCTTTTCGCACCACTTGACGTTTGATCGGAACATGTCATTTTGTATATTTCATTTCAACAAATGGCAGACCTCATTTTCGATTTTGATACATCGTTCGAAGTAAGTAGGCTTCATCCGTCTAGACCTGTGCCTAACAGTGAAGCTTTTCTCAAAAGCTGAGGAGAGGCGGAGCAAAATAGAATGGAACCGTAAACCGTTCCGATAAACAGCCGCGTCGCGGTCCACCGAGCCAGCACGATTGAAACCGTTCGCCCGATCGAATAACAACGTTACGGTGCTCGTCTTCCGTTAGACCGCGAAATCCACTCGCCTGTATGGCGTTTATGTAGCCTCGACTGGCTTACTCTCCTGATACGTGCTCTCGAAGGTTCGGTTACACGTATTCCCTCCTCTACCGTTATGGAGGTACGTCCTATAACCTCTCCAACGACTCGTTTCTACGAGTGACGGTTAACGTGGCCACCTCTGTGCCCCACTTTTCGGGACTTCCCCTCCCTCAAATGGCTCGTCTTTTGCTTGCCTCTGTGCTTATGCTGGGTACCTCATGCGAGCCTCTACCTTCCAAGGGGCTCACGGATCTCAATGTTCCGTACCATCCGTATTATCCCACCCTCCCCCATTGCTATGTCGAATGATGTTTGAGGAAACTTTTTCTTTTCGCGAGTACCCCACCGAACCTCCGTTCCACTCATACATTTTCCGTCGTATCGAGCAGATCGACGTCGTAGACGATGGGCTAGGGTGTCCGTTGGAGGAAGATGATCTCGGAGAGGAGGAGGAGTACGACGCGCTGAACGACGAAACGTTTGGCTCCGAAGCTACCATCGGGGATTGGGAGAAAGATCACGAGAAGCTCGCCGAGATCACGGAATCCAGTCGTTTTCAGAATCAGGCAACGCATTGTAGAAAGGTATGTCGAGGAAAGACCTCTCGGAGATTTCAAAAGACATGGAAAATAAGATGGCGTCGTAATTCACGATTACAGAATGGCGTCGACGTCGATATCGAGGATAGTTTGTCGCATTTGGTCTTGGACGAAAAGGACGGAATCGTACCTCGACCAGGGGTGTGGGACAGCCCGTCGAACTTGTCCCTTCCAAAACCTCTAACACCGCTGTCGTTACCGACTCCGTTGCCAAATGTGCGCGTCGTCGAGGAACTGGAGAAAGGGCTGATCGCGAACCGACCTCCTCCGGGTCTGGTCAAAACTGCTCAGTCTCAGCAACAGTCAAAGTCGGACGGATCTCTCCTTTTCAAAACTCTCCCCGCACCGCCGCGATTTCCACCCGGACTAAGTTTACCCGCGCCACATCCAGTCGTCTTGCCTCCAAATATGAGATTTCTGCTCCCCCAATTTGTGCAGCGCTCTAGATTAATGCCCAGTAAGTATATCCACGTTGCTGACGTCGATTAAACTCCGACTGCGAGTGCCTCAACAATCGCGATGCATCGCAACTGCCGAGAACAAAAGTATCGTCTGTCGTAGATCAAACTGGGAACGTCCTCAGGTATCCCATGCCGCCGCATTTGACGTTACCGCATACGGCTCAACGTCACCCGATCCATGGGTCGTTTTGCGGCAATTTTCCCGTAAGTTTCTCCACGACCCCTGCGAGACGCCCTGCATTTTAACGTTTCGTTGGATCTCAACGAATCAAACTCACTTTGCAGCAACCTCCTCATTCTAATTTAGGACCACCATCGTTTCTCCGTTCGGATCATGGTATGATGCCCCCGTTCCCTAATATTCAGACAAACCATCAGCAACAACAACAACACCCGTACGTGCATTCGGGAAATCAAAGAAGCCAGAACAAATCGTTTCAGTTTGGAGAACAGCAAGATACTCATCAGCCGTTCTTTAAGAATAACCAATATCACCGTTATTCCGATCGAAATAACCAGCGACACTATCAGTATCACCATCAGCCTCAGTATCATTCGCATTCGCAAGGAATCAACGGGATTACTAGCTCGGGCGAATACGATGAGTATGCCGGCTTAATGAGCAGTCGGGAAAAACAGTGGCTGATCAATATTCAACTATTACAGTTGAATACAAACGAACCATACGTCGATGATTATTATTACACCGTTTTTTGCGACAGACGAAACAAGCAAAGTATGAATCAAGATCATAAAGACAACAAATGTCATAACAATAATGGCTATCACAAAGATTCCAGGTAGTGTTTCCTACTTTAATGGAAGTGGATCGATCATTCCTCGTTCCCACGTTCCCTCATTCTCTCATCCCCTCATTCCGTTCCATGTTGTTTCGCCTTCGATACGTTTGACGAATTTCTCTTACTTTCAGAGAACGAGAACAATCTCATCATGTCCTATCAAGAGTAATCTATACACCAAGGCAGTTTGAAAATTCATTAGGAAAATTACAGTTTGCCAGTGTTACCGCACCTCGTAAAGTCATCGACATGGATGTCGTACCCAACAGCGATCCTTCGTCGGCCGCACAATTGCAGCAAAAAGATACGAAAAAGACGAGACAGTTGCTGCTTGAAATCGAAAGGGTATCGTTTCTTCCTCCGTGTTTATCTCTCTTCCGTGTATTCATACGTTACGTTACGTTTCCTCTCCATTTGTCGAATTAATTTATCGATTTATTTATCTGTACTAATCGACAAGTTTGAACTTATTTCATCTTCTCGGTCTTTCAGCTGTACGTAATACAATTAAATTTGGAAGATTTGCACAATCCTCTGGCGCTTTTGACCGACCAGCAGAATCAGGAAAACGAAAGCGAAGTCAATAACGCGAAGAAAAGCAGCCCAGAACTAACGAGTATGATGCTGTCGTCTCTTTTGCAATTGAATACAAGACGATAAATTGGCAAGTATGCTGAGCATTCGGAAGGGAAAGGTAAGTGAACGCGGAATTAAGCGCTTATCAAACGCGCCAAAGACTTTCTATTTTGAATTGAAGTGATCCAACTTGCGTATCGATATCGTAGACTTTGTTTCTGCGGTTTTTACCGTATGTGAACGTAGAGGAATATAGCAGCCAACTGGAGGAATTGTGGGACTCGATATTTCGGGGCCTGGCCGTAATAGGTCGCAGAGACTCTCATTCCTTGACGAAACTGTACTCTGAATTTCGAAGGTGGTTGAACACTGTACGAGATTTCAATACGGTACTTCGACTAGCCAGAGCGCTGTCCGATTCTGTCGGTCAACCCATCAAGAACAACAGTTTAGCCTTCGCATTGGCAAATAAGGTAGACACGCACAGTCAATCTAACGTCTCTTTCACTCCGACTCACCCCCCCCCCCCCCCCACCCGTTCTCTCTCTCTCTCTCTCTCTCTCTCTCTCTCTCTCTCTCTCTCTCTCTCTTCTCATTTTCTCAACTTTCCTAATTGAACTTTCCAGTTTGGCGTGTCTGCAATAGCATCGATGTTGGAGCAAGCGGAAAAGCTATACCCTGCGGAAGATTCTTCGTGCTCGGAGTGGTCGAACTTTGTACTCACTATCGTCGAAATAGCCGGAGAGTCAACACCCTGTGTTGCGCCTTGTCAACCGATCGCTGTGAATACGCTCAATCAGCATCTAAATCGGATTTCCAATTTAAAACTCGAAAGGTACACGATATTGGAACTCCTTTTAACCGATGCCAATCCTTCCCGATAGTCTGACGTTATACGATTTATTTTTCTTTTTCACGTTTAAAAAAGTTTTGCGTTCTATTACGAGTAAGGAAGAAATCGCGCTAAAGGGTAACATAGACCTGCAAATATTTTAATATCGCTATGTTATTAATGTTATTCCGATATCTGTTGCGTATGACCATATTTTTAATCGAACGGATACGCCAGTTCTATACGGTAGATCGATATCCTTTGAGAAAACGAATCGAGCGTATCGAACGCGTTGCGTTATACGCGCTGTATCTCGTTGTTCTCCTCTCTAGAAATTTGTCTCTTTCAACGTATCTGTGGCGTTCCAGTCCGAATCCAATTGTTTAAACGATAAGGAGATTTAATGTTCGTGTCACACCGTGTCTTGATTCATCTTGATTCGAATAGATCGGCTGGACGCTCGGTAAAGTGTTTTCACGCGTCCGACGACGTTTTGGATGGTCTCGGTTCTTTCCCTCCAAAAGAGATTGCCGAGTGTATAGAACCGATGTCGCGAATAATATATATTGTATGCATATAAACTACACATCCTATTTTCTCGCACTATCCGTCAGCTATTGTTTTTTTGTAAAATAACGTTCCAATTGTACTCGCAGTCGCGGATGGTCGGCCGCCCGGTTTACCGCTGGGATTATATCTGCAACTGTAATCATTCTCTCTCGCTATCGTTTCTTTCGATATCTTCTTTCTTCATTGTAGATGGAAACGGGTACTGAACGGTTTCGCGCATACTTTGCATCTTTGGAAGCTTCGTTTACATAAAATACGCGTTCGTTTCTCGACTTTGGCACCACCGACATGCGGATCGCAGATTACATTTTTGCAACACCGATGCGTGTCTGTCCGCAATATGTATCGTGTAGCGTATAGGATGTGTAGGCTTTTACTTTTATTTAACACAGGGACAAAAATAACGTGTATGATATACTGTACAAAATCAGGCTTTTTTTAAAAGAGATTAATCGTTGTCTTTCTACAAAACGTGTCGTATTTTAAGCCAATCATCCATCGCACGTTTACATTACTTTACAATCCCTAATTTAAAAGTACATTTTCACCGGAAGCATATACGCAATAAGTGCATAAGTTTCTGCGTCCACGGCAGAAACGTTGCAGCGTGATTCTTCGCAAATATTCAGCACCACCGACCGCGCTACATTTACATCGGTACTGGCACTGGCATATGCGTCGGCATCGGTATCGGCATTGACATCTCCAACAACGCTTCGTCGACGTCGGCTTTATTAACACGAACTTTAGGAGCAACCCTGACATTGTCTGTCGCTTCAGCTCCGATATCGGAATCGTCAGCGAAATCGACAGTGACAGCAACATCGACATTGACAACGGCATCGATATTCTACATTGCCATCGATATTGGACACGCGCGATAGAAGCACTATAGAAATTCTTTGTCGGGACACTCGAGATAGCAGTAGCTTGGATACTCCCGCTGACACGAAGACTATTACGAATTATCGTAATTGCCTCGACGTTCGAAGGAATTCGCGAAAGGATTAAATTACAGAAACGTGCAAGAGTCGAGAAACTTGGGAACGATATGGCCTTTAGTATGCAGCATGATGCGTAACTTCTTATCGCGGTATACAGTAATAAAATCTTACATAGATCTAGCTTGTACATAGAAGAATTTCGACGAACAAAACGATACGGTACATTTTGTAATGTATGGATGCGAAAAGATTTTACATTTCGTTTCCGTAGTACGGTTGTTCTTGCGGAAGAGAATTTTATCGATTGCAATGATTATTGATCGCATTATATTTTTAATCTCAATAAAGGTCATAAGGTTGACCTAACCCTGCTTCGTTGGGTATCTCGGAAATGCGTTTTCGGGACGGCTTGCACCCATAAACACGCGAGTTTACGACGAACTGTGATTCCATTAGCAACGAAGCTGTATTTCGAACTTTTGTAAATTCATGGTAGTATTACAATATCAAGGTCTTTGCGATCTCTATCGACTTTGCTTCGCATCCCTCGCATCGTATCGTATCGTATAGCTTCACTTCGCATCATGTCGCGTCGTGTCGTGTCAGATAGCATTTGTACATCGCTTTACGTTATCATGCAGCTTCGTCGCAGACTCGGTTCCCGCATGAAATAAAATTTCAAACTGCACGACACTACGATAGAATCGAACATTCGTTTCAACTTTTACGCACGCGTACATCACATGCATTAGCCCCGTACTTACAAGGGAAATTCGGGAACTGATACACTTTGATTCTGATCAATTCGGGATTGCGCAGTTCTTGTTTTCCTAACGTTAGCACGTTAAAGCGGCATTCGTGATTTTTTTTAATACATGGCCCAGCGCATCTCGTAATGATTAGGTTGCATTCTTCTTTCAACGAACCTACTACGATCATTATTCGCAAAAAGAGAGTGTGAGAATGCGAGGGAGAATGAAAGGGAGAAGAAGGAAGCATCTTCTCGTAAACTAAAGTTAAAACGATTGAATCGGAAACACACGTTTAATCTTTTATTAAAGATATATTTTTATAGAGATACCGCGTTTATTGCGTTTATACGGGATTACTGTAACGGAGCTCCGATATACTTAGAGAACCGTATTTTGGGTATAAAGCTCCCACACAATTTACAATGCGATCCGAAGAAATAATTATAACCGATATATATGTACAGAATTGACCTACTTTTAAATCAGACTCATAAATAAATGTTTTGCATTCAACGAAGTTTCGTTTGCCTCCGCTTTGCGTAGGAATATAAATTAGACTTCATCGAATCCAAGATAACGAATCGAAACGTTAAGCGGCGGTGACACGATCGAGGGACGATCAGAATGATCGGAATGATCCGGGACAGGGCCCTTGAGTCATCTTAAGGATGTTAAAACCTTGAGCGATTCCGATCTCGTCTCGGCCTGATGACCGGCTTGACCGGCCTGGCAGACTAGTCCGCGAATGCCATCTGAGGCGGACGCGCCATCTATCGGCAGTCCTCGAAATACCAAGGTTACCTATCGCTCGCTGGAATTTTCAGCTGGAAAACCGCTGGAAAACAGGTTGCAAAGAATGAATTACGAATTCTCGACTAAATAGTTTAAGCCAGTCATATTGATTGACACTGGATTAAAGTGATCTAAAGTGCACTCCATTATCCGTGATATTGTAGCACGAACGTTAATGACGTCTACCATTCAAACGACGTACAGGATATTTCAGTCTATTCCACAACCGCATGGAACGTGTTCCATGGAAACAAATGTATGGGAATTTTGCGGCCTTATCGCGCGATATAGCGGTTAATTGTAAGTGGTTCGTGCAATAAACTACAATAAACGGTGCACTTTGTACCGTGCATAAGCTGTAATTTTAAAAGCCCAGTTATCATCGCATGTATTTGCGCGAGTAGATTACACGGTGTATGTTGGTTTAAAAGTTTAAAAGCAAACGAGTCCCGCGTAAATGAAAACGATAGTCCGCCGATTATGCTTTAACTCGGCATAATTTGATTGTACCTAATCGCACGCTAGATAGCAGCAGCGGGTACCTTCCAGTTACTTCCCGTAATCATCATCGTTGCCACTGGTCGGCACTGATCGCTACAAACGGCTCTACCGAGGTATCTACCGTTTCTGCCGTTTTTACCGTTTCTATCGTTTCTACCGTTTCTACGTGTTCCACGAAGAGCACAAATTCTATACTCAGTTTCGTATACTCCGCGATATTACGCGGATAACTGTGTGTGCTATTGCGCGAATGAGCGCAAATAGAAGTAAGGGCGATATCCGCGCTCTCGGAATCGGTAGAGTTCGAGTTTGAAGTAAAGCCGAACAGCGGCAGCGACAGGCAGCGAGTAGCGGTCTCGGGCATCGTTTTGCGTCTTCCCTCTTCCGACGCGCTTATTTTTCTCGCGAATATTCACCGATCTAACGGCTTTCATTCCCGACCCGACGTTCGTACATATCGCTGACTGCAACATTCTCGATCCAGTATCGTAGCGCGACAATTTCGCGTTGTGCTTTGCGAGTTCTCGTCCTTGGGCTGTCGGCCCACATCAGCAGGTGTTTCTTCGTCGTAACGGCTGAAATGAATATTTCTCCCTGGAAAGGTCATCCTGTTTCACCCGAGAAATTATTAGTATCATCGGTTCTCGCTTCGAGATACTTTTAAGCCGGATCGACGATCGCTTGGATTTTACTTGCCTAATCAATGGGAATGCCATCGAACCGGTAATCAATCGAATAGGCCTTTAATCCAACCAAGCAAGTACGAGTTTTAGGATCGGAGGACCCGTTATATTTGTAATGGTAGCCGCTAACGAAATAATCGTCGCTCGGTTGAATTCTTTCGATCGTTGCTTCTCCTCTGACGCAAATATCGTTCTATTTTGAATAAAATTTTCCCAACTATTTCTTCAACAACCGATACCAATAATTTATTTCTGCAACAGATCCAACCGTCGTCGACTTTGCAGCCGTCACCACCTTCTCTGAAGCGGAATACGCAACGTCGAGGAGGGACTACCAAACTGCAAGCTCTACATTGCCTGCCGTCTTCGTAGAAACAGCAGTCGTTGGGAGGACCCGAAACGCACAGGAACCAAAACACGCCGCCGCAGGTTTGCGAGTAGCCACGATACATGTGCAAATATCAATCTTAGTCGGTATCTATGAGCGCACGTTTAGATTCGCCCGTTTATTTTGTCGAACCACAAATGTATCTCGGCTCTTGCCGAGTAGGTAGTGATACAACATTCGTACCATCGGGGCTTGGTGTTTGCACCAAAAGAGAAACTGGAACGTACTTTGGAGAGTAGTAAAATTTGAATACCTCGGTTCTGAATACTCTAGAGACGACAAAGTGATATATGAAACGAATGACGCAAGAAAAGACACATATTATATTTCTTGTAGGAGAAAGAGAAATGTATCGTGGAAGGTAACGCCAGGGGAAAACCGTACCATGGCGAGCAGAAGGGACAAACCGTCGGCCAGTTTTGTAAGTAATCGAATTTTAAATTATTATAAATTATTAAACGAACCACGAACGGATTGTTCTGCGATCGATAATCGATACGCGACTTTTCGTCCGTTGTCCGAGATAATCGACGTATCCTATTGGACGGGATGACGACGGAGCATCGAGGGTAATTTCAAGAGGAGCGAGAACGAATAACTATCGTCGAGAGCTAATAATGCGAATGGTACTCCCGAAAGCGATACACCGCATGTGGGCATACGTCGCGTTTCCTGTCGTCCAGTTATCTTTTTCATGCCAAAGTAACGCGATAGCAGCCTTTCCGTCGATATTGCTGTTTCCTAGATAAAAGCGATTTCATTAGACCTCAGAGGAATCTAATATGCCGCGAAAAGCGCTTATCGACTTACTTGCGCGTTACAATCGGCAACGATTGAAACACGATAGAGGATCGCGGTGTCTCTGGTCTCGGAAAAAGCATAGATTTTGGAGAATTTCGGGTGTGACGATCGATCGACGGAACCGGTCTCTCCTTTTCTCTCTTCCTCGCTCGCACGCGTTCGCGCCCTCCCTCGCTTCGTCTTGGAACGTTTCGATTCATCTTCGAGTCGGAAGGTCGAGAGTGAACGGCCCGCGCTCTCCGACGATTCCATCTTCCCGAGGATCCACGTTCCTCGAAGATTCGGTTGGAAGTTTGCTCGAAAGAAACGAAGAAAGAGAAAAGTGTGAATGGAAAGGAGAGAGAGGATAACGTAGGAAAGGGCGCGGGCATCGGTGTGGTTGGTTACATCATCGACCGCTCGGTCGAGTGATCTCATCCGTTGGCGCGAGTTTTTTCTCGTTCGCGCGGAAGGTCGTTGTTCGTCCGACTCCTCCGCGTTCGTCGAAACCCCGCGATCCACGGTCTTCGCGATGCTATGCGACGCGATGTGGCTGTTACTCTCTTTCGAGGATCTCGCCACGAAACGAGATACAGGCACGAGGAGTTGCGCACGTTTCTCAGCATCGGAATCGGAATGCGATACGACACGGCACGACACGATACGATATGATACGGTACACGGTACGCTGTTTGGTGTCCGATGACTCTCGCATCGATCGTGACTCGTATCGGCACAGTTCCTGAATCTCCGTTTTCACAGAGTTGCCGCGAAGAAAAAAGTGGGAGGGAATAGTATGATATGAAAAATGCAGCCGATAGACGAAAAGCAACGGGAAGCGCGGGGGCTTTCTCCTTTTGGAGCCGGTGTGTCGCGCGAACCTTGGGCTATTCGCGGATCTGACGTGCGACTGTCTCGATCAAGTGCGTTTTTCGCGAAGCGCGCGCAAAATGTGACTCACGAAGCCCCGCTAAAGGACCTTTTCCGATCTTTCTCGTCAAACCCCAGCGATCGTCTCCTTATTCGCGACTGCGCTCCCGAGCGTAACTCGACGTGTTCCTCGGTCTATTTCCGCTCCGGACCGCCGGCCTCGATACGTTTTACCGCTCGAAAACGGAGAAAGACGACTTTTTGCGGTCTTTCGGTTCGTTCGCACCGTTTTCGTTATTTCACCGTACCGATCCTGTCTCCTCCGTTTACGGATAAAGTAAATCGGGCAAACGCGGTGAAGAAACTCAGAGAGGGAGAGAGAGAGAGAGAGGGGTGGGCTACCCACAAAGCGCGGGAAGGTGTTTGCGAGAGATCGAAAAGTAAGTTCAGTTCGGTCAGTGCGGTGAGGGGAAAATTGCTCGAACGAAATTTGAAGTTGGAAGTGCACGCCCTTGGACTTTCGGCCTTGAATGTTTCACGATGATCACGGACTGGGTAAGATACCGTCGGTTCGATAACGAGGGTAAAAGCGCAAACGATGGAAAGAGGCGAAAGGAAGCGGCTTAAACGAAAAAATTGATCGGGAAACTTTTGTGAAGGAGTGAAGAGTCCCGTTGGTGTGATTACAGCTGGACACATGGTTTGGCCGTCCAAAAAAGTCTGTGCGCGGAGGCGGGATCAGGGGAGGTACGGGGAATCACACGATACCCCGGCCTCATTCCGGCGACGATTTCAACGAGATCGAGCAGCAACGATGCATCATCGAGAAAATGGACGAGGAAACGGTCAACGACAAATTCGAGGAGATGCTGGTGAGTACCGTAAGGACGAGCGAAAGAGCGAAAGTGCGAGGCGCGACTCTTGGGCTGTGTAACTCTTCCGAGTCTCTCGGTTCTCCTCGATAGGCCAACATGAACTTAACCGAGGAGAAGAAGGAGCCCCTGCGGCAGCAGTCGGAGACGAAGAAGAAGGAAATGTTGGTTTTGCACTACAAAGGTAGCGTGCAGGAAAATAGGTCGAAATTCGACAAACCGGCGGACTATATTCAGTACTTGGCGCAACCAGACTTGAGTGTAAATAAGATCTACAATTGCATCGAGTCCCTCAGAATCGCCCTGACGAACAATCCGCTGAGCTGGGTGCAAGAGTTCGGAACGAAAGGACTGAAACAGGTTTTGGCTACTCTCAACGAGTGTTATCGAAAGTGAGTATTCGGGATAAGAAGAGTCTTTGGCATTTTCGGCGTGGTCTCGCTGGATCGAGGGGTTCTAATTCTCTCCTGTTGTTCTATTCCAGTGCCTTCGTATATTACGATAGGTAATTCACGTAAAACTACTATCCGCTTGAATTTGATTTGTCAGTCATAAAGTTTGCAGTAGCCAAGCGTTTGTCGCGAATTTTGGTTTCGTTTGCTGCTAGCTTGCGCGCGTAACGCGTCCCTCCGACGAGACGTCGCTCGACGAACTCTCACGAATGATATCCTTTGGAGCTTACGACTTTTAAACTCGAGTAGTCGAATAGTCGAGTAATCGAGTGGTCGAGTGGTCGAGTGGTCGAGTGGTCGAGTAGTCGAGTAGTCGAGCGATCGAGTAATCGAGAGTAGACGGAGTTTGCATGATAAACCGGTTCCTGCCTGTGCGATGCTCTCCGCGCGCCGTTCCGTCTAGACACGGGTATAGACGTATAGAGACTTCTAGAGACTTCTAGAGACGTATCCGAAAGCTTCCTTGATCCCCCTCCCCACGTTTACGTATCTTCTACAGAGATATAGTTTTTTTTTCGCCACTAAAGCAGTCTGTCTGTCCTTAACAGCGACAACCGATACGAGCGTATACAATATGAATGCATCCGATGTTTAAAGGCTATCATGAATAACACCGTCGGTATAAAAGAGATGTTGGCTCATCAGGAAGCGCTCACGATAGTAGCCAGATCGTTGGAACCTACTAAACCGTCCGTAATGTCCGAAGCCGTCAAGCTGCTCGGAGCTGTTTGTCTCATATCGAGCGACAGTCATAAAAAGGTTTTGGACGCGGTCACCATGAACGGAGAATTTAAGGGAAGGGAAAGATTTTTACCGATCGTGCAAGGCCTGATGAACAAGAAGAATGAAAATTTGAGGGTACGTAGCGCGATAGTTGGACGTACCAAACGAACAAAACGGGCTCCGCGATGGAAGATCCTATCGAGGACGTCCTTTCGGTTCGCAGGTGGTGTGTCTTCAGCTCATCAACTCCATCATATCGTCCGCGGAGGAGTTGGACTTTCGATTGCACTTGAGAAACGAGATAATGCGCGTCGGGCTTGCCGATATACTCGATACTCTCGAGAAGGACGAGTCGGAAGACGTCGCGACACATCTGAAGATCTTCAGCGACCACAAAGAGGAAGATTACGAGGAATTTATGCAAAGATTCGATAACGTTCGATTAGAATTGGACGATGTGAACGACTGTTTCGAGGTAGTGAAGAACATGGTGATGGAGACGTCTGCCGAGCCGTACTTTCTCTCTATACTTCAGCACCTTCTGTTCGTACGGGACGACGCTCTGATCAGGTAGATGGACGAAACTCCACGATAATCCATCGATTTCGTGCCTCGTTCCCCATTCGTAACTCCTCTCGCGACGTTTTACCACGTTTCCGCACGTTTTCACAGACCGGCCTATTACAAGCTGATAGAGGAATGCGTGTCGCAAATAGTACTGCACCGTTCGGGTTGCGATCCGGATTTCAGTGCGACCAAACGATTTCAAATAGACGTGCAGCCCTTGATCGACACGTTGGTCGAGAAGTCGCGTGCCGAGGAGGAACGTCGATTGGTCGAGGTTTCCCAAAAATTGGAGGAAGCGATAGCCAGCAAGCAGGAGGCGGAAGCAAAGTTGCAGCACGCCGAGAACAAAATACGAGAACTGGAACAGGGAGGGCCGCGATCCGGGGTGGTGAGTGAGACCCGCGGGATAACATTGATTCGACTCTCCCGCATAGATCGTAACCGAAGGAAAACGTTCGTTCGTCGATGCTTGCCCGCAGAAGATTGGCATCGGTTCGTCGACGCCGGGCCTCTCCGGGATGGGGGGCCCTATGCCTCCGCCCCCGCCGCCGCCGCCCTTCCCAAACGCGGGAGGACCGATCGGACCGAGGATAGGAGCCGCCGGAGGAGGTCCGGCGGTACCACCGCCCCCGCCTCCGCCGCCTCCGCCCCCGCCGTCCCTCTTGGGCATGGGGCCCGGCACGGGTCCGCCGGTGCCGCCCCCGCCACCGATACCGGGCATGCCTATGGCCCCACCGCCTCCCCCGATGGCCGGAGGATTCGCCACTCCATTTCTGGCTGCCGCGCCCCAGAGCCTGCCCCATGGCTTGAAACCGAAAAAAAAGTGGCAGGTGGAAGCACCCTTGAAGAGAGCCAATTGGAAGGCCGTAAGTAATTTCGTAAAAATACAAATAAAAAGAAAACCAAAGGAGAGAAGGAAAGAAGGAAGGGACCGACAGAGATCGTAACCGCCAGCTATGTCTCGTAGATTCTGCCGCACAAGCTTTCCGAAAAGTCCTTTTGGACCAAAGTCCAGGAAGACCGACTGGCCAGTCCAGAGATACTCGACGGGTTGGCGCAAAAGTTTGCATCGAAACCGAGCGGGAAGAAGGTCGACGACGTCGTAGACAAGTAAGTAGGAACGATTGAGAGATCGAGCAGTTCGGCCCGACTCAACGATATATCGTGCTATCGCAGATCGTTGCCGGCCAAGAAGGTAAAGGACCTCAAAGTTCTCGACGGCAAGGCTGCGCAAAACATCTCGATTCTTCTCGGCGGCACGCTGAAACACATGTCGTACGAGGACGTTAAATCGTGCCTGCTGAAGTGCGAGGGCCCCGTTATTTCCGACAACGTGCTGCTGGGTCTGATACAGTATTTACCTCCGGCCGATCAGCTGTCGAAGTTGCAACTTTACAAAGATCAGTACGACGAACTGACGGAAGCCGAGCAATTTTGCGTGACGGTAAGTCGTCGTCGTCGTCAACGCCGTGTCTTTTCCGTTGGGTGCGCAATCGTCTCGAGTAATCCATAGGTATTTCGTGCTCGGCCGATAGATATCGACGATCAAGAGGCTGTTACCGAGATTGAGATCGTTGAGTTTCATGTTGCGCTACGAGGAATTGGTGCAGGACGTGAAACCCGACATAGTAGCAGGTACGGCGGCCTGCGAGGAGGTGAAAGGAAGCAAAAAGTTTGCGCGTATTCTCGAGTTGATCTTGTTGCTGGGTAACTACATGAATTCCGGATCGAAAAACGGTCAGGCCTTTGGCTTCGAAATTAGTTTCCTCACAAAGGTTCGTTAGTTTTCACGGATGACGCCCGATCCGTTAGATGGCTCGGCGGCGTCGATCGTCCAATCTCCCTTTCGTTTTTATCCGAATTTCGTTGCACAGCTGACGAGCACCAAGGACGTGGACAACAAGCAAACACTGATGCACTACCTGGTCGACACGATAGAGCGGAAATTCCCGGAATGTCTCAGTTTCCCTGAGGAATTGGCGCACGTGGACAGGGCGAGTCGGGTGTCTCTGGAAAACGTTCAGAGGATACTTCGCCAGATGGATTCGAATATTCGAAACGTCGAGCAAGATCTCTCGAATGCGAAAGTCCCGCAGTCGGACGAGGACTTGTTCGTCGACGTGATGGCTGTATCCTTTGATAGCAAAAACCTCTTTTTCGCCCGTACCGGTTCTCCGTATCGGTCATCCGTTTCCGATGTTTCCCTTGACCGTGGAAAATCTCGAAATTGTGTTTAGCCATTCGCGAAGAAGGCCCGAGAATCGTACGAAGTGATGCAGAACATGTTCAAAAATATGGACGGCCTGTACACCGACATCTCGGACTTTTTTTCCTTCGACAAGCAGAAGTATACGATAGAGGAGTTCTTCGGTGACATAAAGACGTTCAAGGACGACTTCATGGTAAGTGGCATGCTCGACGGTAGTGGCAGGAAAGTCTGCGTAAGTGAGAGAGGGAGGAGGTGATTATTCCGATTATCGCGATTGTTCGCAGCATGCTCAGAGGGAGATAATAAAAGTCCGAGAGGGGGAGGAGAAGCAGCGGCGGGCAAGGGAAGCGCGCGAAAAGGCGGAAGCCGAGAAGGCGGCGCGAGCGGCGCGTAAGCTCGCTCTCGTCGACATGAACGCTCACGAGACCCAAGAAGGCGTAATGGACAGCTTGATGGAGGCTCTGCAAACGGGTTCGGCGTTCAGTCGACCGGACCAACGACGCAAGCGTCAGGCACGCGCCGCCGGTGGTAAGTTCTCTAGGGCTGCTACACGGCGGGCCCAGCGAAAGTCGTTCGTGCCCAAATATTCTCCTCTTCCCCCGTTCGCGATTCCCTCCCTTCGCGATTCCGTTCCCCCGTCCCCCTTCCCGGGAGACCTGCTTCGCGCCGAGGCCGTCGTATCGGCAACTCACCCCTCTTACGTAACCCCCGAAGAGAATCAGGACTACAGGCGCTTCTTGCTCGAGCAAGCTGCGAGGACGCCGAAGCGCGAGAAGTTTTTCTCGGTGCTCGACTCCTCGAAGAGGAGAAGATCGGACGAGACGGCCTACGATACGAGCCTCTATCGATCGGCCGAGCTCGACATCACTCCCAAGAGGGACGTGAATGAAAAGGTGTATCGACGTCTCGACGAAATCGCCTCTACGGCGGATGGTGAGAAAACCGGCGCGAGAGACAGCCGAATCTTCGTCCCGAATCGATTCCAGACGTCGCTCCGGCGATGTCCCCCGAGGCGCGCGTCCGCGAGGATCGTCCACGAAAGTAGAATCTTGATCGGCGAAGCTCTAAAGGTCGCCACCCCCGTGAAGCAAAGGCGCGTTATAGTCAGCAAGAAGCGGAAGAGAAACAGCATCGTACGGCGCACCGTGAAAAATCGAAAGCTCGGCCACTCGAGAGCACGAAGAAGGAAGCCGTTCGACTACCTGGGGAGTCCGGCGAGTGCGACCGTTTCGCTGCCACTGGTCCCTTTCACGCCTCGAAACGACTCCCCGTCCTTGCGCACCATCGAACACGTGCGCGAAAGAATGTCAAAGTCCGTCGACGCTATTGCATCGAAAATCGGCAGAGGACTGTCCTCTCCGCTCAAATTCATACGAGCGAGAAACTTTGAGGACGTCGCTATCGGCAAAGACGAGAATCAAAACGATCTGTCGGTGCGACCTGCCAGCACGGATCTGCCGGACGAAACGAGCGAATTGGACGAACTTAACGAAACGGACGCGATCAG
Organism: Cerceris ruficornis; assembly: GCA_963989415.1. NCBI lineage: Eukaryota > Metazoa > Arthropoda > Insecta > Hymenoptera > Crabronidae > Cerceris > Cerceris ruficornis. The sequence goes on along the minus strand of OZ022526.1, from coordinate 17,950,288 downwards.
GGCGATCGCCCTGTCGACGAGTCGCCCGAGCCCTTTAAACGTCGACGCTGCAAGCAGCGGGGAGGTCCTATCCCCGCCGGACGAGTCGCCGACGAAGCGGCGCCCGAGAACCATTTATTCCCCGATAGCGAAATCTAGTCGTTTCACCGCTGGAAATCCCTCGAAAATTGCAAAATTCAAATCTCGTAAGAAAAATTGGAAGTTTTGGTAAAAAGCGCGACCGTTTCCGTTTTCGTTAACCGGCTTACGTTTTCGATCCATCGCGAGACCCGGGCGGCAATCGGCAAACAGCATTCTCCGCGTGTTCCATGTCGTGCGCCGTGTACGTATTTATTTTCGCGTTTTAATCCCACAGGACAATCCTATAGAATCGCGGAAAACGATTTTCGCCGACCTTTTACGAAACTTTTACGAAACTTTAACGAAGTGCTCGTGGGCGCGACGCGTATTATTGTTGCGAAAACTTTCGCCAGAGCTATTTTATGCGGTGATGAATTCATAACGTTAATATTTTTGAAAATTCTCTAAATAAACGATACTATTTTACGTTTTATCAGTAATAAAAGACGCCCGCTTTTTTCTGTGTCTGTGCTTGTCTTTTGCAACTTTGCAAAGCGATATCGACGATTCTTGCGTTACGATACTCGAAACTTTGACGGCGGGGCAGGTACTTTCGGACTCGGTCGTTGGAAAGTAGAGATATTGGCGGGAAAACTGGTTTTTCTCGAAAGTCAGGCGAGCATAAATATAGACGTTTATGGTGACTTGGCCGACCGACGCAACTTTACCGAGACGTACCTCTCGCAAGATCGCGTTTCGAAGTTTCCACGTTAAATTCACTTATTTCTAGAGCCTCTCGATCGATAATATACAGCAAGGCGAATCAGAGGGAAGCGACGAGTCCGGAAGTTTTTGTCGCTGTTTACTTCGTGACGCGCTCGCGAGCACGGGACCCTTTTATTCGTCCTCTGGTCGTTCGCGCGGAAAGTCGCGCGTGCGCCGATGATACATTCGACAACGAGGCACACCCCGATCGGTGCGAGACAGATCGCACAGTTTGTGAGAGAATATCGCTTCTATTTACTTTTTCAGCGGAGAGAAGAGCTCAATTGAATAGGAGTCGATCGCGGACGGGATTGGTCGGGTCTGGCTTGCTGGGAAGAGAACTCTCCACGTAAGTCCGCAAACTACTCGCGATCCTTTTGGCCGAAGACATTTTCATTTTGACCGGACACACTTCCAGAGAACTCCTGAGCTCGGCCTGAGCCCGTTAAACGGACGACGACTACCGGTTCCGACTTCCGTCCTAAACTCGAAGCTGTGATGGATCCGATCTTCCCCCTCGTCGTTCGATCGTCGGGGACAAAATGACCGTCCCGCTCGACGAGAGACGCGTCGCGGGAAGCTCAAATCGTTGCGCGTACTCTTTGCGAACTTCGCCAAAGTTTACGCCGAAATTGTCTCTTTAGACGCCAGAGGCAATCGAGGTGAAAAAGTCTTCCGTGTGCGCTCGACTATTTCGACGCAAACATATCGTAACGATAGACGCGATAGACGCAGTCTTATGCCGAACAAAAGTTTGCGGCGATCTTCGGCAAAATGGCAAATACGCACAATTAAGGGTATCGCTGTAAAGATCGTCGCTACTTGTTCGCATTGGAACCGTAAATCGAAGAAAGTAGACAAATAATGCACGTTTCTGCGACAAACCGGTTAACGCGCCTCAAAATTTACAATCGGTCTAACGTGAGAGCCGTGTATTCGGTGCATTCTGTACATTTTGTAATAAGCGATCAATTTTGTATTCTCTCGTATTTAATTTGAAAGTTTAAGAAAAGCCGTTTGTACATACGACTCTCTCTGCCTATCTCTATCTCTTTTTCTCTCACTCCCTCTCTCTCTCCCTCTCTCTCTCTCTCTCTCCCTCTCATCGGGCGCGCTCAGGTTTCCTTGATTGCATCGTACCAAACCGAACGTTGTCGACGTTTGCTCAAAAACTGCGGAATAACGTGTATCGGTGTGCCTGTCTGAGCGCGAATAAATTTATTTATCGAATCTCACGAATCGCCGCTGTTTATATTGTATGTACGTTACGTCAAACACGAGAGACAATTGTATCTATATTGTGAATACGTGAATTTACATAGCAACAATACATTGCAATTACCACGAATGAGAGTAAACAGTATTTTATTCGATCCTCCATCGTTCCTCGTGCCTTTCGTCATCAGCCGAAATCGATACCGGTCGATATCTTCGATCGAGTCGATTCATCGATGAGCGTGAGGAACGGTTTTCTTAGGTGGGGCTTCGGTGTCCGGCAGGTAGAGAACTGCGTTACAGAGTGGGATTTAACGAACGAAGGAAAAACATGGAAGGGGGTAATGGGGGACTAGGGAGGGCTGGAGGAAGGGGGGGGGGGGGGGGGGTTGTAGAGGAGGGGCCGAGAGAAGCCCGTAACGGCCGGTAGCGGATACACGGACGCCGACCGGTACCGTGACTCGGCCTCACACCTGCTCGTCTCACAGCCGTTTCGTAGGTTCGTGGACACGTACGATAGCACGATACGATATTCAGGATACCCAGAATACGCACGATAGAAGAGTTGCGTGCGTGCGAGAGATCGCGCGCTCGAGTCGTCGCGGCCAGATACCGCGCGTATACCTTTCACGACACACGCGTGCGCTCGATGAGGAGGTGTGCGACGGCGAGTTCGGCCGAGTACCTGGCAGATACGAGCTCGTTCAACGGTGCGTTTTCAACGTTCCCAGTGTGTTCGATCTTTCCGTACGAGTGTTTCCGTCGCAAACGCATCGACGTTCCTCCGACACTAGCGGCCAAAGCGCGTCGACGAAGGAGCGGATCGCGCCTTCTCTCGAGGCAGTCGGAGCGATCCGTGAAAACTGTTGGAATCGGCCGTGCCACGGAGGAGGAAGACTCGGAGCACTAGAGTATCGGCGTACGTTGGAGCAATGGCTCCTGTTGTCGCGACCTTCTTCAGTCTCGTTACCGAGCAGGGAAAGGTCTTTGCGGTTTTTGCGCGAGGTCCGTTCGTCGAGGGTGCATCATCGGATCGATCGGTGGATCGACGCTGGAACGGTGCTTTCTCTCTCATGGCAATAAGGAATTTCTGATCGATCGAGCAGTGAACCAGTTCGTTTTGGACGGTTCGAGTCGTATTAGAGGCCAAATTGAACGTAACGCTTTATTTCGGAGATATGCAAAGTTTACCATGAACGTGCCCATCGTGTCGGGGGACATTGCCGAAGACGATGCCCTTAAGCCGCGTTTCGTTCGGGTAAGTAAGCTCGAAGCAACATTCCTAAAGATTTCCAACGATTTCGATCCAAGTAACGTCCTCCTCCAATTCGAAGCTCCACTTTTCGCCGAGTTTTTCCAACTTCCGTGATTCCCCCGGATATTTCGTTTATTGTGCGCATCGTCGATTGCCGACGGGAATCCGGCTCGTGACATATGCCGCGCGTCCCCGTACCTTATCTCGAGATAAAGGAAACCATACGTGCGCTCCGTCCGATCGAACGAACGAACAAACGAACAATCGAATAATCGAAGAAACAAGCTTCCCCGATAGCGATTTAACCTCCTTCGAAAGTGGAGTACGCGGTAGCGTGGTAGGCGGACCAAAACTCGTCAAGGCAGACGGGCCAGAGGGGCCAGAGGGGCCGGAGGAGGAAGACGCAAGGTCGTCGGTTGGGCCGTTCGGCCATTCAGACCAGTCCCGGGGTCGGTTCCGATCGCTTCTCGCGGTCGAAGCGAGCCTCCCCGGATTCGCTCGTTCGGCCCGATCGAGCAATTTACTGTTGCCCTTAGATTCGCAACCCATACCTGCCGCTAAAATCGATTATCAGGGTCGATCCTTTTCTTTTGCCCTTCCCGTTCGTCGATCGGATCCAAGTTACTCGCCTCGTTGCCGATTCGACGAGCACAATTTCCCTCTTCAAATTTTTCCTTCGTGGAAGGGAGAAAACGGACAAACGTTCGCGCCGCAGTCAGAAATGGAATTCGAAACGTGCAGCTTCGAACGAGGGACACGAGACGAAAGATGCGGAATGCGGAATACGGAATGTGGAATGCAGGACGCGGAGCACGGCGAATACGGGAAGTCGATCTCCGACTTTCTCCGCTTGTACGGTCAGTGATCCGTAATAATATCGTACGAGTTGGTACGGGATCGATCGGATCCTCGCTTCTTCCCCGCGAACCGCTCGAAAGAGAGCGAGCAACGTGCCACGGAGGAATCGGGCGATTTTTCTTTCGAAGACGTTGCGTTTCGAGCCGGCTCATCCAGACGTCTCACCTCCCGGAGGAAGGATAATCGCGTGCGTTGGCTGACAGAAGGAGGAGAATTGTTCGTATCTCGCGCGCTGTCGTCGCTTCTCCGGATTCGTACGGGAGACGAACCAACGACGGACGATCGCGCGCGGGTCGATCCGAGTCGGAGCGAAGTTTGCCGAAAGAAGAGCGGCCCCCGCCCTCGTGGGGCCCGCCGCGTCCGATCGCATAGGTGGCGTCTGTCTACGGTCCCTCGGGTCTCCGTGACGGCAGCCGGCAACGAGAATGGCTAGGGCCTCCATAAAACCCGGGCAGAGCCTAGCGGAACGAGCAGAAGCAAGCAGAACCGACCGAACCACCGTGGAACGCGTCTCTATGGCCTGCATCGCTCGCCGATCGACCTGGCGCAACGCCGATCAACGTTCTTTCGCGACTCTCGTCCGTCCATCTTCCTCCTACTTCTTCCCACTTCTTCCGCCGTTGTCCCCTTCCCCCGTCCGTGGCCCAACGCTCGACGCCGCTCGCGAGTCTGAAAATTCCGCTTTCCCATGAAAAGAGAATAGACTCGCGAGACCGAGCGGAGCTCGTCGAACGGGCTCGTCTTTCGTCGTCGTCGTCGTCTGCGTTGACTCGATACGGTGATACGGGAGTTTCGAGTGAACCGTGAACAGGACCCCGCAGCGGGGCACAGCTTGGTCCCGAGGTCTTCGTCTCGGTTCGTCGATCGTTCATTTTTATCGGACATCGACCTTTCCGCGTCGATCGGATCGCAGCGAAAGGCCGAAACTTCGTAAGGCGATAACGCGATACACCGCGGCGAAACGGTGGAATGGCTATTATCGTTCGTCGGCCGTTACCGGAGCATCCTGCGAGCAGGGGCTGCTGATCTGACCGATCGTCTCCGGTGGACCGATCGTCGTTTCGATCGGTCGGGAAAGTCGACACCGACGGCCGCTCGCGGAGCCGAGGACGGAGCTCGAGGCGGAAGCTAAAGCGGAAGTAGAGGGAATTTCGAAGAAACATCGAACGATCGTTGTTTGGATAAAAGTGTTAACATGCTGATTCTTCCGGAGGTGAAATTGCAGGTAAATCGCACGAATCGATCGGTCCGAGGCGCAAACGCGGGCAAAGCGGCTTACGACGACGAGTTTCCATAAATCGTTTCACGCGCGACGAAACGACTTAATTGCTTCGAAAGGAGCGCGTTGCCGCGGAGTCGAGGGAGTATCAGGCACGACGGGGAAACGATCGCGGCGGGTCCGTTCGTCCGGCGAGAACCGCTCCTGCAACTTCGCCGCGAAGGCGAAAAATTGACGATACGATCGAAATCGCGGGATCGTGGGATCCCGGGGCGGCGGGATCCGGCGAACGGATAACCGAGGAACCGTTCGTTCAGACCGGAATGCGAAATCTAGAAGGAGAAGGAACTCGGCGCGTCTCGTAATCCGAATCGCGGCGGAGTAGCTCCATTCGGGCGAGCGGGTGGGGATCGAGAAGTCGTCCCGTTATCGATGCCGGTTGCCCCGGTACTCCCGTCTCGCGTGGAAAACGGGACGCGGCGAAATTTCGCGGTCTTCGTGGATCCATTTCGACGGACCGGCGAAAGATCCGATACTCCTGCCGAGCCGACGGCCATCCACGATCGTTAGGAAGGAAAACGGTGACGACTATCTCTGCCTCGATCTCTCCCCCTCCACGTCCCTCGCTCCGTCCCGCAGGCCCTCCGTTCCGAGAGTTTCTCGGCTCTCCTTTCACCGACAGCCGGCTCCGCGCGGAATTCGTCACGGAGAACCTCGAAGCCGCCAACGAGGAAGAGAGAGGAGTACTCCTTCCTCTTTCGATCACCGTGACGGATCTGGGAGCGCCGGGCACCGCGATGCTCGAATCTTCTTACGATTGCTCGCAGTTTCTCATTCTTTCCCGTGTCGCCCGTGCGCTTGCGCGTGCGCATGCACCAACGCCTGCGCCTATGCCTATGCATCGCGTCGGCGCGCGCATCCCCCATCGAACGGAGATCGGCCCGCGAGCGTATTCGACCGCGGGTCGCACTCGTCGATCGTTCCGCGTTGCTCGAAAAAGCCGGACATCGGGAGGAGCAGGGAGACCGGTAGCCGGAAAACGTGGTGGAGGTGGAGGTGAAGGGGAAGGGGAGGGGGGAGGAGGACGCCGAAGGAGAGGAGAAGGAAACGATTCTCGTCGAAACGAAGATTTGCCTCGCTCGAAACATCGATATTTCGCGGCCACGAGAGCGACAACTTCCGCGATCGAGGACGTTACAGTTAGACGGCCGAGCTTGTTAGCCTCGAGCCGTGGACCGATGCGCGAACCGTCCGACCGGGTATCCGGCCGCTCGAATCCAGGGGCCAAGTACCGGTATCGCGTTACGGCAGATTTAGCACGGCTCCCGAGCGAGTCACCGATATCGAGGAGCGCGTCGAAGAGAACAGATAAATCGGACGATCGTCGACCGCGCCCTCCCACGTTACCGAATGTGTCTTTCCGAAGCGAGGGAATAGGATCGAGGAGCCGCGTTCCGTTCGTTTGGATCGTCGTGCGAGATTAAATCGAGGCGGACCTCCCAGCGGATGATGTCGAGCCGTGAACGAGTACTATGTTGAAGTGGGTTCACTGTTCCCCATTGCCGAGGAATCGCGTAAGCGCGCCAACTTGCTCGGTCGAGGAGAGGAGGAGGAGCAGGGGAGGCCACGAAAACGAGAAGCGCCTCCTTCGAGCGCAGGACACGGAAATGCCGCGGGGATCGACCGCGAAGATACGCTTCGGGGTGAGAAACGCGCGATTACCGTCGGCCTTGCTATTCGTCGGACGTGGCATTTCAAAGTTTCGAGCGTGGCGGTGGAAATGTCAGCGTATCGCGAGTCGCCGTCGATCCTTTTCGCGAATCCTTCCTCTCCCCGCGCTTCCAGCCTGCTTCGTTTCTCTAGGAGCGATTAACGACGACGGAGTACTTTTGTTTCTCTCGCAGGGTTCCGACCCGAGGGTGGCGACCTGCAGGGGTAAGCTTCAGAACAAGCGGAGCAAATTGAATCAAGAGATAAACAAGGAGCTGCGCTTACGTGCCGGCGCGGAGAACCTGTTCAAGTAAGCGTCTCGCGGGGCTTCGAGCAACCGTAATAGCCTTCCGATCGTCCGAGAATCTCCTCCTCGATCCTTCTTTCAGAGCGACTACGAATCGAAAACTTCGAGAAACCGTGGCACTGGAGCTGAGTTTCGTAAACTCGAATTTGCAGTTGCTGAAGGAGCAGCTCGCCGAGCTAAACAGCTCGGTGGAGCTTTATCAGAACGTCGACGGGTGAGTTTCGGTCTATCGACTATAAGTGTACTAACCGTTTTGCGAGCGAAAAGAAAGAAAAACGAAAGTGGAACGAGTCGAAGGTATTTATTCGCGTACCTTCAGGGAGGAGCCGGTAATGCCAATGATACCGCTGGGGCTAAAGGAAACCAAAGACATCGATTTTCGAGATCCGTTTAAGGTGAGTAACGTTGCTGCTCGTGGTGGTGCTGGTGGTGCTGGCGCTGCTCGTGCTGCTGGCGGCGACGAGGGTGCTTCGATCAACGGAGGCGACGATACCGTCGGTGGTAGAGTGATCATTCCAATGACGGGACGTCCGAATCGTCTACCTCGTATCGAACGTCCGAGATGATTTCCACTTCTCCGTTCAAGCGTTTACCGTCCCTCCTACCGAACCGTTCGATCCTGGGCAAAACGTCGAGATCGTCGGTAGGCGGACCGATTTCGAGGTATTCCCGCCTGGTCGATCTCGATGACGACGACGGGGACGACGACAGAGGCTCGATCGCTCCAACGTTCTTCCTCGTCTTCGGCGCGATAGAATTCGAATGGAACTTTCCGATCGATTCGATCAGATTTAGGCGCGGCATCGTAACGATCAAGCTGCCGCTCGTCGCGTTTCTCTTGGCCGTGCTTCCTTTGACCGATACTTCACACGGAAGGGTCAGCTGAAGGACCTTCCCCTTTATCGTCACCCGGACGTACGTCGGATGCACGTCCACATCCAAGTACGAGGTGTCCAAATATCTGCGCGAGATTCCGCGATTCAGCGTTTTAAGGAGCAAACGTATGTCGAGAACGGGCATAGTTCAAGATACTACGTACCTGTATACCGCGACGTCCAAAACGACGTGATCCCCGTTGTTCTCATCGTCCAACTTGAACGGCACTTTTGGTCGATTAACGTTGTAAGGCCTTCCGTCGGGGCCAAAGAACTTTGGAACGTGGTCGTTTCTCTCCTCCTCCGTTTCCCTTCGATTTCTCATTTCCTCCTTCCTCCGCAGCCGCTCGGCAATGGCCACGCGGTCCTCTGGCGTGTGACGACTGATCTCCTTCCAGAATCGATCGTCATCTTGTTCGTCGGTCTCGTGATCCTACGGAAACGATCGCCCGCAAGATTCGAGCAAGAGAAAGAGATAGAGAGAGAGAGAAACTCACCCGGGCAAATTCGGCGAGCGATCTCTCCCGGTCGCGGGCGTTTCGGGCGATCCTCGTTGCCCCGTATCTCGCGTGATCTCCGGCGACCTCGTCCTCGAGCCGAGCGTAGATTTGCAACGCCCTTATTCTCTCGGATCTTTCGATGGCTCTCGAGTCCAGTTCCTTGAGTTGCGTCAACGTCGCTACGACGTAGCCCCTGTAGGCCTCGTAATCCGCGCACGGATTGCCCATGAGGAAGAGCTGCTCCAAGTTTTCGTTGCGCCTGCCGTAACGACCAAACGATCAGCGGTCAGAGGTCAGCCTCGTGGCCCCTCCCCCCTTCCTTCCCTCTTTTACCTCAGCTTTTCGACGCCCCGTAGATCCGCGACGAAGTTTACGGTGAGATCGAGCTTCTTCAGGCTCTCGAGACCCTCCAAGTTTTCGATCGCCTCGATGTTGTTGAGGGCCAAATTCAAATACTCCAATCTCTTCAGTTTCCCGAGATTCTCGATCCTCGAGACGAGGTTGTGCTGGAGCAGGAGGATCTTCAAATTCCTGCAGGTTTTGTCTATCAGCTCGATCTTTTCGATGTTCTCCTGGTGCAGAGCAATCTCCTCGAGAGTCGAAATCTCTCCATCGTTGTGCTCCGAACGCTTGCGTATGAGATCGAGGGTGATCCTCGGCATTCTCCTCTCGAATGCCGGTTGCTCCTCGGGACGGTAGGGACGGTTGCCGAGGGTCGATCGATCAAACGAAAAGTTGCCGGGCGCAGAGGGATCGAGAGGTTCGGGAGCGACCTCTGGCTATGCCGAGCGGGGATCTCGCGGAATATTGGAGACGGTGACAGGACGAAACTTTCCTTTTCGCAGGACTTCATTCTGGAGCATTACAGCGAGGACGGGGAAGGTTACGAGGAGGCGATCGCCGATCTGATGGACACGAGGCAGGTAAGAGAGCGTCGATCGCAGACTCAGTCGATCGCTGACTCTGTGGGGGGGCGGGTGGGATACCCTTTGACGAGTCTTTGGACGGTTTGGACGGTTTCGACCACACAGGCGACGCGAACACCGACGAGGGACGCCGCCGGGATCGCGTTGCTTCTGCGCTACTACAATCAGCTGTACTTCATAGAGAGGCGATTCTTTCCCCCGGAGCGAAGTCTCGGTATCTACTTCGAGTGGTTCGACTCGCTGACCGGGGTTCCGAGTTGCCAGCGGACGGTCGCCTTCGAGAAGGCCTCGGTCCTCTTCAACGCGGGCGCTCTCTACACGCAGCTGGCGGCGAAGCAGGATCGACTCTCCGCTCGGGGCCTCGATCAGGCGATCGACGCCTTTTTAAGGGCCGCCGGGACCTTTCGCTACATTCACGAGAACTTTACGAACGCGCCCAGCATGGATCTCGGGCCGGACATGCTCGAGATGCTCGTCCAGCTGATGCTGGTAAGGTCCGACCGTTGCGGCTGCGCGCGACTCTCGCGTCCGTCGCGCTTCACCGACTTCACCGACCCTTCTTCCTTTCAGGCGCAAGCGAGGGAGTGCCTCTTCGAGAAGCTCCAGCTACAGTCGAGGGACGGGAGAACCGTCGACGTGTCGCTCGACCTCGCCCAGGAAGCTGCCCAGGTAAGCGCCGCGAGCCCCGCGCTATTACGACCCCGAACGACGCTCCGGGACTCGTTCGCAGACTTCATTCTCCTTCGTTTCAGGTCGCGGCGGTCTACAACGACGTTCACGGGCTGATATCGCGCGAACCGGTTCGCGACTACGTCCCCGAGACTTGGATATCCCTGATACTGGTGAAGCGCGAGCACCACTTGGCTCTGGCGCACAAGCACCTCGCGCTCGGTCTGCTCGAACGGTCCATCGGCGAATTGCGCGTAGAGACCAAGCTGACGCTCGAGCACGCACAGAAGAGCGACGGGAAGACCCAGATGGACGTTACCGTGCCCCGAGACGAGAACGAGAAGAGGCTCTTGGGTAGGTAGAGAACGTCCCTCTGTCCCCTTGTCGGCCTACATACCCCTTACGAACCTCCTACGAATCCCTTTCCGAAGGAAAAGCACATCTCAGAGAGGCTCTTGTTCGGCACGAGGAAAGCCAGAGACTCCAGAGGATGTGTCGAGACCTCAGGGCGAAGCAGGCTCTGGCCAAGGTACTGAAGAAGGTTCAGGAGTCGACCCTTCGAAGCTACGACGGCATCGGCGACGAGGACGACTTTCGCGGATCGCTCGATCCTCCGAACATCATCGGTGAGCGAAAGGAAAACAGCGGGCCCGTTCGATACCGCTCGAACTCGAACTCGTTCTCAACGCGACGTTTTTCGCAACAGCCGCGACCAAGTTCCAATTGAGCATCACCCATCCTGATTTCGGACAGCACGGAGTAGAGGATCTGTTCAGATCGTTGGGACCGGTGGCGATATTTTCGGCCAAGAGGCACTGGACCGCCCCGCGCTTGATACAGCTTCAGAGGGGCCCCGAGGGCGAAGGATTCGGCTTCAGCGTTCGCGGAGACGCCCCGGTGATCGTGGCTGCGGTCGATCACAATTCCCTGGCCGACGTAAGTGCGCGATCGAACCTCCCCGGTTTGCCCGGGCCTCTTCGACGAGTCGCCGATTTTCCTTCTCCTCTTTCTCGTCCTTTCAGTTGGCCGGAATGAAGGAGGGCGATTTCATAGTGGCTATCGCCGACAAAGACGTCAAATGGGCATCTCACGAGCAAGTTGTGCGGCTGATCAAGCAGTCCGGAGACTTTATAAATTTGAAGCTGGTCACGCCGATGGACAGAAATTACTTAAAGGTGAACGCGATATTCGATCAAGTCGGTAGGTCCGGCCGCGATCTCGTGGCCGCGGGACAGAGAGCCGAGAATTCGACGCGACCCGATGATGATGATTCTAGAGGCCGGGTAAGGGGAACCAGCAACAGGACAAGGGAAGCGTATCGGCGAGCAGTTCTTCCGGAATTTCCTCCGGTCAGCCGAGCCCCGCCGGTTCCGTTACAACGGCCCACGTAGCGAGGAGGCTTCCCTGGAATCCCTTTAAAAAGTCCTCCGGTCACCGAGATGGTAGGGATCTCGCCTTCGATAACGTCATTCTCAGGTGATCCTGGGCCCCTCTCTACCCGAGACTCGAATCGACTTTGCCCCTACCTTCCGCCCCGCGATGTCTCGCTACGATCCTGTAAATAACGTCTCTCTCCGTCTCACGAAAATCGAGGAAACTACGTCTCGTCCCGGACGGTCGCCGTCTCGACGACTACGCCGGAGCTTGCGAGCGACCATTACGACTACCTACCTTATCCTCTTTCGATGTACGATCTACGATCTAAGATCTAAGAGGCAATTATACGTTGTTCGATCGAGAAAAGAGAACCGTCCTTGCCTTGCCTTGCCTTCCCCTCTCATCTCCACTGTTTCTTCGTCGCAACGTTACGCGGGGCCTCGATGGCTCGATAAACGACGCGTTCTCGCAGGACGGCGAAAAAGCGCAAACGGTAAGTCTTGAGACTCGAGCTTCCCGAGCCGAGGGAGAAAGTCGGCCCATGGCCGTGCGCGTTCGTCGGTCTAAATGGCGTCGGTGGAAAAAAAATTGCCTTCGCACAGTCGTGAAAGTAAAGCGTGGACTACCAGCGGCATCGCGGTAGGGAGTCGTAAAAGAATAGAAAGGTCTGCCGCCCCGAATGTAGGCGAAAGAGTTGCGTCCCAGCGCAACTTTCACCGTGCCGAGAAACGTCGTGACGCACGATCGATTGCGCAAGTCTCCTCATCGTACGTGAGCCTCGCGTCGCTCGGTTATGCTATCTTCCTCGCTGGTTTACCGTCGATTGCCATCTTTCGACGATAGATTCGTGCCGCGTGGCAACTTTGAGGATCCGTGGATCGTTCAGCCCCTTGCCGGAGGGGTTCGACGTCGTGCAATTACTTTGGCCTGGGTATTTCGGTGGGAAGAAAAAACGTAGGCTCGATGCTCACCGAAGCGATCGAAAGTCGGCTGTCGGTGAAAGCAAAATGCCCGATTACGAGAAGAAAGTGAATCTTTGCGCCCTTTGATTCTCTCGCGTATTTTCTCTCTTTTTACGTAAAACGGAGGAAGATCGTTTGCTTCCTCCTCGTTTCCGTTGAGATGTCGGAATAACGGTAAAGATGCTGCCTCGAAAACGCGTATCGACGAAGAGTATCGTAGAATATACGATGGGATGCGGTGGGATGGGATGGGATGGGATACGATACGATACACGGACGGCAGCCCCGGAATCGACTCGAAAGGCGGAACGTAGCGGAACGTATCGTGGAGAGCGATCGAAGCGGCACACGGACCGAAGCTACCGTGTCTCGTCTTAAATTGATCGAGCGAACAAGCGAACGGCTTACTTGGGCCTAAGCTTTCGAAGAGGTCAGACGCTTCTTCGCGGCCCGACTCGCGACTCGCGCGTCACTTCGCTCTCGCCTTTCGCTTCGAACGATCGTGACGAGCACGCGCGGCACGATCCGCGCGCCCGCGACGGCATTTCTAAACTCGAAACTTCGAGTTTCGAGGAAGGTGTCTCATCGACGCGGCTACCATCGATGACTTCCATCTCCGCGGTCACTGATCATCTTGGGATCGTTCTACGAAGAAACAGGTACATTTGCCAGTCGTCTCGAGAGTGATATCAACGAGCCATCCCAATCGGAGACTCGTCCGGGAGAGGATTTACCTCGGCAACTCCTATCAACCGGGGACCGTCGAGGTCGAAGGTAAGCCAAAGACGAACGGACCGGTCCGCGCGATTAGAAAGCCTGCCGATCGAATTTCTCGTTGAACGGAGTTACGGAGTGCTCATCGTAACTTTGTCGCGCGCTTTCTCTTTCGAGCGAGGAGAAAATGGCGTAAGAGCGACGCCTCGGCTCGCTCTCGATTTACCCGTATTTTTTAGCCGAGCGATTAACCCGGACTATATATACTGTCCAAATGGCACAATCGCAACAAGACGAGGAAGGATGCGCGCTGAGCGAGACCGCGAGAGCGCTCGCTCGCGCCGAACTTCGGGAGGACGATGGGATCAGGGAGCAGGCTTTGGATCAGTTTCGTCACTGGATCCTCAAGCATCCGAGTATCAGGCGCTGCAGGACGGACAAGGCCTTTCTCCTCCGGTTCCTCAGAACGAAGAAGTTCAGTTTGCCGCTTGCGCAAGAGATGCTCGAACGGTATCTCACCATCAGGCAACTCTATCCGGATTGGTTCCAAAATCTCGACATCGAAGACCCCGATATCGAGGCCATCATAGAAGCCGGTTACTTGGTACCCCTTCCGAAGCGGGATCGACACGGTCGCCGGGTGATACTCTCCTGCGCCGGTAATCTCCCGTAGATTCTCCGTTCCTCGAGTCGTAAACCGATAGGCGCGATTGCTCCTTACAATTAGATTTACCCTTGCCGAAGTTCTTCCATTCCTCCACTCTTCCAGGACGCTTCGATCCGTACAAGTACACGTCGGCGCAAATGGCGCGCGCCCACAGTCTCGTCGTCGAGGCGCTGATGGACGACGAGGAGAACCAGATTCACGGTTACACGCACATCAACGACGAGTCCGGACTGACCATGGGCCATCTAAGTTCGTGGTCTCTCACGGACATTCGAAACATGCTCAGATGCATTCAAAATAGCACGCCGATGAGACACAAAGAGACGCACTTTGTCAACATTCCCGCCTGCGCGACCAAGCTCATCGAATTTGGCATCTCGCTTCTCAATGATAAGCTCAAGTCGCGAATCTCGGTGAGTAAGCGGCCGTTTTCTTTCTCGGTGCCCCCGTTGCCAAAGTGACCGCGACCACGCCGCATCTTCGCGCCTTCGTTTCTTTCTCTTTCTCTACTTCCTCCTCTCCCCCGACCCCAGCCCCACTCCCACCCCCAGCTTCCGCCGACGTTGCCGCGGTTCCTCCCGCCCGTCAAAGTGAAAGCGCGAGAACCGTGCGCGAAACTTTCCACTCGGTTTATCGAAAGGATCGTCGTAGGTGGTTGTGCCCGCAAAATACCCACGTGAGAGATCTTACCGACTCACAAAGTATCACGTTTAGGTTCATCGGAGTATAGAGGAGCTGAAAGAAGCGATCGATCCAATGATCCTGCCGAAAGAATACGGCGGCCAAGTTCCACTCTCCGAGATGATCGGTACGTAACGGCACACGCGTGTCACGTACGTGACCGGATCGATGCACTTTTCTCACACGTTTTTACCGAGACAGTCCCTGATCGTTGACGTTTGTAACATTCAGGCCACTTCAAGAAATCTCTGAAGGAACAGAGGGATCGAATAAAGTCGCTCGACGATATGTACATAGAGATCGCGGCGAAGGACTGTCACGTGGCCGCCAACGATGATCTCGCGGGAGTGCCTGGCTCCTTCCGCAAATTGGAAGTCGATTGAACGAGTCGCAACTTCCGAGCAGCTTTTACTTTAATGTATGCGAAAAGGGTCGTTCGAATTACGCGGGTGCATAGTTTCCTATTCTTCACCCTTCTACGATATGTTTATCTTTACCTCGATATACGCTAAGACCTTTGGACGAATCGCTCGTGCGAGGCGCCAATCCTTTTGCCGGTGGTATTAGTTACCTACGCATGCCAGGTCCGCCCGTGACCTGTAGTATAAATGAGATGTTAGTGAGATAATTTGTAAAGTAGAAATAGCGAATTAACGCGCGAATCTGCATTCCATTGTACCTTCGAATACGTCGTTCGCGCCGACGAAGCTAACTCAGGGTTGCCGTTCGAATGCTCGAAATCATAGAATGGATCGAAAAATGAAAACACTCGGAACGCTATTCTTTGTACAGTTATATCTTCTTTTTTTGTTCTTTCTTAAGTATTTATACAGTTTTGCGAGAAGCAATTAAACTACATCTGAGTACAGTAGAATTATCGACGATACTGAACGTAGTCTGTATCGATATATTCACCATTTTATTCGTCCTCGTTAACGTTTACGAGTTCGCAGTCGTTCAGAATTTCTTTCAAGAGCTCCGTACTCGCCGGTGCCGTGGTATAGAGGTTTCCTGTAATCGCGTTATCGTAAAGAACGTTTAATTAGTGCGCGTCCCAAGACGCAAATTTTGTGCAGGCACGCATCCCTTAAACGGTGAATCGCGCCCCAAGGTGTACCGTTAAGTACTTTTATCGAGAATAAACTAAGGAATCTCAACTTACCTACGAAGCTGTTTGTGCCATTTTCATAGGAAATGACCTTGCAACTGTTTTTACATTCTACTTTAAATCCCAGACAACGAAATCGTTCGTCCGTCTTGTAAAGACTATTACTTCTGCGCGGACTCAAATGTGGCAGTCCGCTGAAAGGATTGATAAAATCTGCCCAGAAGCCGATCATTTTTAGCTTCGCGCAAATGTCGGAGGCTGCCAGTACAAACTAGCGGAACAAGCATAGAGGCGTATATAAGGAAACGATCGAGTCTCACAGTTTTGCGTACTCGACGCGGCGAATAGTCCGTCTCGCCTCCTGAGGCCTGACTCTATCGCCGTGCAGCTTCCCGACGCTTCCTATCTCCCGACGAGACCGGAGCGAGCTCGCGTGGACTTACGTGTTTGACAAGCTTCTCGGTTTCCATTTCCTTGCTCCATCTGGTAGCCTTAAGACTGGTTTTTTGGCCGATGGTAACTATCGTCAGTTGAGGCGAAGCGACGTCCAAGCAACCGGAGAAGAGTTCCTCTATCCCCTTCCTCAGCAAAAACGGACATTCCTGCGCGACGCAGTGCAACGTCGGACGAACCTCTTTCGATTTGGCGCTACTGGCCGGACGCGTAGACGCGGCGCTTCTAAGGACCGCCGATTCGCGGCTGCCGTTAAGCTCCGGGAATTGGGGTTTTGCTTGCGCCGTCGTCGTTACGTCCGACCAACCGGGGCCGACGCTTCCCGGAAGGTAAAATCGGAAGCCCCGAGGCGTGAGCAATTCCCAGTTCGAGTTTGTCTCGAGGACCGTCCCGTCGAGATCTGGACACAAACGAAACAGAATCATTCGTCGGAGGACAAGACGATTCGTCGGTTGGCTGTACGCTGCTTCCGAATAAACTGGACCTTCGCTTTACCGTCCAAATTCTCGCCATTCGACTTGATGACATTGTAGGAATTCGTATTCTTATCGCTTCGTCGAGAGTAACGACACCTCAGGACGAAGTTTTGCAACGCGGCAATATTATGTTTCCCCGCATATTTCACGCAATGCATCTGAAAAAAGCGCCGAGACGGTGATTATGTGTCCCGAATGTTTCACGTTGGAGCAACGATACGTGGTCTGGTCGGTTTTATTTACAACTGCTCGATCTTCGTCAATCGCGACAATCGATTACTGTTCGTCGATGAACGCAGCATTGCAGCCGACGACCGTGTACATACTAGATTGAGTTGATTTTCCAAAATGTAGTGTTTCTGACAAATACGTGGCTGCCTCGATCGGTCCTCACGGATTCGTTAAACTAATGCACATTACGTACGAGCGACATGGCGTACCCACTTTCGCCACGATATCTACCACAAAACTCACAAGGTTGAGGTCAGTCGATGTGTCTGGTAACTCGACAAAATGGCGGTAAAAATTTTCACACGGATCGCGGCTCCATCTATGGAGGTTTACGCGGGCGATACGAGGCTACGATTGCTACGATGTCTCTATGGCCTTGATCGACTTAATGACCCCGTTTGCGATAATATAAACGGAGGACGATCGATCTGCAGCGCAACACAGTTTTAGGGACTTGTTTTGAAAAGTTGCAACTGTTGCGGAAACTCGAGGAGTGGAAAGATCCGGCACGCGATTTATCGTCGGTTGGCGGATTCATCGTTTCCGACCGTTCGCAATTCCGACGCTTCTCCAGCGATAAACAAGTAATTTCGTTGCTTGCAGAATTTCTCTCTTTCTCTCTGCAGAGTGCGCCACATTGCCGATATTTTTTTTTGACGAACCGTCGGTACTTGAGTTTTTGGCCGGTAAACGTCACGATCGTCAGGATCCGTTCAGCGAGTCTACATTTATCTCTTGTTCGACGCTGCATCTCGTCCGTACCTATATACCGGGACGTCAGTTTTGTCGACGCTCCGTTGCGCATCGAGCGGACCGCGATAAAGGAAGAAAAAGTGTCATCGGATTCGGTTGCCCGATCCGTCGCGCAATCGCTAACGATATCGTCCGAGTTGAATCGAATCAGGGGAAAGATTCGTGTCGATTCACCGAACAAAGAGCTCGCGGGTGTCGAAGGGGGTGATCTATCGGCCGCGTCGGTTCCGCAAAGTTTCTAACCTAAAAGACCGACATGGCCGAGGCCGAGCAAGATTCCGGCGATCGCAGTGACAACGACAATCTAAAGACGGATAAGTTGTTTACCTTGAAAAAATGGAACGCTGTGGCCATGTGGAGTTGGGACGTCGAATGTGACACTTGCGCTATTTGTCGTGTTCAAGTAATGGGTAAGTAGCTTGTAGGTTAAGAGACCTCTCCAAGAAATTGACAAACCCGAACGCGGGCGCCCCGCGTTTGTTTTAACCGTAGATTTCATAATTTACCGTAAAAACGTCTCAACGAAAGTCACGTCCGTGAAATAACAATAGTGCGAGCGCGCGTGGTGTGAGGGAGAGAGAGAGAGGATGGTGTGTGTGCGGTGCGCGCGCGCAAGAGAGCGAGAGGGAAAAGAGGCTGGTTCGAATTGAAAACGATATAGTACCGACTGGTGACGCGTGGCACTAAAGGGGGTTGAATTTGACGAATAATGGGGTTGGTCGGGAAGATGCGAAGAACAGCGATAAATAACGTATCGGTATTTTCGGAGGATACGAGCTACGAATGCGTACCATCGACTCGTACATTTAATAACTGGCAAGTTACATAGAAATTCAACCGCAAATATTAAATAATCTCGCAAGTATTTTCGATGCACGTCGTAGAATTACAGGGAATGCGCGACGCTTAACCGGTGGTACGTAATACGATGACTCGAGCAAGTAGATAGAAATTATAATACAAATGAAAAGATACACAAACTCGCGCGAGCATGAAGACGAATAGAACGGGGTAACGTCGGACTCCGTTTACGTAGATAGATCGTCGAGGGAGGTTCGTTTGCTCGAAACTGTATCGATCATGCTCTTATGTACGTAACATCGTGCGCTCGGAGCGTCTCGCGTTCGTTAATTTCGTTGCATCTCGGAATGAAAATGCAGTAGCTGTATCGTCCAAGGGAAAGGGAACAGAAAGACAACGACGACAACGACGACGCCGATGACGGTAGAAAAATTGCGTCGAGACAAGTATTCCTCGTCGATGACGAAAGAGTAGAGGGCAATTTCGGATGCGCGGTCGAGTGCGGCCGAACGCGACAATAATTCGCAAAAATTTGGTCGTTTCAAAAATATTTTGCGTCTCTCCGTAAGTGTATACGATATTTGTATATTTAAGAGGGGGGGTTTGTGTTCGTGTTTAGTAAGTCTATCTTAGAATTTAATACGCATACGTAGACATCGAATCGCCGAAGAACGCAGATCGACGACTAACTTATGTACAAATTCGGTAGCCGACGTCGACGGAGACCCAGAGAGGCGGTATTGCTCGTTCGTTGAGAATTTATTGTCGCTATAACGGAGGACGAGAGGAACCGATCGGTAATTGGTATTAATTGGTTCCCGCGAAGGGGAGGGGTTTCTGTTCGGCAAAAGTTCCTCGTTCGCGAGCAACGCGCCGGTCACGGCGACCGGGCAACGTCCACGATTCGCTCTTGCTCCCGCGCCAGCGTCGGCGTCTACTGGTACGCGCTAATTAAATAAATTTACACGTATCGTTAACCTAGGCGTATAAGTAAAACTACTGGCTTGAGGTAGACCCTTTTAGGACTATCGAATAAGAAAAATAAAAGCTATAAAACTAATCGACAGATCGTTCTCACGATCGATCTCGAAATATCGACGTGGCAAATTGGGCTTTTTCGCTCGCGGGCAAGCTGGATCATTGGGTCCCAGCGTGGATCCCAGCGTGGATCTCAGCGGGGACCACGAATGACGCAAAGGTGCTCTTAGAAATACCGGGAGCGAAGTTACGCGGCGCGGTAACGTTCGCTCCCTTTCTCGCGTTTTTATCCCTCGCCCTCTCTCCGGTCGCTCCGATCTCTCCGATTCGCGTCTCTCTCCTTCCGGCTCCGGTTTTTCTCCGATCGGAGGGCAGAGCGAGGGGGAGAGAGGATGAGAGAGAAGAATGGGAGAGACACGGGAGAGAGGGTGAAAAGGCCGGCAAGAGATTTGGCGATTTTGTACGAAAAGTTTCGTAAGAATTTGGCAAAGGAGAGGCGGAATAACCTAGCAAGCCATCGGCATCGGCTTCATGTTGGCTACCGCGCTCATTCTTCTCACCGGTCCCGTGAATCTCTTCTCGATCTCCTCGAGAGATCTGCCGCGCGTCTCCGGGACGCAGGCGACGACGAAGAAGAAGCCGATGGCGACTATCGTGCCGAAGAGCCAGAAGGTTCCGTGGGCGCCGATCAAGCGGACGATGTCCTCGTAGCTCTTCGTGACGATGAAGGTGCACATCCAGTTGAAGGCCGTCGCGACGCTGGCCGCCGAGCCGCGAATCTTCACCGGAAGAATCTCTCCCATCATGAGCCAGGGGATCGGGCCGAATCCCAGGGAGAAGCCGACCACGTAGACGATCAGGCTGACCAGCGGTATCCAGCCGTAGGTGGATACGTCCGCCCCCGAGGCTTTCATGTAGAAGAACGTGCCAAAGGTGAAGAGAGTGAGGCACATGGAGATGCCGCTCGTGTAGAGGAGCATCTTACGACCGAGCTTGTCGATCACCGCCGCCGCGACGAACGTCGAAATGAAGTTTACGATGCCTATGATTATGGTCGCGAGATTCTCGTCGATGCTGCTCCCGGCGTCCTGAAAGAGGAAGAAGACGGAGGCTCGAGATCGTCCGACAAGGAGACCGCGAGGGTGGAGAATCGGCGAAGGAGGGGGGACGGCGGCGAGCCTACCTTGAAAATTTGCACGGTATAGAATATGACGGCGTTGATTCCGGACAACTGCTGGAAGAACATGAGCCCGAGAGAGATGAGAAGGGGCTTGAGGTTGTTCCGCTTGAAGAGCTCGAAGAAGGCGCCTTGCGAGACGTGCCTCTCGCTCTCCACGTGGAGCTTCTCGACCGCGGTCAGTTCCTCGGTTATGTCGGTGTCCTTGCCGCGCAACCACTGCAGGGACTTGCGAGCCTTCTTCGTCTTTCCCTTGGAGATGTACCATCTCGGAGTCTCGGGGATGGCGAACATGAGGATCATGAACGGCACGGGCAGGCTGGCTCCGAGAAGAGCGAGATTTCTCCAGTCCAGGTACATGCCCGCGACGAAGCAGACGAGGATTCCTGAATGGCAGAGATATTGGATTTTTTTCGAGACCACGAGCGGATACACGGACGGCTCGGCCGAGAAGGGCGCGGATACTCACCGCTGTTTCCAAAGGCGGTCGGCAGGAGACCGAGGGTGCCCCGCACCTCCGGCTGAATCGCCTCGGCCAGATAGACCGGCAGCGAGAGGGAGGCGATGCCGACGCAGAAGCCGCAGAGGGCTCGGCCTACCAGGACCATCGCGACGTCGCTGGCGAGGGCTATCAGTAGCCAGGCTGCCATGAAAATAGAAAGAGAGTTAATTGCCACGAGCCGACGCTGGAGTCTCTCTCTCTCTCGCCATCGCCCTCTTTCACCTACCTGCGATGAAGGGTAAGGCCGTCGAGAGGATGGTGTTTCGTCTACCGAGGTACTCGATGCAGGGTCCACCGGCTATGCCGCCGAGGAGGGCGGTGAGCGGCATGATCGATCCTATCCACATACCCTGAAATCAGAGGATCCTTTGGATCTCGGGGATGTCGAGTCGTCGCGCTACACTCGAAGGGCCGATGTCGGTCGGCAGAGGCCGCGATCGACGGCCAGCGAGTTGCCTGCCTCGGGTCGTTTCGCGTTCGCGTTCGCGACGTCGATCCGGCCAAAGAGGCTAATCGATCGTTCGACCAATAGCTTCCTAATCGAAACGTCGCGCCCCTGACCGCTCGCGGCACTGACGCACTCGAGGTTAAACTCTTAATCATTCGTTGACCCCCTCGCTGCCGGAGATTCGCCGAGACACCTTTTCCCGAAGGACTCTTGCGACGGAGATCCCGGTGGGGAGGCCGCGAGGGCACGTCTCGGGGTCTCTCTCGACCGCATCCGGTTCGTCGTTGTCCCAAAAGCGAGGCCTTTCCGGCCACTTTTCTCGCGCGAGGCAGCGCGAGGAGGAAACGAGCGCGCGCTATTAGCTTTAGTTTCGCAATGGGCAGACGTTGGAAAACGCGCGCGTGCCTAGGAGTCTCGAGGCGATAAGTTTTACGAACCAAGAGCGAGATAGGCTACTGCTCGTCGTCGCCGCCGAACGATCGTAACGAACGTGGCGATATCCGGGAGGAGAAGATGGCTTTCCATACTTACGGTTTCTTTCGTCACTTCGAACGTGGCCGTGGCGTTGTCCTGCATGGAAACGAGTCCCGGGGATGTGTAGGAACTGGCGTATCCGACGACCATCGAGCCCAGCGACACCGAGAGGGCCGCCAGTACCTGAAATGCCAAAAAGCTTCGTTCAGTCTCTCCGTCATTTTTTCCCCTTGGCCCTTCCGTCGACGGACAGCGGGATCGAGGAGGAGACCCCGTTCTCGGGGTCGAGGAGGAAGGCAGGCGAGGGCGATCGAGAACGTATCGAGCGTGTCGCGGTCCGTTGCGACATCAACGTAGATACCTGGGTGAAGGTGCATTTGGCGACTGGCGCGTTGCCCGGTAATTCGATGTTCACGTGAGTATCCGCTCGCATAAGAATCTTCATGACGAAAGGCGAACGCCGAGACGGCCGATCGAGGAAGAAAACGGAAAGAAAAGGTCCCTCGAGGGAGGTGCGCCGCGGCGGGTTCCGTCAGCCTCGATGCCAGCTGCTTCGGAATCGCGGAACCGAGAACCGAGGATCGAGGATCGATTTAACTTTACCGAACCGCGAGCCGTATGGGGCGCGAAAGCGAAAATCTTCGCAGTCGCAGTCGCAGTCGCAGTCGATGTCGATGTCGATGTCGATGTCGATGGGACGTAAAATTCGTCGCTCGTCTCTTGCCCGTCTAGATCGAATAGGTCGTTTAGTCGGTTGGTGGTCCGTTGCTCGTCGTTGTTGTCCTGGTATAATGTAAACTATTGACAGTCGTAGATCGACGAGTTCTTATATAGAGAACGATACTGGGGGCCGCGCGTGCGGCTATCCCTTCCCTTCGGTAGCCGATACGAGGATCCACCGTCGATGAATCGCTCGTGGCGGAGCAGAACGTCTCGCGATCGCTTCTGCTACCAACTACTCGCGCCATTGTTTCGCTCTTTCCTGCGCTCGCATGTCGGTCGAACGTCTGCTCGTTGGTCCGTTGATCCGTTTGATCGTCGATGTCTCTCATCGACGCATCGCCGCGTTTCGATGCGTCTCGATGCGTCTCGATGCGGGAGACAGAGAGAGAGGGAGAGAGAGAGACGCGTCCCTTGGAGCTCCTTTTTCCCGGCTCTTCAGAGTTCCATGAAAACGCAAAATCCCGAGATATCGAATTTCGCGAACGTCGAGCGTCGCGAGGCCCGATCCCGCAAACAGATGCTCGCGGTATTACGGCGACCTTGTTCGACGTTACGTAACCGACCTTGCCGATGGTTCGTCTCCGCGCGCAGGCATGGGACCGATCGTTGGGCCCCTTTTTCCGGGTCGCGGGCAAACCGCCTTCCCGGCGCGGAAGGGAGAGGGAGTTTCGCGTCCGAGGCGCGTTGCCGGGGCTTTTGGCGAGTCGGCAAACTTTCGCGATCAAAGAATCGGCGATTCGCCGAAACAGCGCGAACCCCAGGGATATCGTTGTCGAGTAGGTTAGCGCTATGGATCGTTCGACACGGATCCCGGCCGTCTTTGAGAGACGTCAGCGACGTACGTGGAAGGAAATTAAGTCGTTAATTATTATCAGAAGCGTGCAAGGTCGTGGTAGTCTGGTTGGTACGGAGCATAGGGCTGCATGCACGCGCCCGTGCATGCATGCATCGATGCATGCGCACGTAGCTAGACTTTTGTTTCCCATAATTATTCGTTTCGTTCTTGTCGATCGGCGAACGACGGAGCAGCCGCTCAACGGGCTCTCACTCGCGGACGTTCCGTTCTGTTCCGTTTCGTTCCATTCCACGCCTTCTCTCCCTCTCTCTCTATCTCGCTCTCTGCACGTTCCTCCTTCCCTCCCACCCCTTGCGGCTCCCGTCCTTATTGTTTATTATTATTTATCCGCGTCTTGTTGCGCGACGCGGCATTTGTTCGCGCGCCTCTCGGATGCGCCTCCGTTTCCCGTCCTTCGATTCTCCGGTCGGTCGCTCTCGATGCTCGATCGCGAAAGAAAAACGACCGTTTTCCCAGAGAGAGAGAGAGAGAGAGAGAGATTTCTGTTCCGGTCTTCGTGAACGGCACGTTGGAAGATAGCCGCGAGTCCACGACAAACCCTCGAGACGTCCCGGCCCCCGCCTAGTTCGCCTCACGGAGCGAATCGAGTTGCGATCAAACTCTTTCTCGGAAGAAGTCGCGGTATTCTTAGAGGCGAGGAGAAGAGAGGAGAGGAGAGGAAAATGAAGAGACGAGACGAGATGAGAGTACAGGATAGGATAGGGCGATCCAAGTTTCGCCACTGGCTAACGTGCATCGATCGTCCTCGTGGCGATCGCTCGCGTCAGCGTAGGTGCGAACGATACATCGATGCCTGCGCGCAAACTTGGGCAACCTTTCGTAGGAGCCGTCCGCCAAATTTTTCCGCGTCGAGTCAAACGATCGGAGCGAGAGGAGCGAGGAGAGCGAGGAGGAGAAAATAGAAGATAGGTAATAGATAATGGATGTTACCTGGGTGGCGAGGCGCACGGGCGAGGACGTCGGTTCCTTGGTCTGGTATGGCCCGTGGAGTCTCTCCATGCCGAGAGGCGCATCCTTGGGCGGCTTCTCGCTGATGCTGGTCATTGTTGCTTCGACGTTGTCGTTGGCGTTTGCGTTCGCGGAGCGAGTCCGATCGGCTACCAGCAGCGGATCGAGTTGCTTGTAATCGACTTGGAGGTCTCCGTCGAGAGGATCGTAGACGCGAGACCCGCCGAGAGCCTTTCGGTGATTGTTTCTCAGGTTCTGCGCATAATAATGATTGGAGCTCGGGCCCGTTCCAGCCGGGGAGGCGGCGTTTCTCTCGACGATCAGAGCCGTCTGGCTGTTGAACGGGCTGGCGTTCGTCACAAGGGTCGAGCTCGAGGAGCAGTCCAAGTTGGTGCCGGAGTTCGTCGCCGAGGATATCGCGATCGACGGTACCCTCGTGTAGTACTTTGGCAGGCCTCCGCCGTGGTCCTGAAAGCAGAAAAGATCTCGTCACTCGGTGTCCTATTCCTCGCCGTCGCCTGGCCCTCGAGTACGCTCGAGTACGCTCGAGGACACCTGCTTTGAAAAGCATTTTTGCCCGTGCAAAAATCACTTTCTCGAAGAACGGTACTCTTCGCGGCAAACTTATCGAAAGAACCGTTAATTTTTCTGACGAAAACTAGTAAGAGCCGGAAGAGACCGTGCCCGCTGGTCTTGAACTCTTTGGCCCTCTTTGCGATAAACTCGCGACCACGTCGCAAGTAAACAATCTTTCGGAATCGAGTATTCGCTCATCTTCCGTTTCGATAAATCCTTCGAGCGAATACAATTTTCGCATCGACGCAGACGGAGGCGGAGGCGGAGGCGGAGGCGAAGAGGGCTTCCGATTCGCGCATTTCGTAAAATGCCCGCGGGCCAGACTCCGACAACGTCGCTCAATTTTTTTGCGCCTTCTTCTTTTTTCTCCTACTCTCGATCGAAATTCGAAACGCGTCCCGATCCGGTCCGATGAAAAGAAACCGTTCTCTCGACGGGCAGACACCTTCAGTCGCGGCGGCGCAACGTCGAGAACGGTATCTATCGTGACGACGGTGGCGATGTCTGCTCCAACTGTTACTTTTCGCGGACGGAGATATTTCCGAGTTTCCCGACAATTCGGGCAAGGGAGAAGCGGAGTAAGAAAAATAAGAAGATGGAGTTACGGCTCTGTCGCTTACCTACGATGCTCGATCGTGATCGCTATCGCGATCGTTTCGTTGCCCGAAGAATCCACCCCCTCGTGCTCGAGGTCCTCGTCGAGAAGTAAACAAAAAGTGGGCCACCGTTGAAGGATCGCGTCCCGGTAACGCTTTGGACGACGAACGACGAACGACGAACGAGGTATGAGGTGGAGAAAAGTCGCCGAAACTCGTTCACTCGCGGAAGCCGAGAAAAGTAGCGTGCTCGCAAGGAAGACCGGACGCGCAAACTAATATTCGTTTCACCACGGCCGACTCATTAAGGGGATGAAACTTCAAAGTCGGAGTATTTATACTAGTTCCGTTTATCGAGAATCGCACTGGAAGAAAGAGAACGCAAGGGGTGGGGAAGGGGAGAGACGCGGAAACGGGGGGAGTGAGACCCGCGGCAATGGCGGGGGCGGGGGCGGGGGGCGAGGGCGAGAGCTAGCCAGAGAGAGAGAGAGAGAGAGAAACGAGAGGGGGAGGAAAGGGCAAAAGAGAGGGAGCGAGGAGCAACAGCGTGACGATTATCGTAACTAACCAATGACGAAAAGCGACGAGCAAAGAATCGAACGTGATTCTCTCTCGACGATTAGATGACTTTTACCCCTGCTAAGCGATAACCTACGTTGAACTTATGACTAAACGGTGAGTCCGTTAGTTTGCGAATGTTTTCTCGTGCGTCGAACGTCTTACAATTGGGCGATACGGAACGGCGGGCCGGTTTACTTTACCGAATCATCGGACAATCGTGCTCGATAACCCGGACGGAACGGCTTTACTCTGCCTCGTGCGTAACGTTAATGCCTCTACCGACCGTTTCCACGGAAAAATTGGAAAACCGATGTGCATAGATTTGCAAATTAACGCTTCGAATACGCTTTACGAATAATTGCAATTGTTTCTATGCGAATCGCGGATCATGGATCACGGATCACGATTCGAAGGACGGGCTCCGATCGGCCACGTCCAGTCCCGCCTCTCCTACGCTTCCAACCCTGCTACTCCTCTCGTCTCCTCTCGTCTCCTCTCGTCGAATCATCTTTGCCAAAGTTTGCCCAGAGTCCGAAAACTCGCGTCGAGCCTTCGCCACTTTCGCTACTTTCGCGAGCTTTCGGAATCTCATCGTTGATCGTGAATCGCCGATGAATCGACCGCGAATCTACCTCCGTTCACCTTCGGTCGCAGGCGTCGCGGAGACTCGATGGAATTACGGTCAGGCCGGCGATTATCGATGCGGGACGATCGGAGAAGCGATACATGTACCCCGTCAAACGAGAAGTTAATTGTTCGGCTAACGAGCGAACCGTACGGTTTTTCGAGAACGCGGCCTTTGCCTGGGAAGCGCTTTGCGGGCGATTCGGGCCTCGTTTCGCTTTGCTCGTTGCCGTTCACGCGTTCGCAACAGGCGGTTTCCTCGCTGAAAACGGGACGCGCGAAATTCAAATTGCGAGGATACGACCTCCGAGGAAGGTCGGAGTTCGCTCGTTGGCCGAGCCGTGGCGCTACTCGCCGTTTTCGCGCTTTCGGCCGTTTCTGCTCCTGCTACTGCTACTGCTACTACTACTGCTACTGTTCCAATCTTTCCCTTTTTCTCCTCTATCTTCTTCTTTCAACGGTACAATCGCGATGGCTATTTTTGCCTCGTCGGCCAGTTTTTATCTCGCTTCTCGCGAGTTTTCCATCTCCGACGGCGGACGCTGTAAACTTTGCTTCTTTCGAATCGCGAAATCGCAGAAATCACCGCGCGTCGGCAGATATCGGGAGCGAGGAAATTTGAGGCGCCGCGGAGTCTCTCTTGGGGGCAATTATCCAACGCAACGTAAACAGAAGGGTCGAGACGGCGGCGCTTACTCGAACGCAGTTACTTCAACTCGATAATCTCGGCGATAAGCGGAAGCAAATTTGTCCTGGGTCCGTCTAGGCGGTCGTGGGCATTTGCTCTTAAAGCGAGAATGTCCAATGAAGGACAGAGAGAGATAGAGAGGGGGGGGGGGGGAGGATCGAGGAAGAGAGAGAGGGGGGTGAGAGAGAGAGACTTTGCACGGTCCCCGTGCCCGTCTCTCTGCTAACGCGACGGGGACGACCGCGGCCGCGATTTAGATACACAGATACTCCGAGACCGTAGGTATTCGAACGTATCGCGTTGCTGGCGCAGCGCCACGAATATCGACGAGCGGTATATATTTAGTGATTTATTTGAGGGTGTGCCGCGGTCACGTGGCGTTGCGTCGCCTTGCGAAACAAGCCGAAGGAAATTCTGAATGAAAGGTCGTAACCGATGCGCGCGAATTCGCGGTCTCCGTTTCGGCCACGAGCGTCCGATTAATTTGCAACGAATTTTCCAAGGCCGCTCCCAAAGGTGCTTCCGCGGTATCGCGACCGTATCGTCCGTGAGAGGCTTCCCTCCTCGGAGGATCCTATTTCTCGCGATTTTCCCTCCTCGAGGCTGTGTCGCGCGGTTCCTCGACATTTTCTCTCCGATCGGCTCGTGTGCCACTCGATCGCTTCCGCGGGGAATCCAGAGAGGAGACGGAACGATACGAAGATAGAGACTCGACCGAAAGACGGTCAAACTATCTAGAGGCGGACGACAATTACGATGACGATGGCGATGGCGACCGCAGAGCGATAGGATCGATATGCGCGCTATCCGAAATCCGTATATTTCGTAAATGTAACTAGATGTTGCGTCAGTGGTATTCGCGGAAAGGCATTTAAGGCGAGCGAGCGCGTGCTGCAGATACGGTTATAGATAAGAGGCGATCGCGGGAACACGGAAATCGAAGAAACGGCGGAAAGGCCGAATCGAACTCGAGAAAGCTCGCGTAGATATTCGAGGGCATCGAAGCTTCGATCTTTCTCAAATCTTCTTTTGGGGGTTGTTGGACTCGATCGACGTGCCTGCTCCGCTATCGCGTTCTCCCGTTCGACTCGCCTCGCGAAATTCGTCGTCGACATTCTTCCCCGTTCGATGCGCCAAGTTTCGAGTTTGCCCGCCACCAAAGTCGCGTTCCGTTCTCTCTTCGTAACTCCCTCCCTCCCTTCCGCCGTTTCGGTCGGGACGCGGAAAGCTTTTCCGGAACGACTTGCTCCGCGACGAAGAGGCCCGTCACCGCGGCTGGTCTCCGCAGATTCGCCGCGATCCCAGATCGGCCCTGCCGTCTCCGTAGTGCCTATCGTTTCTATCCTCCCTGTCGCCTCGGTTGCCTCCCCGTTGCTTCGATCGAGCCGGAACGAATGTCCGCGAGAGCGAGCATCGAAGGCAGAGACCGCGCGAGTCCCTCCGAAAATAGCTGCCAACGCCGAGAGCGTTCCACGAGGAAGATGCAAATGAAAGAGAAAGGCGATCGTTGTCGGGCCGTTCGAGGAAACGATGGGGGTCGATCGTTCGGAAACTTCCTCGCGGAGTACGGCTACCCCTCGCCCCGGAGTCTACGTCCGCGCTTCCTTCGACACTTCCGGGGCGAAATTTCGGTAGACTTATCGTTAGAAAGCAACAGTGACGTACCAGCGGCGGTGTAGACGCTCGTGTCTGCCGAAGCATCTTAGCGCTGCGTCCGTGACAATTAAAGCGAAGATAAGACGCTACTGCAGGGCCCGCATCTCGTTGATCGAAATATATTATGCTACGAAAAGCGATCTAGCGGGGAGCAGCAGATAATAGTCGTGATCTTGGGTATCTGGACTGTCATTTTCCACGATATACGACCCCTTTGTCGTTATCAGCCGCGCAAAGTCCCGTGACGTTTAAACTATTCTCGTCGCTAGCTCGGGAACCGAATTTCCAAGTTCGGAGGTTCGGAGGTTCGAAATTGAAGATTCGTCAAAAATCGAGAGGCTCCGTTCCTCGATACGCCCGGCAAACGATCGCCTCGTTGCCGGTGGATCGTGGATCGCCGTCTCGTAGACTCGGGGAAGATGAGACTCGAAGGTGTATGGATATCTCGCCTCGAAAGGCCTCTCTGCGCGAGAGCACAATCTTTCAGCTCGTCCGTCACTCTTCGGTCGATATCGTTGTGCACTTTGTCCTTCGGCTTCGACCGTTTCTTCTCTCCATTGTGTACGCTCGCGGCGTGCGCGGCGAACAAACGGACGAAGAAAATCGGACGACGAGTGCCGCGAGTAAACGATAAATCTTGCCAGGATCGCGGAAAAACATCGAAAATCCGTCTCACCGCTGCGACGGACGAGACGAGAATTTTGAGAATTTCTTCGCGTCCGACGGCATGCCCGTTTCTTCGCGGAAATTGCGTCGTACCAAAAGAGGCTCGAATGTGCCAACGAGTCAACCATTGCGATTTACAAATATCGTTTATCGATCTCGTTTAACGGCTTTGCTCCTAAAAGCCAATCCAAACTATGGACTTATCAAAATTCAATTTCAGTTTCGCGAATACCACGGATCATTGTTTTGCATCGCGCTCATCGGGGATAGCGAGAGAATATCACGTATTTGCGGAGGAGCGTTCGTTCGAATGGCGCGCTCTCTTCTCGGCGATCGATACCTCCGCAAAGAGGTTGGTCTCCCGTGGAAGCTCGGTTTCGAGCGTGTTTCACGAGATCGAAACGGGGAACAACTACGAACGAAAAGGGCGACGATCGGTCGAGTCACGCGCTCCAGAGTCTTCGTACGGTATTCGTACGGTGGCGCGCACCGCGCGGCGGGGTTCCGCGCGTCCTGCAACAGGGCACGAGCTACCGGGCACGCGTCAAGCGTCGCGCGTCACGTTTACGACGCTCTGGCGCGCGGAACGTGGAATTCAAACGCTGCTCCTCCAATTTATACGTCGAACCGATGTGAAAAACGAAAGCGGAAGATGTGCATCAAAAATACGGGGAAAAAAACGAGAGCAAGGTTTTAGGAAACGTAGAATAGGATACGCGGAGGAAAGAGGTCAGGAGAGAACCGGACGCGTCGCGAGAGACAGAGAGAGAAAGAGAGAGAGAGTCTCTCGAAGGAGCGGAGAGAAAGGTTTGACCGAAGAAAATAGCTGGACCACCGCGCGGGTTAGAGACGGTGGGGAGTCAGAGAGATAGAGAGAGAAGCGACAAACGGTCGAGAGAAAAGTCGACAGCGGCCGAACGAGAGCGAAGAAAGCCGAAGCGAGCCGACCCGAGCCGAAGCCGTGGAGTCGCGAAACGCGTGGCGGTAACGCAGAGTGGAACTTTCCAGAAGCTCGGTTAGAGAGACGGATCGAGGTGACAAGATTACCGCGTCGAAGGAACGACCGCGGAAGAGAAAGAGACGGAGGAAACGTGGAGGGAACGAGAAGACTCGAGCTGCTCGCGGAGTACGCGGGATCCAGCCGGCGAGGAACGATCGAGCTATCGAGCATGCGGGTGTAAACGATGTATCGCGTCCTTCTTACCTTCGCTCTCGAGAAAGGTACCAAGCAGAGGGGCCATTGCTGCATCATCTGCCTTCTCTGTGAATTTGACATCTCGACGTCCTAGGTCGGCGATGTCCGGCGACTCCGTCTCCTTTCTTCTCGTTGCACCAGCTGTCGTTAACGTTGTCGTCGAGATCCTCGAAGCTCGGTGATCCTTCCCGCGGATTCCGACCGTCGACCACCGAAGGTAGATCCTCGGTGTCGGTAGGCGCGTCTCCCTTTCCGTTTGATAAAAACTTTGGCGCGTTTTTTTTCCTCTCCGGTCGTCGATAGGAAAGAGCGATCGGTACGCCGGAGACGGGCGACGGTGACGCGTGGGGTCGAACGTCGCAGCGACGCGCTTATCAAGGTTGACACGGTGCCCTCTCGAGCAGCGGGTCGCGTTTCCGGATTTTTGATTTTTGATTTTTAATTCTCGATTCAGGCTCTTCGCGGACAATTTCGGGCCACGCAATCTCCGTGTCCTGGCGGGGTCTCGTGAGTTGGAGTTGCGCAGCTGGCCGCGCACGCGCTCCTTCGCAGGATTCTCGGATCCTTCCTTCTCTCGATCAACACCCTCGCGCGAGCGTGCGTCGCACGGGGAATGGTCAAAGTCCGATTGACGCTACGCGACCTCTCCACCGCGCACTATGGCAAGGTCTGGTCGTCGTCGACGTCCTTCTCGCCGGCTCCACCAGCGGCCTTCGATAACGCTACCCTCGATCTCTCCTATCGACGTCTCTCGCTACTCCGTGCTTGGATTTCTCGCTCTCGGAGCCCTATCGCGGAAGATGGGACGATCGTAACGCGTCCGTCTCCCGAATTGCGAAAGTCCGCCTAGAAACAATAATCTCCGACGGTTCGTTCGGTTTTCGAGGTTGCCGCTCGCCGGGCGACCGGTACCCGGAAGCTCTTTCAGCTTCTTTTTTTTCGCTGCTCGGTCGATCGGTGATCCTCCTCCTCCTCCTCTCGTCGGATATTCTGCCAAAGCCGCAAGGACGAACGCGCTCCTGACGACGATGCGACAGCAGGCAGCAGGAGAACGTCGAATACGAATGTCCGTCGATCGAGCTCGCGAGGAAAGCCGTGAAACGATGCGTCGGTTGTTTTTCGATGCCGTCGGATTTTGTCGCATCGAAGGTGGGTGCACTTTTACGTGTGTTTGGTAACTTTGCTAATCAGATCGGGGGGTTTGTCTCTTTTATATAGAGGCTCGCGCGGTCGTAAGCGCCGCCTCCTCTCCTGGGGCGCGCGTTCCTGGTGGGGATACGGGCCGCGTAGCCCCGCGCGGCAAATTCTCGCGCGAATTGATCATAGATTGGAAACGCGAGGCAAACCTCCGTGACTCTGGAGCACCAGGGAACGTATCCTGCCAGCCGGGGGTCCTCCTCGTCCTAGCCCTTTGACTCCACCTTCCGGTCTGCTTCTATCTTCTAAGCGACCCGACCGGCTCGAGGCGATCGAGCGAGAGTCCTTGGGAGATGTCTCGCCTATCTTCCTCGAGAGGAAAGGGAGAGCCGTTTTCGACGCGGAAAGAGAGAAAACAATCGAGAGGATCAACGACCGAGGTTACCTCGGCAAAGATCGTTGGTCGTCGATGGGCCAACGAGCCGACGAGCCAACGAGCCGACGAGTCGCCGGTGAAACTCGGTTCACGTTGGGGCTTCGCGAACCGCGGCTTCGATCGGAGAGATTACGTTCCATGATCGTCGACGATAAGACGCGACGGCGCGGGAGGTGGGACGATCCCGGAAATTTCTTCGATAAGGAAAGATATCCCGGACTGCCTATGCGTAAGCCTTTCGCGGCACGATCAAAGAGGAACCGCGCGAGACTCCGTTTCGAGGAACCAGCCTCGCTTTACCGCTTCCACGTACAGGTCGTCGTCGCGCGCATCAAATTTCTCCGGGCAGAGCACGGAGACGGTTCGTGAATTCACGGTACATGCCGATCGACCAGACCCGACGTCGCATGCGCTGACCAGCCTTTTCGTCCGACAAACGCGGCAAATAGCTGCGATCGTTCGATCGTGAACTTTGCATAATTATGCAAAACGTCTCTCAATGTGACACGACGATTGTAAACACGTGAGTGTCCTAATGCGTCGGCAGGCCTGCACGGTTGCGCGAACGGAAAAACTTATTTTTCTCGTCCCCTCCTTCCCTCTTAGGTTCGCATCTCTTTTTCTCTTTCCATCCGCTATTCCCGACGCAACGTTGCTCGGTGACCGACGCAGCGGCCAACGAAGGACCTGCGCTTTATTTTTTCATTGCGAGCGTGCGGCAATTCGCCGATCCGGCCGCCTCGGTCAAGAAACCAATGTGCCGTCTACGTTCGAGTCCTTCGCAACGAAATCGACTGGAGCACGTTTCGGTTGAGCCTATCCATTGCTGCGACGATAGGCTGCCCGAAATTCGGCGAGTCGAAAGTGTGAGTCGATTCGACGTTCTTATCATTTTCCCCGGTGTCGAGTCGAATAACTTTGTGTGTACACCGGCAACGAACTTGACCCAGTGGGTCGGTGCGTCAAAATACATCGATCCGTCTGGATATCCACGATTTGGGTGAATCGCGACGCGTGCGTATCTCTCTGTCTCACCCCCCCCCCCCCCCCCCGCGAGACTGGTACGCGCGCGCGCGCGCGAGCGCCATGTGGACAGCTGTGTCGATCTGTTTTCGTTTCGTAGCCCGCGAGATAGGCGCGCATCGTCTCTTTCGATTTTTCGGCGACGGTCGGGCGTCGTTGCATCACGATTAAATCGACGATCGATAGGGGTCAATGGATAGGGATCGAGCCGTCGACGTCGACCTCCAAGTCGAAGACGAAGGAAAAATACCTTCGAACTTTGAATCGGCGAGTGTCGACGTCCGCGTCGATCGAGGACCGACAATTGGAATTTGCGTCGGATTTCGCAGATATATCTCCAAGACCGGTAAAGAGTGCGTCGGTGCTTTTTTTCCTTCGGCTTTCCGATTGCCCGCGATCGATCGTAAGGTACGAGGGAAAGATCCTTGGACGTTACTTCCGGTTCTCCCTTTCCCCGTTTCAGATGCGCTTCGTTGGTTGAACGTTCTCAAAGCCGAATTAAATTGGCTTCTCGAATTAATTCCATCCAATTAACAGGTTCGCGTTCACCCTGATCTTAGAATTCCTAGTCGGTGGGTTGACTCCGTTCCAAGTATCGTTAATAGCTCCGAATCGAAGCATCGATTTAAATCGACCGTTCGAGCCGCGAAAGAGGTAGGGAGAGAAAAGCGGTCGGTGGGCGCGTTTCTTCGATAACGTTCCCTAACGGCTGATCGTTAGGAAGTGATTGATACGACGCTGCACCGTAGATAATAATGGACCTTACGCCGATAACTATCGCAATCTCATCAAGCTCGCGGCGTTGCTTCTTTTCGATCGTGAGCGTCGAACCGAAATAGCTCGGTACGGACGGTCGATTCGATAAATCCTTCCGCGGTGCGGTTGGGCCGGACTGCAATCTACCTGCTACCTGCGTTCGCATCCTACGTGCATCCGTATCGGTTCGCGATTCTATTTCCAATCGAATCCGTGCCATTCCGCCGGGTTCCACTCCTCGGAAAGTTACCGTCCGATTTTCGAGCGCGCCCGGCACGGTCGATCCTCTCTCTGCTCGCGTTCTTCTTCGGAAGGAAACGATATGAAACGCGAGAAAAGCGCGGCCGGAGAGGAGAAGCGGAGCGAGAGGCGTTGATCGAGAATCGAGAAACGAGTCGCAGAAGACGGAGGAAGGTTGGAGAAAAGGCACGGAACTCGATACAGAGATTAATGTGCGCGTGTCGCTGGTTCGATGGTTGCGTTGCTGTCTGGCCGATCGAAAGCAATTGGCCTCTCGATGCTGGAGGTCGCGCGGGCCGCTCTCATCTCGGGGGCACGTCCGACGCGGATCCCCCGGTGGGGGTCAACGATACAACCGAGCGCCCTCCACGATTTATCTACCCAGCGTCGCTTCTCTTCTCTTCTCTTCTCTTCTCTTCTCCATCTAAGAAATGCCGATCTACGCGGCGATGCCCACGTATGCCACGACGATTCGCCATGGAAAATTTTTTACTTCCTAAATCGAATGGCGCGCAACGCGCAGCTGGGAGCAGATACGTATGTATGTACGTTCGGCGAGTCGCACCGCACCCAAAACGCCGTACTTCTCGAATGTAAGCAAGAAAATACGTCTACGAACGATCGCGTCGTTCATCCCAATCATCCGCCGGGAGACCGCGGCTTCTCTGTGCGTCGGATTGTTAACGATCGGACGTAACAGCGAGTCGTATAGACCGTTAGATAAGACGATGGAATTTTACCGGACACTCCGCGACCGCAGCGGTAACATCGAGGCGACGCGAAACAAAACCAGCCGATATTGATATCGATGTCGATTCCGTTGCCGTTGCCGTTGCCGTCGTCGTCGTCGTCGTCGTCATCGTCATCGTCGTCGCCAGGGCTGATGTTAGAGCGCTGTCGATCACATCTATGGTTAATAGTTCACCTCTGTCGCGTCCCCCGATGCAGAGAATTTAACGGAGGACGTGAACCGAGGTTCCGAGGTTTTTCAGCCCCGTTCTTAGCACCAGAAGCAATCGTTTTTCTACCGTTCCAAAGAAATATCTTTCCAATAGTTAACAGCGTCGTTTCCCCCTTAAGATCGTCAAGCATCGCCCCCACCCTTTTCCGCGAACAGCTCGCTATTCCTTGGCGATGTGTGACGATACTTTCACTTTTGACGAATAACCAGACGAAATTTCGCGTGGACGTTTCCGACGACAAGGAACGTCACGATCGCTGCAAATTCCGCGCAAACACGGTCCAAAGGTAGCTCCGCGGCTTTGAATTTTCATCTCATTCCTTCCTCGATCGATCGAGAACGACGCGGAGAAACGGCGAGAGAAGGGGCGATCGGCTATTAACGTTCGATCTCGTTTCATTTTTCAGACGCGTGTCTCCGATGCCAGGCCGAGAGCAAAAAGGATTTTTACGGCCGTCAGGATTGCGTTGTCGTTTGGGGCGAGTGCAACCACTCTTTTCACTATTGCTGCATGTCGCTCTGGGTCAAGCAGAACAACCGTTGCCCGCTCTGTCAGCAAGAATGGTCCATCCAGCGAATGGGAAAATAATCGAACGTTAACGTTGGAACGAATACTGGATAGCTCCCTATTCTTAGCCAACGCCAACGCCAACGCCATCGACACCCACCACGCTATCTCTACCGGAGCAACAGATCCTTCGTCGATTCGACGGCACTTTTCTCGCTTCTCGGCAAAGCGACAAACGAAGGAGAAAGCACGACGAAATTGTACGATGAGCCGAAAGACGAGTCATCGATTTAACACGACGGTCGTTAATAAAACAAGTTTCCTCGCAGAGCGAGCGTGTCTTTTCCTTTCGGCGTGGCCAGAATCGCGAGAAACGCGTTATCTTTCACAAATCGACGCGAACGTCTCGAGATAAACGCAATCCGCTCTTTCGATCTCGAACGACCAAAAATAATGTTCGCGTAACACGGATTACGCGGACAGCCGGTCTTACGCCGCAATCTTGAGCGCAAAGTGCATTCCGAGGAATGTAGCATTCGGTGTAGCGTCTGCTACTCCGATCGTGCCTACTTGTCGCGTATCGGAGCAACGTTACGTCACAAACGGAAATCTGCGTATCGCAAAATACAAGTTCAATGTCCACGCGCTACGCGCACTTTTCAATCGTGCTCCGTTAAAGTCCCCACGTGCGCGGTCAAATTTACAGTAGGCGGAAATTTCGATCGCGTTACCATCCGTCTCGTTGAGAGATAGCGGTGACGTTTGGGATTTTATTATTCTCTGGAATATCGTACCTCTGACCGCTATCGATGTTAATGTTACCATTTGCATTAACATTAACATTAACATTAACATTAACATTACGATTAGCATTAACATTAGCATTAGCATTAGCATTAGCATTAGCATTAGCATTAGCATTAGCATTGGCATAAGCATCGGCTAATTCGCGCTTGCATTCTCATTTGTACTCGTTCGGTGCGCCGTGGTCACGATTGAACGATGGTGCGCGATACGTCGCACGTAACCGCCTGCCGAATGCTCGAAGGTCACACGTCCCGATGCCTTCCTTTCCTTCACCTCTCCTTTCTTCTCTTCTCTGCTCCTCTTTGCTCCTCTTTGCTCATTCTCTTCCTCTTCCTCTCGTTTCTTTTCCCTCGTTTGCCGTCTCGGCCCTCCCGTCTTTCCCCTCCCGTCATTCGACTCGCTCAACAGGCTGCCCCGTCGCTTCGTATTTCTCGTTCCCCGGCGTACGTGTCGTCATGGAGGCTCGACCGGAGGCTCGACCAATCGGATCGTAGAAGGGCAAACACGGCGCCTGTATCGATGACCTCGCCGCTGCCGTTTCCCTCCTTGGCCACGGTCCCCGTCCCTGTCCCCGTGTCCGTTCCGTTTCGTTCCGTCACCAGCCCAGCCCCGGCCCCGTTTCGTCTCCAATTCCTCCTCCACCACCGTTTTCCCACTCCGTCTGTCGCTTTCTCGATCTTTTTTTTTATTGGGTCGATCGCCGCTGCCGGAACTTGGGAAGCGAACGAGTTACTTTTCTTCTTGCGTCGTCTGCAATTTCGGAGGGATTTTTTGATTTCGATACGAGGGAAACGTCAACGGGCTTGTCTACGGCCGCGCAATGGGCGCTCTTGTTTGCTGTTACGTGGACTTTGAATCTTTGAAACTCAAATACGAGTGAACGCGGTCCAACGACCACGCGGAGCGTCATGATTTTCAGCCGGTAAAGTACTTTGCAATCGCGAGAATTGCGCGTTTCGCTCAACGTATTCGTACCCGATGTTCTTGCGTGTAACTTTCAGGACGCACATGCAACTTCGTCAAGGTCGCGCGACCATGTTGACTCTGTTCCTTTCGTAATCACAGATGTTGCGTTTACTAGCGCAGCAAGGAAATTAACTTTACGACCCTACACCGAGTATCGATTTTTCCTTACGTAAAACACGCACGGGGACTATCGTCGGAAACGTTTGCGTTAAAATTCATTTCTATTTTTTTATGTTCAAGGTTCGTTCGTTCTTCTGCTGGATTATGCAAACGACGAACGCGTTTCTCGCTCGAGAAACGGCGCGTTTAGCGAACTGCAAATGTTCGTGCGCGTTTCGTTCTACGAGGCTGCTACGTTCTTGCCGTTGTGCAGCTTCAGTAAATTCGTGCGCATCTTTTGTCATGGTCTCGCGATCGTATTTCGTGTACGCGTGACTTTACGTGGAATGCACCATTGCGCGAGTAATGAGATATAACGAGAAAATGGAACGACGGAGGGATTTCCGTCGAAATTTTCCGCTGACGGAAGTGAGAAGGGTGCGCGGTATGCCCGAAATAGGACAGTCTTCCTCAACGTCATGGGCTTTCTGATGCAATTCGGTCTTCGTCGTCGAAAATGCCAGACGAACGTTATTTTGCGCGCTTCAACGTTCGCATCGGGGCTACCGAAGAAAGACGGAGTAAAAGGATAGGAGATCTCTACGAAATGATGCAGCATGTGAAATTGTTGCGCGGTTGGGGCTTCCTCGAAAGCAAGCCCGCCTCGGGCCTCCTAGGCTCGCGCACGTACGGATCGAGGCCAACGAGTCGAGCCTCCGTGAGAGCTGCACTCTCATTGGCTCCCCTGTTCCGTTAACTATCGGAGAGAACAACCTCTCCTTTATCGCTGTTATTAGCGTTATCACGTTTTGTTAGACAAACGAATTGCAAAGAAACGGAACGAAACGAAACGACATGAAACGTAATACGGCGGAGGAATTCGTACGTTAACGTAGAAAATAGCACGGCCAACTGAAACGAACGCATTCTCCAATCCCGCGGCTTTTTTGCCATCGAAGGTCGATGTGACGCGAACATAATTCGTATCGTTGAAGATGATGAAACCGATGGTAACGATTGGCAATTTACGTCACAGATGGAACGCGCGCGCGCGCGTACTCACGTACGCACGCCTCTGCTGCTGGGTTGAAATGGACAACTGGGCACGTAGGCATCCCACGTACGGGCGCATACGGGCACGACGCTCCTCCGTCTCTTCGTCCGCATATGATCGAACGCAACACCTGGCGGTTACGTTTTTATCCTCCCAACGATCAATTTCATATTATACAAAGAATCGATGTCTTGTATAGGAACGAGTCGTCGATATTGCCGAGGAAAGTGGGTTGCAATCTTTGCTCGAAAATCCAAGCGCAAAAAAGTACGTCTCCCTGGCTGGCGCTCGTGAATGACCGTAAGCGTATTTTCCTCTTATGAAATGGTGGGCGCGATTTCAACGAGGGGCTCCGTAATTTCGTGACAAGATAAATAAGCGGAGAATGAATCATGACATTTTCTTCTTGTCACGATTAATGGAAGAGCGTCGATTAAATTGCGCGTGACACGTCAGTGGCGCCAATGCTTCGCGTAGAATGCGAAGGTCACATTGGTCAAGCGGAGGCTCGCCGTGCTCCACCAATCGGAGAATGGTATGTTAAAACGCCTCCTCGTTCGGTATGTCGAGTTGCATGGTAACAGCGCCCCTCGTGAGCGCAACACGAGACATGTCGATCGAGTCGACACAGCCGCGAGCGGGCCGGTATCGTCTCAGACTTTTTCTCGCGGTCTGCTCCACTCGTGTTACATACGTACTATAAACTACCTGTTTACGTGTAAACGTCAAGCTCGAAATCTCCTTCGAGTCGACGTCTATTAGAATATCTCATACGCTCTTGATGCGTCAGGTCGATATGTAACGATACGCGAAACTGAGATACGCGAGCGACTTGTCATTATCGACCGCGATCACGAGAATCCTGCGCACAACACATCTCTGTTAACGTTGAGCGAAGGAAAATAATTAGTTCCATCGCGAAGTAGTTATACAGGCTGTGGAAGTTGGAGTAAACGACAATCTGTCTTTCGACCAACATTGTACCATTTATACATATATTCACTAATGTATTCGCATATATACATATACAGATAATCCTTCGATTCGTAAATACATAAGTTAAATGAAAATTTTATCTTTTCAATCTTACAGTTACATAATAAGTAAAAGCTGCTCTAATTGAAGTTAAATAATATGGTGAAACATTCGCCCGTAGTTACATGTATACCTGCTTAAAATTTCATGCAACACCGTGAAACGCAATAATATACCGGGTGAATTCGTTAGTTATACAAGCACAAAATAAAATTTAATAAAATCAGATCAGTCTCAACGATCGTTTATCACGGTTCCCCTTTTAGCTGTGCAGTTAATGAAAAAAAAATCTAACATGGTAATTCGTTTGCATTTGCAAATAGTGCTGTACATATAATGGCTTCTCGTTAGTTGACTTTACCTAACCCGTTCCTTTTGCTGGCAATCCGAAACGCTAACTACATTTTGGAAATGTCCCTCCAAATGTATGTTTTATAACCGAAACTAAATCGCTCGATAATTACCTTCCATCACTTCTTCGATGGTATTTACATATGCAGCTTTGTCATTAGCTATAACGGTGAACATATACGAATACGAGCATGTCATATTTTCTGGTATTATGTCATATCGTCTCGCGAATGTTGTATGTATCATATAATGTCAATCGATCCATATTATTCGATGAAAAAAAAATGACATTCCGTGTACCAACCGCGAATGAATTCACACGGCCTTCTTCTTCCCTTTCTCCAGATCGTTGTAACGGTAGACGTATTAGAAATATTATCGCTGTTACCGTAAGATTACGAAACTTCTTAATCGGTTAGAATCACTGATAATTCCCTGGCCTCGACTGAAGCCAATCATGGTAAATGTACTCGAAACTTCGTTTCCTCGTTTGACGCGCCTTTGGAATCGGGATACTTGATTGTTTGCCGAGCACGAGCGCGAGTACTATATCATACAGAATTGAGTATCACATACGATTTCTTGATGTAAATGCGTTCGATAAATTTCACGTAACATTTAGTTCTGTATATTTCTTTTCGAGAAATTTATTACGCAAACTTGCCGATTTTTCTGAACCTACAAACGTGTCAAAAATCACGGTAGCATTATTCTCGGAAACAAAGCATTTTATTACGTTGGACGTTACGAGAGCCGTCGATACGGCGTACCGTGCGAACGATTAATGGTAAGTACGCGAGTGTTTCCGCAAGGCGGATCAACCATCGAAGTGGTAAAGAGGAAAAAAAAAAAAGAAGAAAATATTACCAAGTCGTAGGTTTAGGCACTTGGTGATTGGCACTTGTGATATAAAAATTCTTCCAAATTGCATGCTCCTTACGTAGGTCTATTCTTTCGTTTTACCGACTGATCGTACCTTCTTGAACAAATCAATTTCATATATTACATTAAATATTTTACGTTTAAAACGAGAGTCTGCGCGCTGTTGGCCGTTCAGAGAAGCCACTCCGATAGCACTAGTGACAATTTCTAACAGAATGTATTCACTTTGTTAATGATCGATCAGTCGTCAGCTGTTGCCCATGATTTGTGGGCCGATGTACAAATGTATAAAAATTCGAAAATACTATCCCACGGGTGAGTTGCCGTCAAGTTAAAATTAATTCAATTTAAGTACTACGCATAACTATCCGCACAGACAACACGGATGATCATTATAAAATAATACTTCTAAGTATGGACCACGTCGGAATGTAAATTTGCGTAACAACCGAAGGACGTTTAAATTCTTTCGACGCTTACTTATCGCTAATATTAAACGTTCAATAAGAAAATTCAACTTTCTTGCGCAATAATCGTGTTACTAAATCGGTTACCAGTGTCGTGGAGTTTTTGCATCGGCCTGTCAGCAATTTGTATGCCTGGCACCTCTCATCAGCGGAATCAGGATACTCGGACTCTGAGCCTGCCTGAGGAATGGATGTTGCAATAATTCGGCCGCCGTGGCTCTTTGCGCCGGATCACGAACGAGCATTCTCTCGAGAAATCCTTGAAGACGCGGACTGACCTACGATCCAAAACGAAAATATCGATATTATCGCGCGTAACGATCGATAATCGGTTAAATGGTAAACAATCATTGATCATTCGTTCCAGCCGCACTTTATGAGAGTTTTTCAATTTCGGTGGTGGCATATCCCTGATGCGTCTCATAGCCTGTAAGGGTGGTTCATTGAAGAAAGGTGGCTCCCCGTCCACCATCTCGATAATCATTATCCCTAATGACCAAATATCTACTTCGGGTCCGTAAGGTAACCTGGACGAGAAACATAAACGAAAGGTAATTTACTTTTGAAAAGATGTACAGTTGGAGTAGCGAAACGCCGTGACACACCTAGATATAACTTCCGGGCTCATCCAGTAAGGTGTTCCCACGAGAGATTTTCGCTTTGGCAATTCTTGTGAAACTTGAGCGCAAAATCCAAAGTCGGATAATTTCACCCTACCATCGGCGGTAAGTAATATAGAGTCGGACTTGATGTCCCTGTGAATGACACCCTGGGAATGCAAATACGCCAACGGTTTCAGACACTGAGAACACACGGTAGCTATTTGACTTTCGTCCATTCGCGAATGCGTCACAATATCCGTCAGCGCTCCCCCTTCGAGATATTCCATCACAACCCACAATTCGTCATCTACCAAGAAGCTGTCGTACATCTCAACGATGTTCGAATGATGGTAATCTCGCATGATGACCACTTCGTTGAAAAGTAACTCGCGCCTCTGTTGCTTTCTCAGATCCATTTTCTTCACCGCAACTTGACGATTCGTATTCTTTTCGGTAGCTATACATACGGTTCCTGTGCTCCCTTCACCGATTTTTAGAAAATTTTCCAAATTCTCCCTCGGATCACCTCGACTTACCTAGAATTTCGAGAAAACAATGTACGCGCAAAGCGTCAAAGACTGCCAGATTTTTACGGCGATCATAGCTTTTTCCTTCGTCTTACCACCATCTGCAGAGCAGCTCGAAATTGTTCGTGAGTCAGTCTTTGCTCCGCGGTTTGTTTTCCGGTACTGCTCGAACTAGAACTGACCGCCAAATTTCCCGACGATAGAGCACTCTTCATATTTTGGTTCTGATCGGGCGCAGAGTTGCCCGCGGCCATCGAAGACGGTATATTTGTTTTGGACAAATTATGCATCGATTGGGACGTTTCCATTGACTTTTTCATATGGGTTTGCAAGGATGATACGCTTTCGGGCATATTGTACGCCTGCGAGTACTTGTTAACGTTATGCGAACTCAACTGACTCAGCGGCCGCTGCGAGGCTATGGATCCTACCGGCGAAATTTTCGGTTGTAATTTGTGTAACAGAACATTCTGAGATACTTGCTGCTCCCTCGAGGACGACTCCGTGCCTGGAATCTACATAGAACGGTCAAACTTGACTTTTTCACTTAAGACTCTAGATTTTCTATAATCAGCCTCCGTTTACCTGAACATTGCCGTTGTAT
This sequence comes from Cerceris ruficornis, assembly GCA_963989415.1. Classification (NCBI taxonomy): domain Eukaryota; kingdom Metazoa; phylum Arthropoda; class Insecta; order Hymenoptera; family Crabronidae; genus Cerceris; species Cerceris ruficornis. Next base: position 17,906,583 of record OZ022526.1, on the reverse strand, counting down.
TGACCAGGGATCATCGGCGGCTGAGTATTTAGTTTATGAAATTCTGAGTCCGCTAGTTGCGGCATACTCGAATTCTGTGTCACACCTTGCGTACTTGCGATGGGACTTAAATTTTGAAAGTTCAAAGATAAGTTTGGCGGATTTGTTCCGGTATGAGTTAGATTCGGCGACGATTGCATGTTAGGATTAAGATTTTGAAGATTCGGGATCATATGCTGCATATTTGGATTTAACCCTGCGACAACGTTGGGCGAACTCTGTCTTAATTTATCGAGATAACCGTGCTGTTTTCCAAAGTTAGCGTATCCTTGAACTTGCGTGGTACTAAACGGTATTTCTTGACCTTCCGGCACCGATGGTGGTAAATTGCTGTTATGCCTACAAATATTTGCATTTACATTAGAGTTGCAGGGAACTTCCCAAAATGGCCGGACTCGTGTATTTGAAAATGCAGTAAATCACCTGTAATCTCTTCTAAGCCTTGGAGGGCTGGAGGAACGAAGAGAGTTAGATCTGGCAACCGTGCTTGTTTTGGGCAATCCATTTTCGGTAGTTTTGTCACCCGTCACGATTCTACCTACTCTGGTGTCATTGTGTCCTCGAACGATCGTTTTTAAATCCAGAATCTCCGTCGGTGTAATTTCGCTGGGATCTACCAATGGTAATGGTCTGTTGGTAGACTTCAAGATTTGATTGTTTCCTACTATAGAAGCCCATTGTAGCGGAAGTCCAACAAATTTTCCTTCACGTTTATCGAACCCTGTGTGCACACGATGCTCAAAATTCGTCGGCGTAGAAATTTGCGGTTTCTTCTTTTTCTTGGCAAACATCGCCGTTCCTCCTTTACGACGCGAAAATAAAACAAGTTGCTATTAATTGAATGTTTAAGAGTGTAACACTCTGATCGTGTACTAACTAACGAGAAAAAAGGGAAAGCTATGGAAAACGGCACGATCGAATCTGTCAAGCATTTCCGATGCTCGAGATCATTCGGCTCTTTTTCACGATATCTCTTGTCTATCTTGCAAAACGCATTTTATGCGCTGTTCGATAGGAATCACTGTGTTTCAAGAAAACAATCGAAGACACGTCGTCGTCCGATTAGCTTAAAAAGCGGAGAAATTAGCGAAGTCGAAGAGAAGCCAAATGACAGCAACGCCTACCAATACGTAATGCGTAGGCCTCTGAACGTTCTCGTCGAGCCGTTGATTAAATATTTCTGTGAACAATCTTTTCCGCTGTGCTCAAAATATTCCGAGAAAATACCGAAATCGAGATAACGGCGAAACATAAGCAAATTTGATAATTAAAACAGGTAAATACGCCATTTAGCTTTTCGACAGGTTGTTCGCACACCGGCGCTCCGAGCGGCGAGCTTACGCATCTTACCTGGCATTTGGCTCATGACAATTTAGTTAAATGTCCCTGAGGTAGCATTGGTAGTACGAGCACCGTAGCACGCGTAGCACGCGCAGCACCGGTAATACAAGATAGTCCTGCTGGGTGTGCTCTGTCACACTTATCACGGATCACACCCGGAAGGGCATTACCACGAAAAATCTAACCCATGCGAGTCGTCGTTTTCGTAAATACCGACACCATGGTAATTAGCGCACGTACACATATATATGTGCACACGTAAGCCACAGTTCCTGCGCACATTTGGTTTAGCCGAAACGAGCGCAACGCGTTATACGATAAAAACATGAATGAGAATGTCGAACGATTTCACCGCTCAAGTTTCGAGTTGATGAAATTCGAACGAATATTCTACTGCACAATTACAAATGAGAAATATGTCAATCGCTCGATCGTACAGTCAGGCAGAAGAACAAAATCGATACGGTTGGGCAAGCTCCTCCACGGATCGTTTACTTTGTACAAAGGGTACAAAGGAGAGACACGGATTCCATTAACGAGGATGCTTATACCCATTCGTTGAATTGTTGCAGCTCTAATAGCAGAGTAAACGATAAAACGTTCGCGCGAAAGTGCAGACATTTCCACGACGTGAAATAAAACTTGACATAATTCCCGGCCGTGTGATCGCGCGCACACTTTTTCAAACGAATATCGCGAACCTCTGACGAGGCGAACGCGATCCTCTCGTGCTGGAGTATCTACCGTCGACTGAATCTACCCCTATCGTGGGACATTAAAAATTCACGAGAGATCTACGCTTCCCTTTCGAATTCGAAACTTCTTCGGCCGACAAAAAAGAAACACGACAGCTGGCGATCTTTGGCATTCTCCCTCGACGAAGATAACTGTAAAATTCCACGAAATAGAACAAAAAAATTGCAACAGCGTTGGACATTCTCGCGTAAAATATGAAACGGCAGACTTCCGTTCTTTTCTCGCTTATTCAGTAGTTCGAAAAGTTTCGAAGTTGATATTTATCGTCATTGTTCGCATGGTGGCTCGCAGTTGACAATAGGCTGTAGAGCACAGCACAAAAAACAAAGGGCAAAGGTCAAAGAGGAAAGAATGGAGGGCAAAGAGCAGAGAGAAGAGGAGTCTTCATTCTTGAAGAATTACGACATAAATATATTACGGGCGTCGAAAACAGCAGGTGTTTCTCGTTTTTCGACTTCGAGGAACGAAGTCAACGGTAGTCTGTACACGATTATTATCCCGAATTAATCGACCGCTCTCCGTTTTCACCCCTTTTATAGATGTTGACTGGGCAATTGGATTCAATCGCGGCTGCTTGGAAATACTCGGTATTTGGCCGAGGGATGACTCCGCTGGACAGACTTTGTTCCTTAACATCCGCATCTTTGTCAACGCCATGCTAGTAATTTTCGCGGCTATGATACCTAGTCTGAGCGCGCTGATTAAAAATCGGCACGATCCACTGGCGGTTATAGATAATTTACAATTTACCCTGCCAATAATAATTACGTCGATGAAATTGATCGTCATTTGGTGGCACAAAGGAGGTAAGTTGGCTATACATGCAAGATCGAACGACGTGTCTTCCAGCCGCTTACCCCGTAATCGCGCGATCCTTTGCAGCTCTCCTGCCGATTGTGGATATGATCGCGAAAGACTGGGAGACATCGAGGAGCATCGACGAACGAAACGTTATGATAAGACGGGCTCGGACCGCAAAAAGAATCAATGAGTGCTGTTGCATTCCAATGTTCTTCGCTTTTGTCTTAATAACGTTTCTTCCCGGATTCGGCATTACGTTTCGATATTCGGCGAACGCCACGGATTATGGCAGAGTCTTGCCGCTGCAAAGTCATTACCTTTACGACGTGACTAAAAGTCCGCACTTCGAATTAACGTTTCTTAGTCAGATAATCAGCTTAGCGATCATCAGTCTTTGTTTTACCGCCGTTGATAACTTCCTGGGATTGTTACTTTTTCATATCTGCGGTCAACTGGAAAATCTTCAAGCTCGTTTTACCAATATGGCAGACCTTCGCGATTTCGATTACGTTCTGGCGATGAACGTCCAGGAGCACATACGCCTTATCAGGTTTTTTAGTCGTTCAATCGTGGTATAGTACACCGAATTCGATTGCTTCTTCTTTTGTACGTAACGCAACGTAATCTCTTATATCGTCGACGATTTACTCCTTGCACAGATCGGTAGAGGTCGTGGAAAATACATTCAACCTTTTGTATCTCGGATTATTGACGTATTTCAGTACGTTTATTTGTATTTATGGATTTCTAATAATCAGGGTAAGTACGCGACGTATCATGAAATGAAAAAAATTCTTAGCTTTCACCGTGGCAACTACCTCCTTTTACACATCGATTCGTAGATATTCAAGAAAATGGGCAGCTTTTCTACGTCGCGCACAATATTCTTGATGCTTTCCGCTTTCACCTTATTTGGTCATACCTGCCTTCAATTCATGCTAGGCGAGTTTTTAACGTCTCAAGTAAGTAAGGACTACGGTAGAACGTACCTGCTACTCTTCGCGCGAAATGTGTAACTAATATCTGCAATTATTCGTCGGCAAAAAAGTTCGAAGGAGTATACCGCGCCCTTTGCAAATGCGAATGGGAAAAATTACAGCCGAGGAAAGCAAGATATTTGATACTTTTGCTGGCACAAGCCAACAAACCACTTTACATTTCCGCAGGAAAAATATTTCCGATGACATTGCCGATATTTTGCAAGGTAATATCAACACCCTTCTGTTTTGAATATTATAAAAATAATGGTAATTTTATTTGATATTTAGTCGGTAGTTTTTATTTTATGCTTTCACGTTGATTCAGATATTAAAAATGTCGGCTGGATATGTATCGTTTCTACTTACTAAAGTGGAATAAAACGATGAATCACGAACTCTCGGGTAGCTGATAACTACGGAGTCGTGAAGTCGAAAGGACCTTAAAAGTTGCACATAAAATGGCACAGGCGATGGAAACGAGCACGAATTTTTCAAGGAATGACAAATAAATTTTGCAGAATATGAAATACTAAAGGGAATGTTATCGCGGACAAATACATTACTTTTTCCAATCTGCAGGAGTTCGAGCAAAACATTTCCTTACACGACAATGTTACACCCATATTTTCATGCACAATACAATCGTTAACTTTGACCTTTGCGTAAAAAATACTTGCAAGAAATTGTTTGAAAGGTCTCTTTGGTGGAGGCATATCAGCACGGTTGAGCTAAGCCATCCTGCATCGCGCTCTCTATAAAACTTAAACAGCAGTAGATCCTGGTATAAACCCCTGGGAACCCCGTAACACGCTGCATCGTCCAAGAAAAGATGCCGACCAGCATTCCATTGGAGACTAGCGGACTTCCACTGTCACCCTGCAAGAAGAACGATTATACAGGGGGTAAAAAACTCCTGGTATTTGTAAATGTGCGTCGAAGCATACCCTATAAGCACCCGTATCGTTCTTTCCAAGAGCGCAAATCTGAGAATGAAGTATGGGAGTCGCATAATACTTCTGGCACTCTGCATTCTTCATGGTAACAACGGGCAATTTTTGTAAACTTGTGCTCAACAATCCTTGTAAGCTCTTTCTACCCCAACCAGTTACAACTGCTGACAATTGTGCTGCCGTATCGGAGGTGGGTAGGGCAATGGGTGATTGCTTTTCGTTAAACGGAATACTGTCGTTAAGCTGGAAATGATCGAGTTAAAGTTATTACGATCAATTGCACGTTAATCGATCGAGGGAGGACCGCTTACCGTAATAACGATGAGATCGTATTGCCAAGAATTCTCGATACCGAATAAGAATTTTGGGTGACACGCTACTTTTCTAACGGTACTCGTGAAGCCTTTTTTGCAATTGTACATATTTGTCGTTCCTACGGCTACCGTTAACGCATCGTATGGCTCGTCCATGAGACCGCAAACGCAATGTGCAGCACTTAAAACGTGCCGATTGCTTATAACAGCACCACCGCATATATACACTCCGTTGTAACATAGGAACGCTTGGTAAGGGTATTCCCCCGATTTGGCTTCTTCTCCACCGATCACGCGTTTCGTCCGATTGGGCGATATTTCCGGAATAATTGTTGAAGTTAAATTTAAATTCAACACTCTACTGTTATTCTCACTGGCCGATATTTGTACAGATGAGCACTTGCATTTATTATTCACAAAAAGGTTAAACGTTAAAAAAGTTACTAAACACCATTCAATTACCAAAGCTTTAGCCATGACGGAGAGTCAGCGGCTTGCAGCGGCTGAAGGCTATTTCATCGTCCTTTATATACGTACGCTCGTATGCTTTTCAACGTGCTCAAACGTGCATCCATTTCTCTTTATCATCAGCGAATGTGTACTTAAATCGGATGATAAGTACAGTATAAACTATATTTTACGATTCTCCGTAAATCATGGATATAACGCATCGTACGTTGCATTCGAGATATCGATGTAGCGCTTTGTCTTACAATATTACCGCTTTCGTAAATAAAGACACGTGTTGACAGAACAGAGTTATCGTTGGTTCCCGATACCATGGAGTCTCTCGTAAAAGTAACACAAAGTTCATAGGGTTCATAGGTACATAGATAAAGAGTAAGGCGAAATAAGTAGGTAAACATTGAGATACACCAAAGGTCTCGAAGCCTCGCTTTCAACAATTAAACGAAAGCCGATCAACGATATAGCGAATATTGATCGTTTTCTCGATTTTTGATACTAAAATCGAAGTCACCGAGGGAGTTCTCGTTTGAACGGTTTGAACGACACGCGAGAAAGCGCTCGATCGATGTGGATCAAAAACAGCGGCGCAAAGGCAGCGAGAAAAAAATGTTTCTAAATGTCGGTATCGAACGCGATCGTTCGGTTGGCGGTCGAGCGAGTCGTGCGAGTAGTGCGTACAGTATAGTCAGAGCAGCAGGACAATCCAGTGCACGTACGATGCACACGATCCACGTACAATGCAGCTATATATATATATATATATATGTATGATGAATATACTATCGTGGAATGCGAATGTCGTCTCGTCTCTCGTATAGTAGGTGCATGATATTTATGTAACATATGTCTCTCTGTCATGTGTAGAGCAAAGCGTAGTATACTTCCGTGATATAGAAGTAAATCGAACAGTCGGATGGATTTCGTTTCGTTGGAGGGAACAGGAGATTATCTGTCATTTTGCTGTATGCAAGAAAATCCTTTGGTTGCAAAATTGAATGGAAGATAAAGGAACGAGAGTCGATAGACTCGGATTCTCGAGTTATGTTCTTCCCTATAGTGGGTGGGATATGTAATCTTTGTAAGTATAGACGGATGAGAATGATCGATTGTAATTGGATCTTCCGTAAATCGGAATAATATCTTTATCGATGATAGCCTGTCCGCAAAACGCGGCGGTTTCAAATATCCCGATACTGCTCGTTATGAAAATTTTCTTATCGCGCATTTGAGGTTATACGAATTTTCCTTTCGTTGATATTGCTCCAAGTCATCCGTATACCGTACATCGGACATTTAAACGAACGAATCAATTTCACTTTCAGAGCGAAGTGTAGCAAATGGAAGGTTGTAAGGTGAAAGATGAACCGATGGATGTATTAGCCATAGACAGTCAGGTTATGGTAAACGTTTTGTATGAAACAGCAGCACGATACGGTACGATGGTTCCGTGTGCGATCTAACTTAAAAAATTACTTTAAGGACGAAAACATTGTAAGCGTCGTACTTAAGGAAGAACCCGGCGATAGATTCGATACTGACTACATGGAGGACATCTGCTCCGGGACCTTCGAGAAGGTATTTTTACCTATCGAACAGAACGAAGTGGACTTCTCCAATGAGATGGTAAACTTTTTAAACTCGAGAAGATCCGTCCAAAAACATGCTCTCGAAACGAATCAGCCCGAGGATGCGACTTATCTGCGCGAGATTCCGTCGATTCCCGAGGCATCCGGTCTGCAGGTGAAACTGGAATTGGACGGAGAGTCGAGTGGCCATCAAAATTGGACGGCGCAAATCGCCGGGGGCAATCTATGCGATAAGGAAGATGGCGTTATGCAAAGATGCTTGACCAATTCCAATTCCAATTTTGTACAAACGCAAGAAACGGAAAAACATTCTGGATTTTGTTCGAACGGGCAACAGCCGAAATTTTACAAAATACAATGTTCCATTTGCAAGAAGTGGTTCCTAAATAACGATTCGATGGTCACACATTTGAGAATGCACTGCAATGGCGATCGTTGCGAGGTGTGCCAACAAAATTTTCAAGACAACTCGAGCCTCCACGCTCACATGCTGACGCACGTCGGCATGAGCCCCCTGGAGTGCAACGTGTGTCAAAAGCGGTTCGCTTATAAGTGGTGCTTGCGTAGTCATATGCAAATACACACGTCGGAAAAACCGTACGAGAACGATGCACTGCAGCAAGCGTACGCGAAGAGACCGGACCAGGGGAACGATCGAGGAAATTTAGAAGAGAGGGCTTTCGAGTGCGACGTTTGTCACGCGACGTTCAAAGAAAAATTGAATTTGAATCGACACGTCCTCTCGCATACCGAGGAACGCCCTTACAAATGCGACGTATGTTTCGCGGCATTTCGAGAGAAAGCTAAATTGAATATGCACACGGCGCTTCATACGGGAAACAAGCAGTTCAAATGTACCATGTGTCATAGATCGTTCGCGCAGAAGACGGCGCTGAATAATCACATGCTGGCGCATAGCGGCGAAAAGCCGCACGCGTGCAATATCTGCGAGAAAACGTACAAGAGAAAGTCCGAATTGATCAGGCACACAATGGTGCACACCGGAGAAAGACCGTACGAATGCAAAGAGTGCCTGATGACATTCCGGGAGAAGGCTAAGTTGAACTCGCACATGCTGGTACATACCGGCGAAAAACCACACGAGTGTCACATCTGTCACAAAGCGTGCGCTCGAAAATCCGATTTGAACAGTCACATGCTCCTGCACACCGGAGGTCAATACGATTGCAAAGTATGCGACAAAATTTTTACACGAAAATCGGATTTGAACAGGCACACTCTGATACATACCGGCGAGAAGCCGTTTGCCTGCGAATTGTGCGATATGGCGTTCAGAGAGAAGACTAGATTGAATTCGCACATGCTCATACATACCGGCGACAAGAGGCACGCGTGTCACATTTGTCAGAAGACGTTCAAGGAGAAGTCATCGTTGCGGAAGCATATGTTAAGTCACACCGGCGACAGGCCGTACGAATGTTACGTATGTCACAAGGCGTTCACGCAAAAAACCACGTTGAACAGTCACATATTGGTACACGCGGGGGAGAGACCTTACGAGTGTAGTGCGTGTCAAAAGATATTTAAGGACAAAGCGGCACTGAAGAAACATTTGTCGGTGCACGTTAATGAAAAAAATCACGAATGTCTTATTTGTTTAAAGAAATTTGCCCACAAGGCTGCCTTGAACAGCCATTTGTCGACGAATCACACGTCCTAATAGGGACGTTCTCGGACGGGATCTAGTCCATTATTGTTGCGGCTTTCGGTTTCTTTTTATCGAGCACTCTATGTTTGTAGTCACGTAGAACGATTACATCTATGTTTGTTTTATATGCTCGTTCATCGAGAGGAAGTCTTATTCTTTTCTGTATATCTCTACAGTAATAAATTAATTTCTAATTAAAGACCGTTGTTGCTTTCAACTTTTTTGTTGCGAGAAACGCGCGCTCTTTCAAATATCTTTATTCGCATTATCCGCTGCACGGTGGCGTCGTTATCGAAAGTTCCGTGGCGCGGCGCTTCTGCAACCGTATCGTCTGTATGGTCTGTAACATCGTGGATCTATTGGCGGGATATTCCGGATATCTTGCATCTCGTACGAATCTTAATTCTCTTCGAACTTTGATGTCGTTTCTGTAAGTGATGCGAACGTGTGTGCGCGCATGCGCGCGTGTGAGTGATGTTTTTGCCCGCGTAGGAGGTAATTCTACATGCGTTACATATCGAAAGAACCGATCGGCAATGGTAGCGTAAATAACCATTACGATCGCAAGCAACGCGACACGTCTTTGACAGGTTGCGACAGGTTGTTCGAGGGATTGTAAAAGAACTACAAAGCTGTTTTATCGCACAGTTATGATTAAGTTTATATAAAAAAGAAAGGAATATTCCGATTAATTTGCCGTGATGCATCGAAACGAATCAGAGAATATTGAAAGTCATGTATATTGATCTTTTTACTCGTTTTAATATCGAGGAAAGTAGGACTTTCAAATGGATCTGTTATCGCAAAATCCCCAAATTTCATCGGATCCGGGGACAAAAGGATTCGACCTATCGGCAGGAAAAACATGGATTTATCCTGAAAATTATCCCATTAGGGACTATCAGTTAGATATAGTACGAGCATCCCTGTACAGCAATACTATGGTTTGTTTGCCAACCGGTAAGATGGAGTTTCCTTTCAATTTCGAAATAACTCCATCATGATCGCCGCTCAATATTTTCTGTATTCTTTTACATTAGGTCTAGGAAAGACTTTTATCGCAGCAGTCGTGATGTACAATTTTTGGCGATGGTATCCACGAGGGAAGGTCGTATTCTTAGCTCCCACCCGACCCCTCGTAGCTCAACAGATACACGCTTGTCACAACACTATGGGCATACCTAGCGCAGAGACCATCGAACTAACCGGTAGTCCTGCACCGTAACATATTTAAACTAAATGCGTTCTTAAATTGCACGGTAATGCATACGTTTTACTCGTACAGGCGCCGTGAATAAGAAGCAGCGGGAAATTTCCTGGCGCACGCGAAGAGTAATTTTTGCTACACCTCAGGTCTTCCACAACGATTTGCAAAGTAACATCGTTCCCGGCGAATTGATCAAGTGCGTCGTCATAGACGAAGCGCACAAGGCATTGGGAAAACATTCGTATTGCGAGGTATCGATCGTGGGGGGTATTTTTTAGTAAGACAAAACTATATTGAATTGTTGTTTTCTGTTCTCAGTGTATTCGTTTATTGTGCAAAACAAATCGTTGCTTCAGAGTATTGGCTCTTTCCGCTACGCCCGGAAATAAAATCGATAATGTTCACGAGGTATAGTTCGGCCGATATGAAGCTGCGATAATTAATTTTCCGTTGCTTTAAGGTAAACTCGGATTTACCAAAAACAAACAATATTCCGTAGGTAATAAAAAATTTATGCATCGCTCACGTAGAGCTCAGGGACGAGACTTCTCCGGATGTGGTACCTTACATAAATCAGAGAAAAATCGATATCATTGTAGTTCCTCTCAGCGATGAATTAGCGAAACATAAAGATAGATATATTCATATTATGGATCGTCACGTTAGGGTCCTACTGCGGCACAACGTTCTTCAAGGTGATGCAGGAGATATATCAAAAGGAAGGGTAAATAACATCGATAAATGGGTTGGTTAACGTTGATATTTTCCCCGTAAGACGTTAAAATGTATTTCTCTTTCATGTCTGTCAGATATTTCATTTGATGACCACATTTCAAAAGAAAACTGCAAAGTCGGAGAATTATGGGCAAATTATGAAAACCTTAAACATATTGATGACCATGTATCATGCGTACGAACTTTTGGTCAGGGATGGTCTTCGAGCATTTTACAAGTTTTACCAAAGTATAACGAATAGCAGCTTTTAAGTTGACCGTCCAGCAAAAGAGATTATCGATAACGGATCCTCCTGTTGACAGATCATTCTGAAAAGTTTTGGATGAACGATGAAATTCAATTGCAAGAGTTGCTCGAAGAAATAGGAACGTACCTCGGTCCCTTTCCCGATGTCAAATTGATACGCGACAACTCCACGCTCGATGTTTGTACAATTATAATTTTATTTGTACAATTTCGAACGGTCGGTTATAATGAAATATTATACCACTGATTCCAGATTCCCAAAAATCTTGTATTTGGTCACCCAAAATTCGAGAAATTACAAGAGATACTGCTGCGTCATTTTAATGCGAACGAAAAAGTTCAAAGCGATACCAGAGCAATCATTTTCGTGGAGGTTCGTGCTTTTGTGCTTTCGAATCATCGATGCCGATATATAAAGGAAATCATTAATTGCCAATTTCACCCTAATTCCATCAGTACAGGGATATCGTGAGCGAAATTTTCATTTTGTTGCTGCGATCTCGACCGTTGATAAGGCCGCAGATGTTCGTTGGGCAGGCTGGACAGAAGCAAAAGCAGCAAATCCAAGCGCTAGAAAGCTTCCGAAAGAATGACGTTAACGTTCTTATATCTACGAGCATAGGTAAGATTCGAACGTGATAAGTACAATAGGGATCATTGAAATGTTCGATAAGAACGTAATGCACGTCCAATCGTCGTATCGTGCTTTTGCACAGGGGAAGAGGGTCTCGACGTCGGAGAGGTAGACTTAATAATATGTTTCGATATATCGCAACATTCTCCTACGCGGCTGGTGCAAAGAATGGGAAGAACGGGCCGTAAACGCGATGGGCATATAATTATTCTCGTTACAGACGGTAGAGAACACCAGGTAATTCTATTAAACGAGACAAAGTTTGTAGATTCTTTATAACGATCCTTTTGTTCCATAGACTTTAAAATCTACAATGGCTAGAAGAGATTCGATAAATTTCAAGATCTGTAATACCAAAAACATTTCCTCTTCGCTGTATGAAAATAATCCTCGCATGATTCCCGATATCTTTGAACCCGAGTGCTACAAAATGCATATCAACGTGCAACTGAAAACTCCGGTATCGAAGAAAGATAAGAAAGGAAAATCCAAAAAAGGGAAGGGAAAGCGTGAAGAGAAAGCTTCCGATGTTGTCGCAGGTAAGAAATTGAGAAGCGAAGGGACGAGGGAAAGGAATAGAAAAACGATTCGACGTACGTATCGTTTCAGAGTCCAGTGATTTACAGCCTAAATACGTAGCTCAACGTTCTATGAGGAAATTCTTTCAAAGCGAAGCTTACGACGGATCATCGGACAGCGATTTCAAAATTGCATCGAAGAACGAGAAGACGGACGCTCGTAACGTTACAAAAACGTCCGATGTGAAAATTTTGGCAGAGGATAACGAGGCGATAGATTTTCTCACGATCTGCGCGTTAAGACGATCCGAGAAGGAGACCAACGGCGGGAGAGAGAACAACGTCAGCGTTCCTTACGTCACTCCCGCCAAAAATTTTTTTCATTTTTCCATACCGAACGTTCAGATTCTTGACTGTTTGTTCACTTTGAGGGATGCGGTAGTAGAAAAAGTCGAGGGGAACGTTTCGAAAGTAGACTGGAAAGACCGTAAAGTCCCGGGCGTAAAGGAAGAATTACTCGACAGTCGTAAAAGCGAAATGTCCAGCGAAGGTGTCGTAGAAGCTTCGAAATTCGAAGATTTGCTCGACGACAGCAGCAACTCGACCTGCGGCTCCGTGAGGTCGGAGGGATACGGGGAAGAATACGGAGAAGGTAAACCGCTGACCGGGCCTGGGTCGGCGAACGAGTCCGCCGCCACCCTTGGACCCTTTACCCCTCGACTTAGAGGTATGGATTTTTCGATTTCCTCCACCCGATTGCAAAGTATGAGCCTGGAACTACTGGAGCCTGGTACGTTTGAGGATATATTGGACGAATCCTCCGATTGCACGGAAATTGACGATGGCTTCGAAAATATGAAATACGACGGTGGTACCGCGATGGCACACAAGATGAGTATAGACTCAAAATCGTTGAAAATTCCGGAAACGGGGAGAGACGAGGCGGGGAGAAGTTTGTCAAAGAGTGCAATCGAAAAAGAAAGTAACGGGGAAACGCGAGGCGTGACTCGAACGATCGAGGGGATAATGCACTCAAGCTCGAAAGCACAGGAACGAGAAACGGAGGAAGAGTCTGAAAACGATATGTTTTGGGAAGAGGCGATGAAATCCCCAGACGTGGATTTCGGCGTGGTCGAGATTGAGACAAAAAATACGCCCGGAAACGTAGAATCGGTGAAGGAGAAAGATTCACGAACAAACGTGTCCGAGCTCGATATTGGCAATGTTAGTTTTCAAGAAGATGATTTTGACTTGGAATTCGGGGAGTGGGAAACGCACGATCGTCCGGTGATTTCCGAAGACAAGCGTGATTCTGAGAGCGAGCGTTGGATTTCGGCAGAGAAGTCGTATCGGAAGCGCGACAACACATGTCGGACGAGTATCGCGAAAAAATTGGCGGAATCCAAGCGGCAGACAATGGGTCGTAAAACCGAGACTCGGTGCGTTTCGAAAAAACGTTCCGACGACATGAACGATTCAGGAGAGGATGACGTAGCAGCTACTAATAGTAAATGCCCCAAGGTATCCGAGCAATCGAAAGAGAGCCGATTCTTCGGAAAATCGAAACCCTCCAGCAGTTCCGACGATCTCGAGGTGACGTTCGCAATTCCGAAAGATTCCGGAAAATTTCGTTCGGCCGTACATCGCGGGAAGGCGATCGGAGAAAATAGCTACGGTAAAACAGCGAAGAGATCGAGAAATGAATTTATATGCGACGAAGCCGAGAGAGCTTCTGGCGACAGCACCGACGAAAGTTCCGTCGACGACGACCGGGATCTTTCGGGCTTCGTCAGTTACACGCAGGACGTGCACGATTCTACCGACATGCAGTTACACTATCTGCGGAGCGTTAATAGCCCCGGCAAAAGACCCGGGACCTTTTTCTTCAGGGAACGACCCGCGGTCGACCCTACCCTAGACGTATATTCGCAAATGCCGCCACAAGAAAACGAGACCTATTTATACGTAAGTACCATGCACCTGCTTCGCTCGAATATCGCGACCGGTGGGCGATTTTTCAATTTTGGAAATTTTCAGGACTCATTCTGCGTGCCGCTCGACTACGTCAGCGACGGGGACAAGGAAAACGAAACGTCGACCCGCGTCGAAGATATGTCCGTCCTCGAGAGAGCGGAAAGGATATTGGAACTTAAGAAGAAGCGGAAACGTTGCCGTGCGGCTACCGAATACCCGGACAGCGAATCCTGCTACGCGAGGAGGAAGAGAAAAAGAAGAAAGGAACATTCAAACGACGAAGCTTCCAGCAGCGAAGACGAGATCGAAAAGTTACGCGCGCAAATCCAGAACGAGTCATCCCTGCTGGCGCGCAACTCTCAACGAACCTGAATCCTCGGCAATTATCGCTACGTTTCGATCGGAGACTAAGTCGCAATAGAGGCGAACGTCGGTAAAGGACGTTTCGTCGTTCCATAACGTTCGAGCGACTTGAATTTCAAGAGGACAAACAACAATGATCGCCGACGGAGCGTCGCAGGTAGGCAGGTTCGCCGGAGCTGAAACTTTCGACTCCGTCGGCAGACGTCTTGTCCCTCTTGGGACGAACCTTTTCTACCCCCGGGATTACCCCCTTTTCCCGGTTTCCAAAGGTATATAAAGTCGTTGCGCGAAGTATTTGGTCAGTTTGCGAAAATCACGTACCGTCGGAACGTCGAGCGTCGAGCGTCCACCGTCCACCGTTAAAATAAAATCGAACAGAATAAAAGTGCACGGGAGAAAAGAGAAGAGAAGAGAAGACTGAAGAAAATGTATCGTGGTCTGATCATTTTGTTGGCGATAGGTTCGTGCGGAGGGGCGGTCGTGTCTTTGGAGCCGAGCGAAACGAGGAAAGAGAATAATCGACGTAGAGAAGAATCGAACGAGGAAACGTCGGTGGTTTCCCAGCTGACCGGTGGTCAGTCGCCGGCTTATACACCGATGGCCGAACAAGACAGCCGACCGTCCCCTTTCCCCTATTACTACAACTCTTTTCCGGAGTACAGAAGTGCCGAACATCCGGTTCGATCTAGCTACGATCGATTCCTCCCGTCGGCGGAGCCGGCTTTGCGGGAATCGTCCGACTGGTTCTCGGGAGTCACGACGTCCTTGATTCCGTCCTCGAGGAATCTTCTCATTTACGGAGCACGCGCGGGAGCGTATCTTCTTCATTTGGCGTTCTTCGTCCTCCTGGGAGCTGCCGTGACGACAACGATTTGTACCTTTACGCCCGTTTGTACCATCACCTTCCTCGGACTCGGGCTCTCGAAGGATCAGGTAATCGGATGTACTTTGTTCATCTTTGCTCGGCTCTCCCTGACTCTCCCCTACTCCGACCGCCCCCCGCTCCCCCTCCCCGACTCCCCTCGCTCCAAGTACATATTTTTGCTTTCCGCAGGTAAACGAGCAGGTAGCTGAAATAGCCCGCAGCTACGTGAATCCCGATAGCATAAACGCCGCCACTCTGCTGGTTTCCAAGGCCATCGACAAATACACCGCGCTGCAGCGCGAGAAGCAGGACGGTGAAATCCAGGAAGAGAGGAAACAGCCCGACGCAACCACCTACGACCGATGATTGTCCCGACGTCTCTGCCGATCTGTCAAGCTCCTCCGGCTTCTGCCTCATTTTTCTTACGTCTCACTTTATTTATTTATATGTTTTGATCGACGTTCTCTCGAATCGATCGGAAATGTTTTCATCGGAAACCAAGAAGAAATAAAAACGGAAGCATGAAAGTCTGTTTCCTTTGGATTCCCTCGGATACGAACGAAATTCTGCGTTACTACTCTATCGCGGGATATTTGAGTGGTTGGGGACGTTCCTGAGTCACTCTCATAGCTGTTTCCTCCTCCGCGTTTCTGCCGTTCCCCGTCCTCCGCCCCTCTGCCAACCGGCGAATCTCTCGCGCTTCTCTTCTCTTCCATAACTCGATCGTCCGACGCAGCGACCGGTTCTGTTAGTCGCCGAATCCTTCGACGATTCTCGTTTCGACGCTGCTCTCAACTTCGCCGTTCTATCGAAATTTGGAAGAGGATCGGATTTGCGGTGGAACGATGCTTCGCGGAATATTGGGTGAGAAAATTGGATCGAGGAAGTAAGACGGAAGCTCGCGACCGGTGCGAAAAATCGTGGAAAATTGGCTCTGTCAGGATTCGGGACGATATTCGCGTTTCCTCGTCGAAGCGAGAACGGGAATCCCGACGTGGCGCAATGGGGGAAAAAAACGTAGTACATACGTGGGATCGCGAGAACGGAAAATGGTAAAAGCGCGTTACAATGGGCAACGGCGGTATTTGCCAGCGGGCAATCGTTACCTTGACATTTAAACCGTTGCGACGGTTCGACGCGATGGCCGAGGAAGGTCGTGAAGTCGTCTCTAGCCGGGGTTATCGACCGATGCGATCGATTCTATCTTCCCGGCGCGGCATCGTGCACTTTACGAAACTCGCGAAAACGCCGAGACGATCCAGGGAAAATTAGGTACGAGTCAGAGGGGAATTGCAGGCTGCGCGGCGATCGGCTTCCTGATCTCCCTCGCGATCGACGGGGGTAGCTGCCAGCTTGGACTGAACGATAGCATCGCGACGAACGCGACCGGCTTCCGGGGGCCCGCTTCCGGCCAGCCGACCAGAGACGACGATGACGATGATTTCGTGCCCTATCAGGGTGAACGATTCAACGTCTTCGACTGGATGCTATTCAGGGTAACCCGAGGCCGGCTTTCTCGTCCGCGCGAGTCTACTGCTCGCCAATATTCTCATTTATCACTTGCGATCGTGATATAAAATTATTGCAGGCGATGGGCAAGCGATACCCTGGAAATCTACTGATATCGCCGATATCGGTGAAGATAGCGCTCGTTCTCCTGTACGAAGGTGCCCAGGATCAAACGGCCCACGAGCTTGCCGGCGTGATGCAGCTTCCGGCCAGCAAGTCGGCTACACGCGACAAATTTTCCACTATTTTGCGGTCACTCGAGGTAAGCTGCGGTAAACGATTCGCGCGATCGTGCGACGCGCTCCTTCGATCTGCTTCTTGCAGACGACCTCTCCGGCCTACACTTTCCATGGCGGCACGCGAATTTACGTGGACTCGAGCATCCTCACCCGGCAACGATACGAGGCAATCGCGAAAACTTTTTACAACACCGACGTGATCGAGGGGAATTTCTCCGACGTCCGCGCGATCGCTTCCGGAATTAATTCTTGGGTCGGCAACGTCACCGACGGTAACATCGAGAACCTCGTCGAGAACGGTAGGTGAGCCCGTTCGTCGTCCTCGCCGAACGGATCGACGCACCAAAGGCTCGTCCCGAATAAATGACTCGCGGTTTACAGGGGACACCCTCAAGGACTCCCTGATGGTGATCGTGAACGCGCTCTTCTTTAAGGGAGCCTGGCGGCGGAGATACTTTTCACCGGAGAACACGAAAATCGAAAAGTTCTACGTGACTGCCGATCGAACCGTTGACGTTCCCTTCATGCATACCCACGGTAGATTCTATTACGCCGAGTCGGCGGAGCTGGACGCCAAGATTCTACGGATACCGTACGAAGTGCGTCAAATACTATTGCAATCACGACAATCGGGGGACGATCCTTGATCCGCTTTTCATCGTAGGGTCACAAGTTCGCCATTTACCTGATTCTACCTAACACGTTAAACGGAGCGGATCGACTGACCAGCGACATCAATCCCTTCGTCCTGACCAGACACATCTGGCTCATGCAGGACTTGCCGGTCGACGTTTCCATTCCAAAGTTCAAGTTTGACTTTTCTAGTCATCTGGAGTCCGTTCTCCGCGAGGTATTCTCACATTCCTCTTCGACGAGTCTCCCTTACCGACGCTTCCAATGTCTCTGATACCGTTTCGCTCTCTACCCGACCAGCTTGGAATTCGCGACATCTTCGACGACACGGCCACCCTGACGGGAATAGCTCGTACTCGGCGAACCTCTAAGCATCTCAAGGTCTCGGACATTCTGCAAAAAACCGGGATAGAGCTCAACGAGAATGGAACTCTGGCCTACGCGGCTACCGGTAAACTCTTCTCTTTTCCCTCCTCCTCTACCTTACTTCCGTTGCAATTGAGATCACTGTCAACGGTGCTCTCTGTTTCTCCGATCCGCAGTGGTTCAGCTTGGAAATAAAATCGAGGACGAGACCTTCCACGCGAACCGGCCGTTCCTCTTTTACATCGAGGACGAATCGACGGGAACGATCGTCTACGTGGGTAAGGTAGCGAATCCCCTGGAAGCCTCGGGAAACTCCGGCCCCTCGGGCGAACAGCAAGTTTCTTCGAAATTCGGCGAGGGATCGACGAACGCAGGTTAAACTCGTTACAAGCGACTTTACCCTTTCTATCGGCGGCAGATTTCTGGGGCAAGGAATAATGCGACTCTCGCTCCTCTGGTGCTGGTACGATCGAAATCGACGTTTCCCCTTGGGGCGCAACGTCATTGTTTCGCTCGCACATCTCTAATAACTAATAACTTATAACTAATAACTAATCTCTGATCTCTGATCTGTGATCTCTGCTCCGCAATTGCAAGTAATGGTAGAAACACACTGTCGAAAGAAAAGTTTCTGTAAATTTTTTAATTGCAATTAAGCTCGTAGTTTACTAACGATAGTCCGTCTCTGCTTACAATTAGTTTAATTCTTGAAACGTATAGTTCTATTAGCTGTGAATGCTGAGGGGCATCTATCCTTGGATTCGACGGTATGACATAAATTCCGCGTGTAAGATCAATGACCAATAAACTGGAAAAAATAACACCTGGATATTGCCGGATTTTAATTGGAATCGTTTTCTTTGTTTCTTTCTGGCGTACTGTTATGTTGTTCCATTTCCTCAGCCCTCCACACACACACACACACACGCACACACACACACAACCTATCTTCTTTGTTTCCCACTTGCGCCGAACGGAGTGCGCAAACGCTTTGCTCAGGATCTACCGCGCACAATCGATGCGCATATCGATGATGCGGCGTTTCAATTCACGATGCGGGAAAATTTCAAATTACCTTCATCGCAGGAAGCGTTTCCTCGTTTCAATCTTCATGGTGAGATAAAAACGTGGGGCTTTCCGGACATAGATAAACCTTTTTTCGGATATGCTCAAACGTTTGGGAAAGGTAAATCCGTTTTTCGCGACTAATGCAAGTTTCGTTCGATTCGCAGATCTGAAGCCGGGCCTCAATACCCAAGATCGAGATAATTTTTTCAGCCTACACTTTCAGCAGGTAAGTCGCGAGACCGAGCCGACAATTGGAAAGAAGTATGCGCGGTTCGTAATTATGCAAAAACTAAGCTCGTTCGCGCTTCTCTCGTAGGCACTGAACGAAGAACACAAAGGAAATGTGATATCGTCGCCGGCAAATGCGAAACTAGCCTTAACGATGTTGACGGAAGGATCGGCCGGGAATACGCGCGACGAACTTCTCTCGGCCCTCAGGCTCCCGAAGGATTCGTCAGGCTTGAAAAAAATCGCGCAACGTATCCTCGCCTCTCTAAAGGTATGCTTGAAAAAAAGAATCTCCATCGTCGAGGGAAGTAAAAGCTTAAAATCGCATCTCCTTTCCGATTCAGCGGAAAGAAGGCGGAACGGAAATCGAGACGGCGAACGGTCTCTGGATCCATCAAGCTTTACCGATCAGGAACGATTATAAGGAATTACTGGAGACACTCTATGAAGCGAACGTTCAAAGCGTCAATTTCGAAGACTCTGTAAACACGGGACGCCTCATCGACGACTGGGTTCGACGGGCTACGCGTGGCAAGCTCTCCTCGGCTTCGGCAAACCTCGGTCCCGACACGCGACTTACGTTGACCTCCGCAGTCTATTTCAAAGGAATGTGGTTGAAATCGTTCGATGGAAAGAAAACAATGGTTCGATGCTTCCACGTGCCCGATGCTGGTTGTCGTAACATTTCCTTCATGGAACACGAATCTATGTATCGTTATGCGTATATACCTTCCCTGGACGCTCAAGTTTTAGAGATCCCATACTCGGTACGGTACCCCCTTTCCCGTTGCTCTCGGTTTTTATCTTTGTAGCCAGCGTTAAAAGCGATTCCTCGTTCCCGTTTCAGGATCATAAAACTTCCATGTTGACGTTTCTGCCAATGCAAAGGGAGAACGACCCGTATCTTCGTATCTTTTCCAAAGATCTGTCCTATGTACCCGTTTCCGCTGTGTTGGCTAGCCTCTGGGAGACCGGCGTTACTATACGCATCCCGAAATTCACTATCGAGAGCAAACACGACTTAAAATCTACTTTGCAGCGCGTGAGTATTATTTTTTAACGAATTCGGTTCCGTGCGATTGCCAAGGTCACTTCAACGATATCGTTTCAGTTGGGGATCGAGAGTATATTCGGAACTACGGCAAATCTTACAAAGATGGTAACTGGTGCACCACCGCAAGTAACCGACATCGTACAAAGTGCCATGATAGAAATCGACGAAGAGGGAACTCTGGCTGCCGCGGAGACAGGTACGACCGTTAACGTTTCTCTCTTATTTTGCTAATTTGTATCAAACTATTACTGGAATCTCATTACAGAAATCCAGTTTGTACCTCTCTCCTTGACGAAGCACGAAATATCGCTCGATCGACCATTTCTCTTTACGATCGTAGACTTGGTCTCAAAGAGTATCCTCTTTTCTGGTCGTTTTATAGGGCCGTCGGAGACCTAATTATATTTACCTAAACCTGACTCATTGGTCACGTTTTTCTCTATATACCTTTTACAGCGGCAAAGGTACTTATATGCTACGCTTATAGATTAAAGAATTCGCGCTGTATCTGGCGCACTATGTACTTTATTTACATGGATGTAACAATAACACACCTATCGAACGTACAGCTAAGATTTGGACAGCCTCCATTCACGTTTCATACTTGTGTTTAATGTCCTTCCAAAGTTTCTGAAACACAAATTAATCGAGTTGATACCTTTACATCGTTATCACGGTCCTCCATAGAAACTGAATTCTCTGTTATGCAATAAGTTTCCCTCGATCCTAAATACTACAAATACCGAGAAAACGGGCTAAGTTGTTAGGTGTTAATGCGTAGAATTTGACGTAATTGTATCGCCAATTCTTCGAAACTTTTTGGGCTTGTCTTTGATCAAGAACTAGTTAAATTCATGCGTAAAGCTAACCTAACCTAAACGAACGACGATTAGGGTGATCGTGCAAAGGTGAATTATTCGTTCGAACTTTTTTTATTCAAATATTTCGAGATGAGCCTGTCTATGATTCATGAATATCGTGTGTACTTACCCCTTTATTGATGCTTTCGAAGACTGTATCCGCAAATAAATCAACCGACCGCTCGAAGAAGAAGCTACCAGCTAGAATGGCTAGTGTAAATGTGGAAGTGCGCTTAAGCACAGCTCTATATATGAAATTTCCGGCCATTTTTCTATCTTTTAAATGATTTGATTTGGAGAATCTTCGACGACGTCCTTTCCCATCCGATCCTTTTTCCTCAGAGCTCTCCCCTCGGCTCTTCGAGATTGTTCGAGGCCATTCGAGACTGCTCGGGACTGCTCGGGATTGCTCGTGATTGTTCGAGGCCACTCGGGACTACTCATTCCGAATCACTGTTATTGGCTGCCATTTATTGGGTCAACGTACAGTAAATCGTATGATTGTAAAAGCATCTTCGTTTGCATGGTGTCAATCACACAGGTGACAGTATTCGAATAAAAGACGAAAATTAAGCGAGGTATAATTCACATTCTTTATAGAAGGCGCTAAATTCACTTACACTAGCGCCGCCTATCAACATCCACCAGGGGATCCTACCTTAAATGAGTGTTTTTTAATAATTGCAAGAAATCAATTAAATACCGTCTAATAAGTGATTAGGTAAATATGTCAAGTAATTGTTAAAATATTGCCCGTATATTTCGATAATGTGTTCCCGTACATGTTCTATAATTTTACAAATTCATTTCTAAAACGATGTTTGTGCCTTCGAAGGTCATGGCTAACGTAGTGTTGCCATTTATTATTTGAAGTAACATATAGATACTTATATTTATATCTTCTATGTAATAATGTCTGAGATTCATTTGTTTAATAATTATTTTAATAATACTTGTCTTGAAGCACTGTATTTCGATATTCTAATACGAGTTTACTCTGAAATTTTCCAAATTCTTGGTTATCAAGAGCTCTGTAGTATCCGCTGTAAGTGTCGATTTTTCACGGTTTCCTCGTTTATCGATTGCAAAATACGTTCATTTACTGTTCCATGTCAATCAATTTTGACAATAATAATTACGAATTTAATAACAATCGCAAAATAACTACGACGTTATTGGTAGCGTCCCTGATCTCTCGCTACATTTACCAATTATCACATAAAGAACAACTTCTCGTTATTTAAAGGAGTAAAAAAAATCGTTTCTCTGCTCTAAACGATATGTCTTCTACATATTACCGCTGCAGATTCTTCTACTTAATAACTATTTTAATAATATTCATGCTCAATTCTCTTATTTCGAGATTCCTTTATAATTATTTGTTTGAAATTCTCAAAATCTCTGGTTTCGGCACGCTAGAGGATAGGCCGTGTAGCGCATGACATGCAGCCGTTTTCCGATTGGCCCGCGTTTCCCCCACCGCGCGGCAGCCGAGCCGCCGCGAGCTATCCCCACTCCTGCCAGTCGGGTCACCTACCTCTTTCTCTCTCCGGACTTCGTACCGTTAACACGTATCTGCTGTGAGTACCGTTTCTTTTACATTGTCCTCGTTTACCGACCGCTAAAAAATAGTTCACTCCTTTATCTACTACGTAATAGTCTTCTGCTGTACCATATCTACCAATTTTGACAATAATAATTACGAATTTAGTAACAATCGCGAAATAACTACGACGCAATTGGTGACGTCACTGACCTCTTTCGACATTTACGCAACACTTTTCTCGTCTACAACATTAGTATTTGTTTTATAGCATTGAATTTCGATTTTATTGACGAAGAACGCGATTATTGTTGCTCTGAAACGTGATTATACGGAATTTTTGTACTTTTACGCAGTTATTTAATAGTTTGCTCGTGTGTGCTTGCAGGACTCGGAGTATCCTATGAACAACCTTCCGGGCTGGCACGATCGGACACGTGCACGGTGGAACAACAAAGAGTAAGATGTTACGACGCCATACGCAAGTAACATTTTCATTTACTTCGGGTCTTCGCGATATTTTGTTTGAATTTATACAATATTCATATTAATTGATATCGAGTCGAACATCCGACGAGTTGAATTTACATTTCTACGAATTAATACGGTTCTACGGAAGCATGCAACGATTGAAATCTTTCGGGATTACTTGAAACCTTTTACAATATACGAGTATTTAGTCAACATTTACAAAACGATAGTCGACTTCCAAGAAAGCTGCTCCTTATTCTGGCAGTGTTTACCAATTCCGGTGTTAAATTTCGACGGCTACAATTCTATGCTGCAAATAAATCGCGAATCGTTTTTACTTGATATTTACATGTTACGACTTATCCTTCCGTTTTGAGACGCTGCAATGGATTTACATAGGTTTTAGGGCATGAGTATAGAAGTAAATAAAAACCGTATTTGCCGATGTAGGGTATTAAGGTCCTGCGTTAGATTCGTCCGTAATTTCTATAAAGATTTTCGTGAATTTATCGAAGGGGGTTACAGTGTTGATATGTAATAGGGAAGAAGCATGACTAATCATATGACTTTAACAGTGGCAGCCCGCAGTATTTATTGTTTATACATTTAATTAGTAGTATATTGTATTACACAAAGAACATTACGAATCAATGAGTAAGACATAATTTTTAAGCAGTATTTCTTGAAGCAAGCACTTGATTTGATATGAAAAAGAAAAACATGGTTGTTTGATTTTCTTGTGTTCCCCACCCCACCCTTTTATTTTCAGCAAAATTTGTGGCCGAGCGCAATGCGGTCTAGAGTCAGTGCTTGTTTCGTATTATATTAATATTTATATCTGTATATATTTATTACTAAATATTTTTTCAATTTATAAGAAATTCACGCGACATAGAGTCAGTGTTTGCAACCCGCTATTATAATTATTAATATCTTTTGAATAATCATTAATAATATTAAGAATTCTTTTCTCCGCGAAAGTAGAGCCAAAATTTTTCGCCGGAAATGGTTCTCGGTCGCGGTAGCTTCTTTATTTTTTTTAAATTGATCGAACCGGAAGTAGAGTCAGTGCATCGAGCAGCAGCTGTGGAAAGGACTTCCATCGGGCAAGGCTTCACGAATTTTAAAAGTAAGTATAAGATGCTCGAGAAATGAAAATTTTTAATTAAAAAATATGTATATAAACTAACCAAAATGTTAATTTGTTTGTTACAGAACAGTCAAATGAGGGGATGGTTGAGCAGCGACAATCATTCCTTGGCGATGGGCAAAGTCTGTGAAGGTAAGTTGATATTTTATCCCGTACACTCGTCATAACTTTGATATTTGCCAATTCCCTTGCAAACTTAACTTTGTTCTTTCCATCAATTTAATTAACGTAAATAAAGTATCAATTAGCTTTTGAAGTTCTCAGAGAATACTTGCAACATTTTTATGCTAAATAAAGAATTAGCTGAATTTTCAAGTTTTCAGAGAGCAAATATTTTATATTTTGCGTTTTATTTTTGTTACAGACTTTGTCCGAATTCGTGAGGCATCGCTGGAGTGTTTGTTTCGCATTTTATATATACTTTAATAAGTGTTAAATTTCTAGTAATTTTACGCGAAAGTAGAGTCAGTGTTTGCTCCGTATTTCATGTTATACACTTCAATTTATAACTTTACGCGAAAGTAGAGTCAGTGTTTGCTTCGTATTTCATATTATACACTTAAGTTTATAACTTTACGCGAAAGTAGAGTCAAATTGTTCGCCGAAAATAATTCTCGGTCGCGAATTGTCTTTTTTTTCAATTACACCGAGCCGGAAGTAGAGTCAGTGCAACAGGAGCAGCTGTGGAAAGGATTTCCATCGGGCAAGGCTTCACGAATTTAAAAAGTAAGTATCACATGATCGGGAAATAAAAATTCGCAGTCGACGAATACAAAGGCGGCATATACTGATGAAAATCTTAATTTTTTTGTTACAGAACAGTCAAATGACGGGATGGTTGAACGGCGACAATCACTCCCCGGCGAAGGGCAAATCTTTTATAGGTGAGCTGAAATTTTAATTCGCATATACCCCACAATTTTTCACCAAGTTTCAGTTGATACTTGAAAATTTTCTCAAAAACGTCCTTACAAGTTTCCTATCAAATTTTCATACTCTTATTTTGCATGTTCTACCAATAAAAAAAATAAAAATAAAGAATTCCCCGACATTTGAAATTTTCAGGGAATAAGTATTTAAGATGTGCGTCTTATTTTTGTTACAGCTTTGCTCGAATTCGTGAGGCATCGCTGTACCCTGCGAAACTGCGACGCACCTTCCGCCTTGAAGGTGAGTAACGTAAACACAGAGATAATTTATTTCTACGTACTTGTCGTAAAGTTTCGATACATAGTTCGATATATAACTTCTCCTTGAATCCTCAATTCTGAAAATCATTCATAAACTAATCAATTCTTACGATCTACTCTTAACGTTTCTTGATATATAATTACGACTTTTTTTTCATCCTCTGTTTTCAAAATTCAATTAGTTTTCTTTGTAAAATCGGAACGTAAGGCAGTTTAAGTTCTACGAACGGTGCCTCTTGCAATGCGAAATGCTTTGTTTTGTTTAGATCTTGGACATTCCTTGAGATGACCTGAGGACAACCTTGATAACAGCGGCGGAGACGACACTGGCAGAAACAGCAGCGGCAGAGATTCTGAGGTAACCTAAGGTATTCTGGGGTCTCGACACTGGTGAGTCAAAAACTTTAACTGTCCCTCCGGTCTCCAAACCATGCCGTAGGACGAAAGGTCCGAAGCGGCACTGGAGACTGGTTGTATTGTTTTATAAAGCGAGCATAGTGAACACGAGTAATTGAAAAATTACTCGTGAGTAGAAACTGTCATTTATTTTCCTTGTGTACTGTCATATATATCGAGCTTAGGACAGGGCCTTCTTGTAGCGCGATTTTTGCATTATTTACATGAATGTAATCATGAAATTTACAGTTAGCGTTGCGAATTTATCAATACAAATGAACAATTTACGAATATTGTGCGTTCTTCATATTCATTGGAAAAATATTCTTATAACAAAATTTGTTATAAGATCGCGGCTAATAGATTTCTTCGAGACGATTTATGTTTTATATAGATCGCTCGATTTGTGCTTTTGATGGATGAAATTTCGGAAGTTTGTAAATTTGTTTCGCGTCGTTTTAATGACAATTATTGTATTATCTGCAAGAAGGCACTTCGCGACGGGTAGATCTCGAAGTCGGAGTGACAATTAATACATTTCCCTGTTAAAATTCTTCCTCTGACGACGAGATCTCCCGGTTTTCAATATACAATTTCAATTCAAAGTAAATTTTGCTTATTTTCAAATATATATAAAGTAAAGTTTTTTGCTTCTATAAAGTTTAATTTAAATTCTCTTTGCTTGAACAGTTATAAAAGTCGAGTCATTTGCTTATATAAATATAAAAGTCGAGTCATTTGCTTGATTAAATATCAAATTCGAGTCACTTGCTTCAATTTTTCATAAATCAAGCCGTTAGAATTCTACTAATCATCTTCTTAGCTAGGATTTTCAGCAAAAAGACACAGTGAGTACAAATTCCTGCCGTGTTCACTTTAAGCCCGAACCCATTCGGGTGCCCAGGGCTACTCGAATGGGTAAAGGCGGTGGGCTCGGCCTTTTTTTTTGAAAAATCAGCGACTGACATTGCGGTGGCGAATCGTGCACGACGTAATTTCCACATGTGTGTTGTGTGTGTTAGGCTGTGGATCTTGCGTCGCTTGAAATTTTCTCGTATCATCAAATAATTTATACGAACTTGAACAATACACTTTGCCTTACTCTCTTCTTCACTTTTATTACAACTCATCGATGTATATGGTATTACAATGATGAAATTCTTTCTATCTGTGCAACATATACCATATACATTGCCTTAAATATCAAACGATACAACGACGAATATTTAGATTTCTATAAATATTTCAAATCGCGGTAGTAATATAATGAAATAACGCAATGGTCGCCACCCTTGTCAGTCGATTCCAGGAAATTGGTATGTACATTTTAGAGTGTGAAAGTTGTATGCGAACTCGGGTGTCGGAGGAACCCCGGGGAGTCCTCTCTAGTTTAGGCCCATGCACCCGGGTTCTTGATTGAGAACCGTGGAGTGATGTGTGTTTGTATGTTTGTGTCGCGACTTGCACTTTTAAATATAGACTTTAGGTAGGTAGGTAGCATACCGTTCTGGAACGTGAGTTAAAGATAAGCAGGTAGGGCCAGGAGAGGTCAGGCTATCACAATCGCGCGCGAGTAGGGTGAGACGTCTGCCCCTGGGATTAAACTACGGTCAAATTGAGTGTTCCCCTCATTTTGACCGTAGTTTCTAGTATGTAAATTTTCTGCGCACGTGGTGAAACTCCCGGCGCGAGGCTCGAATACTTTGCCTTTTTTATGAAAACTGTGCTACACGAGCAGCGAATACGCTCTGCACGCTCGTGGTGTGGTTTTCATCGTCTAATTTGAAAATAGTAAGAATTTGATTGGTGCAAAGTATTCGAGCATTCTCTAGCGCAGAAGAAGAGGCTAACAAGTGCCGAAGAGGCCCGACAAACTGTCACGAAGAGGGCTGCAGCAAATGACTTTTCATCCTCGAATCTCTTTAGAGTTCTAGCATGGAAAGTCATTGTTAGTATTTGTTAATTCACTATGCTCGCTTTCTGTATTTGTCCTCTGACGGATGTAACATTCCCGTCCAACGATCGCATCTTGGCTGCATACGGTTTTTCATCGCGAAATTAGAGTAGCGCTTACATTGCTCGTTAGTGTTGCGAAATTAAGGTAGCCCCGGATGGTACCCACGGATTTGTTCGAATTAATTGGTAGTTTTTAGTGTTGCGATATGAATATACTCGGTTTTTTCTTTATTACAATATTATATTAAATTAGAGATAGAGTTGCGAGACAGATCGCCAGAAATGGCGAACGGGAGTTTGCTTGAATTAAATCTGTAGACGTAGTGTTGCGAAATGAAGCACGAAAAGTGCCCGGTTTTTCTTTAAACAGGTATTCTTTAAAGTAGCGCTGCGATATAAAGCACTCAAAGTGCCCGGTTTGTCTTTGAATAATTAATTGTTGAAGTAGAGCTGCGACATAGCCCTTGAACAAGGAGCACGGGAGTTTGTTTTAGTATTTTATAGAATATTTTTATGAATTAGTATTTTCTTAATAATTTGTAGAGTATAGCATCACGATTTTGTACCTGAAATGGGTGCCCGGGAGTTTGCTCTTAATAAATTCTAAATTAGCGTTGCGAAATATGAATTATACGCGTTTTTCTTTTGAACAATCGCGAAACTAGCGTTGCGAAATACAAAAGCAGCTGAGAGATGCGCATCTGCTGAGTCAGAGACTCAGCAATTGGAGTTGCAAAAATGCAACTCCCCATGGAGTGCCTCAGGAGGCCTGCTCCCAACGATAGCTTCTTTTTTTCCGGATAGGTAGTGTTGCGAATTATGAGAGCCCCCGGAATGGCAGTAGGCGGGCTTTGAAGTAGCGTTGCGAACAATGAAAACCTCGAAATGGCAGTACGCGATTGTTTATTAAATAATATTACGTATGATAGCCATGGAATGGCAATAGGCGGGTTTTAAAGTAGCGTTGCGAAGAATGAGAGCCATGAAATGGCAATAGGCGGGTTTTGAGCTAGCGTTGCGAACAGTAAGAGCCTGAAATGGCACGGGTTTCTCGCGATTTTTATTGAAAGCGCCTCTTGGCTGCTCGATGATTTCGGGATTTTCAGCGCCTTTTGGCTGCTTCATGTCATGATTTTTGTATTGTTAATCAAGTGCTTGCAAATAGAAATACTGCTGAACATGTTTCTTTTAATACAAGAAATTTTGAGGATTTCTGTAGAATTTTTGACAAGTTATATTATGTACATATTGTCTACTGAGACCAATCAGACAATGAATTTGATCGTGGTCATTGAAACCACTCCGCAAATAAAAGTGCAAAATGTTATATGCACATTTGATGACACAGATAGAAAAAGAGTGTCAGTTAATTTAATAAAATTCGCGAAATAGGAAACACGCTGCTGGCTGTCATGGTTAAAGTTATTAATTTAATATTGTCTGGTTTTTACTTTGATCGCGATGACATTTTTGTGAGAATACCGCGTCGACGTAGAGGTTTCGATAAATTCTCGCAAATTTCTTACAAAAATTACGGACCACGGGTTTTGCATACTTTTTTAATAGAATGGAAATAACAAACTTGCGCCCGAAACATATATATCGAAATTACAGTGTGATAGACGGATGGCAAATACAGATAAGAAGTAAACGCGTCGCTTTTAGATATTTGCTTATTTATTTCACTAAATAGGAGAGTTATATTGTAGCAAAGAGGGAAGTCTGTCTTTATTTAACACTTCTCGCGTCGCGAATTAAAGAGTGATGCATTTATTTTTATGCTCGGATGATGGTAAGGTTTCAAATAATTTCGAATGCAACTGCGTCGAAATTAGCTCTTTTCATTTAAGTAATTTATTTGATAGCAAATGATCGTGACATTGCACAATTTGCTAAATTGTCCATACTATTCAATTCGCGTTTGTCGACTCGGTATGTAACTTCAAATTTTATATTTGCTTTGTTAAACTGATCATTCTTTATCGTAAAGTTTATAACATTTGCATTTCCTACAATTTTTAATAAATTATGCTTATTTTGATTTTCGTAAATTTCGATACTCGTCTGTTACAATATTCAAGGGTCGGTGATATTCCGTTTTATGTTGCGCGTTTTGGGCAAAATTAATGAGAGTCTGTTGCAGAAGACGGAATACTAATAATGGATATTTAGAGGAAATAAAGTGGACCATGCACATGGAAATTAAGAGAGACAGGCGTCCAGAGACGCTGGGGGAATCCACAGTTTAATGAAATTTTACTAACAAAGGAGTTTTTGTTACAAGAGTTGCATGAATCGACCCACTTCGAAGGGCGATCGTGGATATTTCTCAGTGACATCTTGTGTTGCAAATTGTGTGTTAGGTTTGCAGATATTTCTTCTGAAATTTTGTTACGGTCGTGTGATTACCATTTCTTAATGGTTTCGTTGTTAATGGTTTCGATACGCTTGATTTTTGGATCAAAGTATCGTCTGTATTGTTTTCGAAGTCTGATTCATGAGATAATTGTTGTCTGACTTTCTTCATTCTTGAAGCAATACGATGTTTCTCTTCATTCTGCTTCAAGCAGAATGCATTTTTCATTTTCTGGCCAAGAGGTTTGCTTTCTGCTATGCAGATAAGCAGTCAGGCAATATTTTGCAAAGAAATCTTTGCTGTTAATTGGACAGGCTCAGATTGTGTTTATATTTCCCCCGAGATAGGAAATCATAACTGCTGATTATAATTTTCATTTAGGTAGATATTAGGAAGATTTTCAAGACTACCACCTGAAGAAAGAAGAAGAGCGAGAATAAATTGAAGTACTCGCGATCGCAAATAGTATTTAAGTTAATTAGACCAAAAATGTTATGGTATCAGTATTTATGCACAATGATTTTCACTGTGTACAAAAACTGCTCCCATGTCGAAGGTCTGATTGAAATTGCGAGCGGACGATCAAATTGTAATTTTAATGGTTTAGACTCTAAGACGTTCGTCGTATGTTTAGATTAAGATTATTCGTAAGGTTAATTTAATAAGGAATAAATTTCGCGTTAGTCCTTAAGCATTGGATGCTCGTCGCATCACGGTCGGGAATCTATTTCTCCCACTGCGAGATGGGTAACGAAAGTAAAGTAGAGCAAGAAATTTTGCCTGACACATTTTCCCGTTCATTTTGTCGTTCATTCCGTCGTTCATTCCGTCGTTTAAACCTGTAAAAATGATGGGAAAATGTTTCACGCGAAAGACAAAATGCGATGGCGGATGGATGGCCACTTTTTTTGGGTCCCTAATCGCAGCAACCTCCACGTGGTGGGACCCGGGTCGTTGTTGCTCGCAATAACTCGAAAACTTTTATTTTATTTTATTTTCCTCGCATTGAAAGCAATAACGGGCTAATTGGCTGCGAATCCCCAAAAATCTGGAAGTTTCCAGATATATGTCCACCATCCCCCATCTCTAATTTTATGTTTTAAACGGTCAGAAGTCCTTAATTAGATTTAATATTATGCAGATGGAATTCAAATATAATTGGCAGAGCACTTTACGATCGTTTGAATTTTCCGCCACTCCTGCGCGCTGGTTCGTGGCGCTCTGCCGAAGTAGTGGCGTTACAGTCGTCCTCGGCTATTTCCCTCGCTTCTTTGTAAGAACGTGTGCTCCTGCATTGGATTCATTTTTCGGTGAGAAATTTTCATCAACAGTGCTTGAATTCTAGTCTCAGTTAGTTATTGGGGTTTGCACGACCAAATATAATACTGAATCATGGATATATTCTTTCTTTGCAACGATAGGACGGAAAATGTTGATCGAGGCCTTCCTCTCTTCCCGCTCACGACTCTGCTGCGGTTTACGGGCAAACATTTCGGAATATGTGAGTTCTATTTCTTAGATTGGCACGTAGTACGCGCAATTCTTAACATTACGATTCGAACTATCGCAGCTCTCTTATCGTGTCTAACGATGCAGACGTAAAATTAGTGTATCATTGGAAAATTGCATATTACGCCGGTTCGGATTTGCCTTTGCTTGCTCTTAATTCCTATTTTACCCACTGCCGTCATGGCGGCTGCGCAGAAGGCGAACGCGCATGCACTGCACCGCCGCGGCGCGCCATAGCGGCAGAGCGTCCGACATCTTGGAAAGTTTGCCTCGTTCGTTTCTGAAATTTGTGCTCCTCCGTTTGATTCATTTTTCGGTAAGAAATATTCAAAAACTCTGCACGAATTCAACTCTGAGGTAGTTATTGACGTTTACGCGTCCGAATATGATATTGAATCGTTGATTTCTTCTGTTTTTACGACAATAGAACGAAAATTGTTGCTCGTGCCGTTTCTCTCCCGGCGACCGAGACGCTCCTGTGATAAAGTTTCTAGTATTTCGGACTTCGTGAGTATTATTCCTTCAATTTGTTGTAAGTGTAGATGCAAAATATCTTTAACAGAGACGCTTGACTGTTGAGTGACAGGAAAGATGAGAAATTTGTCGGTCTTTCCTTTTTTGGCCTTCTGCCACTCCTCCCCCGTTCCCCCTTACCCCTCTTCGTCACTTTACTTTTCAGCAACTAGTGGCCGCGCGCAATGCGGTCTTAGAGTCAGTGTTTGCTACGCATTAGTTATAACAGCCTTGTTTTTACAGAGCACCTGTCTCTGACTTAACCTTATAGTTTATCATTAATGATTATTAGAGATCACCGTTGCCCCTGAATTTCCCCGCGAATGTAAAGTCAGTGTTTGCATCGAAATTAAAGAGATAGGGCATTTATTCCAGAGCGTCGTGGCTCTCGTTGCAACATTTCATCGCGAAGAAAGTAGATTCACTCTTTTCGCCGACTATCAGGGAAACGGCCGCGTTTTTTTTTTTATTTTATTTTTCGTCACGGTGGTAGAGTCGGTGAAATTCCAGTTGGCAGATGTACCACCACCGGAACTACCAATTTTATTTCGTAAGTTGATTTCTTTAAAATGCATGATCTCTGCATTTTTTCCCAACGATTACGTTAGGCTGACCGTATGTTAACGCGAATTTTTCCCCCTTTTACAGAGTATCTTACCGAGGCGATCGTGGAGCTCTGTGTGGCGCTTAGCTGACCCGGAAGGTCATCCCGTTCATTAATTTCTGCGATCGGTGAGTCGCATGCACTTAGATTCCTCCGGAACCCCGATTCATGCCGTAGGACGATTGGTCCGAATCGGCATGGGCGACTGGTTGTATAATTTCTTTTTGCGAGCACCGTGACCATGGGTTCGATAGATAGTATCCTACTCATGAAGAATTGCATATTTAGGATGTTTATTAGCTCAGGCTAGGCCTTCTTGTGCGTCGCGATTGCGTACAGAATAAATTTGCGAAAACGATACGCTCGAGTCGCGAATGAATTGCGCGAAATTAACTTTGCGCGCGTAGATTCCGAAGACGGATCACCCATCCGACTTCGTATTTTCTATTATATTTGCTCGTATCGCGCAATGAGAATTGTAATGCACAATTACGTGCTGCTTTCCGACTTTATTCCGTTTCGGTTGGTCTCGAGAACCGTAGAATTTTGCCATGTAAAATGTGCAAGAAGACACTTCGCGATGGGTAGGTTCTAGAATCGAAGTAACAACTTGTACAATCCTTTCAATATCCTTTAATCCATTTACTTCGATGACGGAATCTCCTGAGGACATTGCATGCCCTTAGTCTGCCAATTCAATGTAAATATTTGCAATATAAAGTTCAGTTCCATATTCAATATAGAGTTCACTATGATATTCAATCTAACGTAAAGTATTTGATCTTTGGAGATATTATAAATATTCATAGTAGAGTCGTTGCTTAAATTAACAGTTAACTTTCAATATTGATCAGTATCTGATTTTAATGAAGCAATATTTTTGAAAAAGAATAATAGATCGTTAGATATCACTAATTAATCATTTTTCGAGCTCAGGATTTTCAGCACAAACGGTGAGTTGACATTTGCTCGTGCTCGCTTTTCAGCTCGGACGTATCGGCATGCCCAGGTGCTACGCCGATGAGTCCGGGCGGCGAGAAGGGCATTAGCTCGTAGGACTAATCATTTTTAGCGACTAACAACGTCAAAGCGAGTCGTGCACGACGTAATTTCCACGTTTGTGTGTTTGTGGCTAGGCCGTGGATCTTGCGTCGCATTTCAAACTCTTGCAATTAGAAACGAACGACAATTTGCCGTTCGTACTTGCTCGAATCCGAATCCATTCTATTGAAAGGAACCTCCGTGATTATAATTTATAATCGGTTTCACCGCATGGTGAATAAGTTGGCGCATATGGTATTTGATATTGAAATCACGTAGAATCTGAAGTCACATGGATGAAAAAGACATACCATATGCGTTACCGTTTTACTTCAAAATATTTCCATTTATCTCGCACGACCTTCCATAGGTCCAAGATATTACGGTTCCCTTGTACGCGACGTGGACGATAGATTGACTTTACATATTACGCAATGTCCGCTTTGCTTGTTCAGTCGATTTCAGGAAATGGTACGTAACCTTAGAGCGTGAAAGTTGAGTATGGAGTTCGGGTGTCGGAGTCGCCCCGGGGTGGCTCTCTAGTGTAGGTCCCTGCGCCCGGGCTCTTGAATGATGATCGATGAGTGAATATATTGTCATGCTTGAGTCGCGACTTGCCATTTGAAATATAGGTGGTAGGTAGGTAGGTAGCATACCATCTCGACAGTGTGTTTGAATTTTTCTAAGATAAGCAGGCAGGGCCAGGAGGTGAGGCTATCACAATCGCGCGCGAGTAGGGTGAGACGTCTGCCCCTGGGATTAATCGTGGTCGAACGGATCCGGATCTCGTTCGGTCGCGATTCTTAGTTTTAGTCTTTCAGCTTGCTTGAATATCATGCCAAAAATTGGAAGCAACGCGAGCACCGGGGCACTCACGGGGGGCGATTTCCGAAATCGCGCCTCGTTTGCGCTTCGCTCGCGTTGTTTCGTCGCGAAAGCTCCTCGGGGTAGCTGAGAATTGTAAACGTGCTGGCGAGATATTCGAGCAACGTTCCTGGGGCAGGAGCCCGAAAAGAGAAGAAGCATCCGCCGAAGAGGCCCGACAAACTGTCGCAAGAAGGGTCGCAGCGAATGGCTGACCATTTTCGAATCCTCGGCTTCTAGAATGGGGCTCCATTATCATTTTTTTCAAAATATTTTGTCACTGTGCTCGCTTAGTGCATGTAGCAGTAGTTGGTAGTTAGTAATTAGTTGTTTGGTGGGTTTGATATTTCCCCACCCAACGAGGGAGTCGCTGCTGCAATCGCGATTTTCTTCGTATCAGCTCCCGCGAAATTAGCGTTGCGATAAGAAATAAGCGCGTTGAATTTTTTGGAGAGAGTTTCCTGAATTTGTAGCGTTGCGTGAAAAGAAGCAGCACCGGAAACGGGTGCACGGGTTTGTCACGCATTAGGTTTGTAAAACATAGAGTTGCGAAATCAATGATATCCCAGGTGGATGCGCGGGAGTTTGTAGCAATAACGACTCGTTAAAGTAGCGTTGCGACATTAGAAGAAGCCCCGTAGACGGGTGCACGGGTTTTGCTCGTATCAGGACTCTGTAAAGTAGCATTGCGGAGCAAAGAGCACCTCAATCTGGTGCGCGGGAGTTTGCCAAAGTCAGGGCTTTTCAGAATTCATCTCTTTTTAGTTTTCGCGATATTAGCGTTGCGACTAGAACTTACAAACGGATTTTTCTTTGCTCGGTACTCGGAGAATTAGCGTTGCGAATAACTCAGCAGCATGCGAGGCACTGGTACCGGATGTGGTACCGGATTTGGTACCCTGGAGTCGTAAAACGACGACTCCCCTTTGAGGGGCTTCAAGGTCTCTCCATTCTTCCGCGAGTTAGCGTTGCGACAACTGATCCCCGCGATTTGCCAGCGAATTCGATAAATTAGAGTTGCGGGACGCAATAGCGCTCGCAGTGGCTGCTCGGGATTTTTCTCGGGAATTCGTCAAAGTAGAGGTGCGATCGAATGGCAGTCGGAAAAGCTGCACGGGACTTTGTTCGCCATAAAACACAAACTAAGTTCAGTAGAGTAGCCAAATGCTCGGCGTAGCTTCTCGGGTTCTTTTTTGCTACACGATTTTTCTCTGCATCCCCCAGCCCCTTGTTTTTTAATATACTAATTGTCATTTCATAAAAGTCAAGTGTTTCTAAGTGGGTGTACTGCTGCAAAATATGCTATTAAATATTATGGAAAGTTTTAAAAAAATTTGGGCTGCGCATGCAAATCTTCTTTTTTTCCCCTCTTGTCGGCAAAATTAATGAGATTCTGTTGCAGATTGAATTAATACACTTATAGATATTTTAGAAGTTGATAAAAGACAATATTTACAACGGCCAATGGTCACGGAAATTGATGCCGCTGTTTTATTAAAAATTAAATACACAAGTATACATGGATATTTATTGGAAATGAAATGAACAATACACATGGAGATTGAGAGACACAGACGTTTAGAGCTGTCGGAGAAACCCACGGTGTCGTGTAATTTTACTAACGAATAAGTTTTTCTTACAGGAAATTCATGGATCAAGCCAGCTCCGAGGGCCGATCGATGGACATTTGTTTCTGGTGTCTTGTCTTGTAAATTGTGCGTCAAATTTCCAAGTATCGCTTTTGAGATTTTGTGCGATTGTTTCCATGTCATTGCATTAGTTGATGGTTTCGATGTGTTTGGTGTTTGGATTATCGTATCGTTTGCATCGTCCACGAAACTCCGATTCATGGGATAATTGTTGTTTGATTTCCTTTTCTCGTATTAACTGGATGTTTCCTTTCATTCCGTGTCAAGCAGAATCCATTCCTTATCCCTGGTGAAAAGGCTTACATTCTGTTTTATATTTAAGGAGGCAGGCAGCATTCTTCAAAGAAATCTTTGTTTTTTATTAGTCAGGTTCTCATTGGGTTTAACCCTTTTCTTTCCTGGAAAGCCAGCGTTACAATTTTTGCTCAGGCAGGGTTTCCGGATGGGGAACATATTTTCATTACAACTGGGGTGGTATATGGGAAAATAAATTCATCACTGAAGATTTTCAAGTGCTAGCTGAAGAAAGAAGAATATGCTCAAAGATATGCGGACAGATCCCACGATCGGAAATAGTATTTCAGACGATTAGACCGAAGATTTTATGGGGAAAGTATTTGCACATACACATTGGTGATCACTGTATGTAAAACTGCTCCCATATTAACGGTCAGACTGAAATACGGGAGGGGAGGGTGAGGTCTTAATGGGGTAAGGGATAAGTTTATTATGTATTATGTAATTCTTAAGTTTAGAATTAAGTCTCAGAATGTGTGAAATGAATGTGGTGTGCTAGTCCGTAAGTATCGGATGCTCGACGCATCGCGGTCGGAAACCTATCTCTCCCAGGGCGAGATGGACTGTGAAAGAAAAGTAGAGCAAGAAATTTTGCCTGACACATTCTCCCGTTCGCTCTGTCGTTCATTCTGTTGTTCAAACCTGTAACAATTACGGGAAAATGTTTCACGCGAAAAACAAAATGCTATGGCGGATGAATGGCCATTTTTTTGGGTTCCCAATCGCAGCAACCTCCACGTGGTGGGACCCGGGTCGTTGTTGCTCGCAGTGACTCGAAAACTTTTATTTCATGATTTTTTTTGCCTCACTCATTGAAAGCAATAACGGGCTAATTGGCTGCGAATTCCTAAAGATCTCCAAGTTTCCACATATCTCTCCACCGTCTCCCTTTTTTAATGTTTATGTATGACAGTTGAGACCGCCACAAATCTTCCATTATATGGTTTTACGTGAAATTTAAGTCTTACTGGCTACATTCAACGTGTGTGGCCTGATGCAACGGTGACCTGACCATTTTCTGTCGATTCATTGGAAAGCGAAATTAAATAATATATTTAAGTCGAAAGTCTCAAAATTAAATTGACCCCGGGGGAGTTAAGCGGGACACATTTCAATTTTTTAAATAGAACGCGCTAAATTCTGTGGCCACTAACGCTCTCTAACTCCTCTTACGGAAACTAAATTCTTTGACTCGGTCGATACTATCGCCTCCTTCAAACATTAACAGGAAACATTTCTCGAAACTTTGTTCTGGCTACTCCCATTTAAGCTTGGACGGATTACACGTTCCGGCATAAACGTATAAACTATTAATTCATGACTCTAGCCTAAATTGTACTTTTCTCTCTTGAATCATGCATACATAGTAGGCATAGGAGACGTATGCATGAAACGTTCTTGTAATTTGGTGTCGCTACTCCCATTGAAGATTGGACCCCCTGGTGAACATCACTATGACCAACTGTGACTAATCGTGAGACCATTGTTGCCAGTATGCGTGAATGCATGTCACTCTTGACTGCTCTCAACTGCTCTTGACAGATTGACAGCGTGGTACGGTTTTTTCCAGTCTCTTGTAAGATAGTCGAACGATGAAACATTTTGTAAAATTGTTGGTATGTATCCGTTAAGACGGAAAGCATGGAGATAGAAGAAAGTAAAATGTTTCTCGAATCCCGTGTCCCGGAAACACCTGCTAAAACGACAGTTCCCAACGAGGAGATTAACCTTACAGTTAGACGAAGAAACGAAAAAACGAATGTCGTATGTATTGAAGATAACGATTTGGATTCCACTGGTCGTGCTTGTCCCGATAAAATATCCGTTTCCGCGGAGGCGAATTCAGACGATACCAGTTCGCGCATACCCAGTATTACCTATGTGGACTCGCCAAGTAAACAAAACGGTTCGTTAAGTCGCGAAAATGACGATGATTTGTATAACTGCAACCTCGGTGATACAAGAGTACTCACTGAAAAGGAACGCATAAAATTAAGTAACATTCAGAGCAGCATCGTCAAATCCGATATCACCGTAGAAGACCTCGAGTTACTGGGATGCACCGCCGAAGGCCTTGTTAACGGTATCTTAGAAAGATGGTAACGTAATTATTATCAACAAGGAACCTTGTTTGTAATGTATATTTACGTATTAATCGATTTCCTATAAGTATTCCTGTGTTGGAATTCGTGGTTCCTTTTTGAAAATAATTTTCATTCTTGCAATCAAATTTTGAAATCATGAAGATGATCTGTAGATGATATACGAAGGGTACTATGGCCAAAGCTTCTGAGATTATCCGATGAAAATAATGTATCGACGAGCGAACTGGAAACGATACACGAACGTGTGCAGAACGACGTCTACCAACAAATATTGAAGGATGTCGCGCGTAGCAACAGCCATATGTCTGAGAATGCTACGCAAGAGGAGATAGATCGTTTTCACAAGGAATTAACGCAACTCATATGTTGGGTTCTCCATAGGCATTCCGCGTTGAAGTCAGTATGGTTTTTAAACTCTGTAAACTGGAAAGCGATTACACATGTGATGCTTTCCGGGATAATACGTAAGAAAATTTTATTCCTTGACTGGTATGGATAATACAAAAGTGAATAATGCGTACTTAGTTACTACCAGGGATATAACGACATAGCGGCGACCGTTCTACTGGTCATGGGGTTGGAATCAGGCTTGAGCGTGCTCGAAAGTATCTCTCTAAAATTCCTCGAAAGATTTATGGAAAAGACGATGGAAAAAGTAAATCAGGAATTATATTTTATATTTGCACTGTTAGAAAGAGTACATCCTACGCTTTTGGAACATTTGGAAAAGTTAGTATAAATAGCATATTTTTTCACATATTCTTGTAGAAGGCAATGCATTTGCCTTAGTTATCGAGTCTGCCTTGCTTTCTAGCGTCGAATTATTTCCGCACTTCGCGCTAGCCGAATACACGACCTGGTACGCGCACAAATACGCAGAAAACCGAAAATTATTGCATAGGTTGTTCGACTATTTTCTCGGTAGCCCACCGCTAATGCCCCTTTATTTAAGTACCGTAATCGTGGCGTGCAGAGCGGCGGAAATTTTCAATACGACGCCTGATATGGGCCATACGCATAAAGTATTATGTACTGTGAGTATGTTTTATCTGACATTAAACAAGCAAGATGGAATTGCAATCCGATCGTGTAATCGCTGGGATTATTCCTTCCGAATTTCATCCAAGTGTCCAGAATTCCTCGTACATGAAGATTGTTTTATTTATAGTTACCAGATGATTTGCCTTTTGAAAGCCTTTTGATCGAAGCGACAAAATTGTATCGTCAATATCCTCCCGAGTCAATAAGCAATGACGTTAAAGAATACGATTACAAGAGGAAATGCAAAGAACAGGAATGGAAAGCGAAAGCGGAAGCGAGCCGTCAGGAGAGAAAGAGGCAACGTAAACTTCGAATCGTACCATGGACACCGAGAATACCTTATCGCATTAGGAGTTACAAAACTATCACTGCAGTGACAATTTTGGCTCTAGGAATATATGCCTTTCTGAAATCGTCATCTGGTCTTAACTGACATTAAATAAATTTGCACCGTTTGGACGTGCAGAAGTTTCACGAGTCTCCGGAGCGGAGATCGTGTGTTCGCTTATACGTCGACGGTAGAGATTTCTGACCAAAAACAATCGCCGGATATAAAGATATGTACATATTTGTAAAGATGAAAAGAAACGCGTAAGAAGGAGGACTGTGTAAAGCTAATTTAAGGATAATCCGAGTGGACCTGTTTTTTAATGCATAACGTGAAGAATTTTGCATTCCTGTGCTGCCTTTATACTGTGTTCCTTGGAGGTCAACCTGAACTTTTTCTGCGCATACTGTTAAAACGTTGAAAGAATAATTAAGAATCTATAGAAAAGTAAGGGATGCAAAGATGATGTAAAAATGGAACTTAGAATATGATGGATGCATTACTATATCTCTTACACTGTAACTTAGAATGGGATGCAAATATACTATATGTATTTGTATAAATTGGCGAAGGAAAATCATTTCGATCGGCAATTGGTAGAAAAAGATAGAGACGATTAACAAGGAAGGGACAGAATTTTTTCAATTTCATTTATTCGCAATTGTGACCGTCAGATATTTTTCCTATCATGCTTTACGCCTGTCATATTTTATTTGCATCATTCTTATTATAAATATATCTCAAGAGACATTTGCACCGTTAAACGATACTTTTGATACGTACAGTTTCAATATTGATACTGTCGTTAATGTCCCGCGTAAACAAAATTGTATTACATAAATGGAGGTATACAATAGAAGTTTAATAAATCGATGACTGTGATACTAAAGACGAGAACATCGCTTTTCTAGGTGTAGGAAGTATTTGCGCTTCGTGGTAAGGGCATTAACATTCGAACGGGGAAGTTTACGATTCTTCGTTAACTCTAGAATGCATTTTAATCGGAGCACGGAGTCTTAAAAATAAGATAAATTAACAAAGACACTAAGTTACAGTAACTTGATATGTACAGAAAGTAAATACAGAGTATTAGCTATTAGCTTGTAAAGCGATTGTAATGTCATTATCGATACTGTATTTGGCAATCGGTTCTACGGTAACACACATGCGAACGCATATCTCGTCGTGTCGCAGTATTATCACGTTTTCAATACAGTTTTGATGTAACTTAAGACGTCTGGATGTCGAAGAATATCCATGTGATTTGCGCCCGGATAGACATGAGAATAAACTTTTTGTTTTTGCATACCCTGCCAGTGTTTACAGCCTTCTAAACTTCTTAAGTTTACGGTGCCATCTCCAGAGCCGGGAATTAACTCAGGTGTTCCGTCAATCGAAGTGCCGGGCTTGTAATATAATCTGAAATAACGAAGCTCTGATAACTTCAATGATATTTTCACGTATCGTTAGGATTACGGTTCCGAAAAACATTTCATTATACGTGTAATCCCTCCCTGACTTTATTTTTCGTGATGATCACGAAAACCCTTTAAAAGCTTTTTGCGAATATTTTGAAAATTAAAGTCGATCGCGGATTGCATGTAAAGGAAAATGTTATTCGGAATCACGATCCTTAGAGAAACATTTACTGTCCAATAGCAAGAGGTACCTTTTCACGGTATCGATACCAATCCCGTATAAACAATGTACTTCGACACCCGGAGCTTCAAAGTTTAATTGGTATTTTTCATTATCTTTCCAAAATTCCCAACCATTTGGAACATTTATGTCTCTATAAAAGTAATTAAATAATTCATTGCTGCGTTGACAGCCGTGAAAACGAAACTGCAACATTATCATGTCAAAATATGTACTTTACATGAAGTAGTCTTGTAAGTTTAATAGCGTGTAATTTTTTTGTTCCGTTTGCACCAATATTTCGCTCTCCTTCCAAAATAATCTCGACGGCAATAACCACCCCAAACTGGGATTAGTTATTTGTTCCTCTTTGAGAATACTTTGTCGTAGGAGATACGCCCCTAAATCATCCCCTAGAATAATAACACTCTGTTAGAATAAAATATTCTCAGATATACGGTCGGCGGTAATGCGGTATATCTGAAATGTGTACATATGGATTTACCAATGGCAAATACTTTAAGGGCCTTAACCGATCCTCCCCATACGGCCGCAAGTGTAATTAAGGAGCTGATATACTTGTCCTTCCACTTTTGACTCTGACGTTGTAAGAATAACAGCGACATTGGTCCACCCATACTGTGCGCCAATAGGGTTACCGGTACCTTGTCGTTCGTGAGATAGGTTTCTTCTACCAACTCCTTAAGTTTGACAAAAAACTGTTCATTTTCATCTAGAAAATATTATACATTACCTCGATAGGATTATAATTAATAAAAACATTTTGACTTTGGTAAATATATTGTGCGTGTAGCGATATACATACTGGGACCTTTCCTGAAATCGTAAGGGGCACCCCGTAAGGAAAAATTCCTGGCATAGCCTGCTTCGTTGACCAGCATATTACCGATATCTTTAAAATAAGTACCGGGTGACGCTTTGCTAGGGTCTACATATTCAACGACAGAAGGATCTCCCCAGCCAGGTACTCTAATATCGACGCCGTCCTGATTTCTCGTTGTTCTTGTTACATTGTCGTAA
Source organism: Cerceris ruficornis (assembly GCA_963989415.1). NCBI lineage: Eukaryota > Metazoa > Arthropoda > Insecta > Hymenoptera > Crabronidae > Cerceris > Cerceris ruficornis. The sequence goes on along the minus strand of OZ022526.1, from coordinate 17,863,488 downwards.
AGTAGTTTTACATTATCGATCTGTGCACGAGATTTCCATTAGAAATTCTGATATTTTCTATAAGGAGGAGAGAATTTCAAGGAGTCTGTACTTACCCAACAATCTATTATGATCGGTACAAGTAATTCCAAATTTAACCAGATATTGAAATACCCCGTAGAAACTTTCTCGCACAAATAATGCACTGCGACGGATTTGTTAAGTTTTGCTTCGAGTTGACTACCTCCATCTCCTGGAACTGAAAGTACAGCGATCGTTCAACTTTGTATCAATGTAAAGTAGCAATTAGAACCGATCTGTGACGATGTAAAATTAGCCAAACCGTTAAAAACATTTACCAAATATGACGGGAGAAATTTTATTTGTTTTGACGTGCCACGATTTCGCGAGGTGTGAGCAACAAAAGAAACCGATGAAAAGGAAAATCGAACCGAAGCGCATTATTTGTGCCACGATTCGTTGGAACTAGACTTTAATGTCACGAAATTTGTGTGATCTAATTTACGATTACGAATGAATCCTGTCTACAGTTTTTCGTAACTTTATATGTGCTGAGAATTCACGTTCAAATAAGAAAGTCGAAACGTTGCAGCGAGTGTTTGTTCTTTCGACCTCTATAGTACGCAATCAGCTGATGACGTCTATATTCGTCAAGTGCGAATTAACGATGAGAAATATTGTTCTAGATATGATAAAAAATGTATAAAATTTATTCGAAGTAAATATCATGATACATGTTGATCGGAATAATCGATAAGTATATTCTGCAATAGCATCAATAACAAAACTGTTCTGAATCATCCCGATTTCTGCGTCAACGTACAATAGAAACAAACGTTTCGCTTATCGACGGAAGTTTTGTACGCGCGATATTTGTTGATTTCTTACAATCGATACGACGATTGCCTGAACTGTGAGCCAGATAGAAAAACAACAAAGGCGGAGACCGAGAGACAAATTCGAATTTCTAACTAGTGAATCTGAGCTGAAATCGTAGAAATAATCTCGGGGAAAATTTTTCCCTACGTGTATGCAGCTGTAATCCCTGTAAAATTTTCATGATCAAGTATTTGCAATCTCTGCAATCGAAAAGTCGATCTATGGTCTATTCGTTCGATCACGTTTGATCGCGCTGGACCACTTTAATATACGTAGTGTTATCCTGAAATTGACTGACGGTACCACGTATTTTACGTACGTTCCCCGAAGTTTGTTAAATCGATAAGTGTATAATGTATCACGGTGTCTGTCACGAGAGTATCGGTTTGTTTGAAATTTCGCATGCGCTTCAGTCAAGTATTCGGGCGTAGAACGAAATTTATTGTTCTCGAGGTTGATTGAATAGACCTTATAAAGGTATTATCTTAAGTATGGCAGACATCAAGCAAGATCACAAAGGTGAAGAAACGGATAATTATGGAATTGCTAATAGTGCCGATCCAAAGAATATGCAAGAATTAACGCAATACGTAAGTTAACGTGCTCGCAGTATTTACAGTGTCGAGTTTTGTAATCTTTACATCGGCGCAATATCGTATAAATCGTTGGCCGCTTTCGTTTCCAGGTCCAGACGTTATTACAAAACATGCAAGATAAATTTCAAACGATGTCTGATCAAATCATTGGAAGAAATATCCTTTTTTTCGTAAGTTACTTGCTGTTTTTCGAATAACCTCAAAAACACGCACTCGATTGCGCGCCAAAATTCAAAAATTATTGACCTGAAAAGTCCGCGAAGTAAATGATCTTTCTTAAAACGGGTAAAACATTCGACATTATTTCTAGAAGTTCTGGTCATTGGTTGTTTTATTTTTCGATCCGTTGAAAATTGATAGATCCAATTATAAGGTATTATATGTACTTAATAAGAAATACTAGATGAAATGGGAACCAGAATAGATGACCTGGAGAAGAACATCGCCGACCTAATGACGCAAGCGGGAGTAGAAGGGGCAGATAAATAATATTTTCATTACAAATTCCGATATTAAGCTTCCGCGCATGCAACGTCTACAAATACAAATCATTAAGAACTATACGATGCTGAATGACATTATTCAAATTAAGAGAATACACATTTTCTAGAAATAATTAAAGTATTTCTGGTTTATTTGTAACCAATGGCCATCGGTGAACTCAAAGACTTCTGATACGAAGGAATAGAGGGCACCGCTCTAAACAGGAAACGTGTTGAGGTTTCATTGCTGAGATTCTTTTGTACTTTCACCTAGAATCCCGCAAAATAAGATAAACGGAACGAACAAATAAGTCAGATTTATGTGGACTTGTGCCTGGTTCTCACAGGTTTTCCTCTAACCGACTCCGATTCCGATTCCGTTTCTTCCGAACTTTCCCCGTCGGTCTCCTCGATCCGAACGGATTCCGAGGAATTGGTTTTCGAGCTGGATTTTGTGGAAGCCTGAAAGTAAAAATGATTTCCACGAACAACGCACACTTCGCCCTGGTTTCACACTTCGCCCAATGCGAGATTATGCTTAACTTACGACAGACTCTATCGTCCGACCGGATAGCTTTCGTGAAATCGAAGGAGAGGATGTGAAACGGCCGGTTAAATTCATCAGAGAATAAGCTTGTCTGAACGAAGTTCTTCCTACGGTAGCCAATCTCGCGATAGAATCGGGAACGCGTATCGTGTCTCGAAACTCCTGTGAAATTCATGTGGTAAGGAAATGTCTGATTTACAGGTAGATATCTAAACAATTTTGCCAACTTGTTCCGATAGCGAAACAAGAGTAATGGGTAATTTACCCCATTTATATCTCCTCTGGTAAATTGAAAGTCCTGCGGCATAAATGATCGATAACTTTGGTAAAAAATAGAAAACTCTCTGCTATACAAATATCAATTTTGAGAAGCAGTCTCACCTCTAAATCCTTGCTTTCGTCGATCTCCGTAATATCCTGGTAAGCTTTGGTAAGCAATTCGAGATTCTTCGCGTGAAAGCTTAGCTCGATAACTACAAAGTCAAGAAGCACAGTCTTAAGATCGTGCAGTTTTCGTTTTTCAAACGAGTCGATTTGTTCCTCCAAGCCCTTGACGAGTCTGGTGACTTCGACAGTGGCCTTCATTAATTCGGACTCCGCTTGCGACTGTAAAACGTTTAAGGACGCTACGTCGGCGAGGCGCGAATGTAGGGGTGAAAAAGAAATGAAAAGGAAAAGGATACGATCATTTGTCTGTTTCGGGGATTCCGTTCTCGAAGCCGATCGAGGTGTCGCCGTCTCGTAAGTTCCTTGTCCCGTGCTGCAAATGTATTTTTAACATCTTCGCGGGCATGTTTGCAAATGGTCGCGTACTGAGAGAGCGGTGCAACCACTTTAGCATCGAGCCTCTGGACTTCGGCGTCCCTAATGTTAAATGGATACCGTAGCAATTAAATCGGCGATCATCCAAATATGCATACTCTCGTTGAATGTGAAGGTGATTTTTTGAAGACGGTACTTACCTGTAATCACCGATCACTGAGAGGGTCGCGGATAGATTGGTCAAACCGGATGTTAGCGATCGGTTTACCGTTTCCGATTGCGCGTAAGCCTGTATTACTTTGGAGACTTGGTCGCTTTTGTCGCGTAATCTGTAAAATGATAGGAAATAACGGAGGAATAGGCCGGGCGAAATATCGAGCGAATACAATTATCGATCGCGCTTTACAAACGACGAACCTTGCCGCTTTTCTCGTATATGCCGCGAAAGTGGCGCATAATTCGGCAAAATGTTTTTCTACGCCCGATATTCGATCTTGCACAAACTTTGCTTCGTGTTCGCTGATGTGAAAAAAGAATGAGATTACAGAGGAATGAAGGGCGCGAAAGTTTTTACAATAAACTCACCACACGCTAGTTTGAGACTTTGAGCGTAACATTGAAAATCATGAATTGAGGAAAATCGAAAAAGTCGATTCTCGTTTGGAGGATAAACGTCGTGTGCAAGAATGAGCGATTACAGGTAGGCACTGGCAGGCAAAGGTAGGAACTGGTAGAGGATAGTTTGACGCGCGGTAGACGCGGGTAGGCGTTGGTAAGGTAAGCACTGGCAGGTGGTGCCTACCCTCACTCTCGACAGGTGAGGTCGTCCATTAGTCTACAGCGAACTAAATATATATCTACTACACGTTATTTCATTTACCTGGTTGTTTCGTCTATTCATTTTATCGGGGGAAGATGATCAACTTTATTTCTCTTTTCGAGATCGACCCATTTTAAACACGCTCAGCATGAGACTCAAAACGAAAATGGTAATTGTATAAACGATACGCGACGAAGGGAACTTATTTGTCAAAGAAAATGTACAATTATTGATATTGATTGATATTCGGTCCACTATGGCCAACGAATATTTACGTTATTTCCGGCATACGAGCGACGTCAGGAAATCCACTTTATAAGCTTCGTCGCCTGCGAAGGTGGGGTTGAATTTGATAAAATTCCCTATCTTGCGCATTACAATTCCTCATGCAACAACGAGATAGTTTTGCTTCTTTCGCTTCCACGGTCACAATTACAGTGACCGTCGTAATGATTTTTCCCTTTTTTTTAAACAAATGGCAGTATTAGAAGAAAAGAGGGAAATCTAGTCAAAGCGGCAGAATTTAAATTCTTTACAGAGGTCACTGAAATCGGTGACACAATCGCCTTCTACCAAGGCGCGCATGAAACATTTCTCGAAACTTTGATCCGCGATGGTCTTAGGGTTCCGACGGTGTCTACTTGAAGGCGCTGTCTTCGGCAAATGGCTCGGTTATGAAATTTTTCGTTGGTCGGTTGTTTTCGGTAAATGGCGGCAATATAGATAGTATATTTCGGACCCGTCCATATCCGGTCTGTATGGTTTTAAACCGCGAAACTCTTCTTTCCGTTGATTCGTTTTGTCATGGAGGACTGCATGAAGTTTGATATCAAGAAAGTGAAAAGCGATCTTTTGCGCGCGATAAACGAATGCTCCCAGCGTGGCTTACTACATACCACAAAGTGGTGCGTACATCGAACTTCAAATATAAAGGGGATAGGCGAAATGTTTATGGGTTTGGCAGGGCACAAAGAATTTGACGTTTTGTAGGCTAGCAGAATTGAGTTACTCCTTGAAGGACGTTAAACTGGACGTACACGATGTTACCGTTGACTTGTATTTACCAGAGATGACCGAGGAGGAAGACACGTATATTTTGGCGAAAACGTATTTTGATCTAAAGGAATACGACAGGGCAGCCTACTTCACGGAACAATGCAAAACACCAAAAGTTCGATTTCTACACTTATTTTCTCGTTATTTATCGGGCGAGAAGAAGAAGATAGACGATATGACGGAAATACCGCCTGATCCTTTAAAAAATAACAGTCTAAAACTCCTTTGTGCCGAGTTGAGGAAAGATCAATCGGCAAATACATTGGACGGATTTGGTTTGTACCTATTCGGAGTGACCCTAAAGAAATTGCAACTGACGAAAGAAGCGACAGAAGCATTGGTGGAGTCTACCCACAAACAGCCTATGCATTGGGGAACGTGGCTGGAATTGGCCTCTTTAATTACGGATAGGGAGAAACTCGAAAGCTTGTGTCTCCCGAATCATTGGATGAAAAACTTTTTCATGGCTCATATGTATTTGGAATTGCAGCTCATCGACGAAGGTCTAGCTCTGTACTGCGAATTACAGTCAATGGGATTTGAGAAAAATGGCTATGTACTGGCACAAACCGCGATAGCTGTGCACTACAGAAGAGGCAATTACAAAGTGTTTAAATTACAGAACCATCCGACCCAATTGAAATCTTTTAACTCACATCGGGTCGCATATTTTGTTTCAGACGTCGACAATGCCATAGAGACGTTTAAGAGAATCATTAAGGAAGATCCGTATTGCTTAGATAATATGGACACATATTCCAATTTGCTGTACGTGAAAGAGATGAAAGTCGAGTTGGCGTACTTGGCCCATAGAGCAACCGAGATAGATAAATACCGGTTGGAGACTTGTTGCGTAGTAGGTTAGTTTTAGAAGGTAGATAAACGTTTTGGAAGTAAGGCTTGGTATCGTCGGAGGGGGAAAAATTCTATCCGGTAGATTGATATTCTTTAGGAAATTACTATAGTTTAAGAGGGGATCATCAAAAGGCAGTGATGTATTTCCACAGGGCTCTGAAATTAAATCCGCAATACCTTTCCGCTTGGACGTTACTCGGCCACGAATTCATGGAGATGAAAAACACGAATGGAGCTATTCACAGTTATCGACAGGCTATCGGTAAGATTTTGACGAGTCACGCTCTCCGTTGAACCTTTTACTCACGCCGATCGAAACTCGAAACTCTGTCGTTTAGAAGTTAACAGGCGGGACTACAGAGCTTGGTACGGCTTGGGTCAAACTTACGAGATATTAAAAATGCCGTTTTACGCGTTATACTACTACAAGCAAGCTCAACTTTTGAGGCCGCACGACAGCAGAATGGTATTGGCTCTGGGCGAGGCGTACGAGAAGCAGGATAAAATACAGGACGCCCTGAAATGTTATTACAAAGCTTGCAGCGTCGGCGACATAGAGGGAATGGCTCTGTTAAAGTTGGCCACGTTCGTATCGATATCTCGTGGTAATCGAATGCTCTTTGATGGAGGAGTAACGTGCAACAGAAACGCAAACATTTTATTGCAGACTGTATGAAAAATTGGGTGAGCACGATCACGCGGCGGCGGCTTATACGGATTTTGTGATGGACGAGTTCAGAAACGCGGATCGAACGGATTTGAGCCACGCGTACAAATACTTAACGCAGTACCATTTGAAACGAGAACAATTGGATCGAGCTAATCATTATGCCCAAAAGTGCCTGCAATTCGACGAGACGAAGGAAGAAGCGAAAGTGCTGTTGAGGACGATCGCTCAGAAGAGGGTGAAAGTCGAGGAAAATTCGATGGTGGTAAGCAAACGAGGAGGAATCCGATTAGTTTCGTAGCGTCGAAGATTGCAATCCGAACCTTTCTCGAGAACGCGATATTGACGTTATTCGTGTATTCAGGTGGAAGATATGAACGAGACGGATCCCGTGATCGAGCAAGTGGAAAGGACAGATGCTACCCCGGGAAGTCAGTTGTCACCGATGAACCTCTCGTTCATGCCTACGCCGTAGGAAACCGAAAAAGCTACGTGTTAGTCAGTACCATTAAGTTATTGCCATTATGTATCTTGTACAAAATATCTTTAATAAATATCGAAAATCGATACGGATGTGGGCATTCGAGAAAGAACCGTTTAGCGAGAAATGATCGTAGTCGTTCTTTATTGATTGCACAGTCCCGATTCACGGAAGTTCTTATTCTATAGCTTAAAGCGATCACCGGTAATAACCATTTGACAATATTGTCCTTAAGATGTCCGAAGATTGGACATTTCTAGGGAGATCCATAAATTCTGGATAATCATAGTACAAGTGTCTCATAGGTGTAGGAGCGGGCGGAACGGGCGGAAGGGGTGCGCGTTGGACGATGGAAGAGTCAAAGTCGTCGTGACGAGGCTTCGCTTCCGTGATCGGTCCGAACCGATAACACGAGGATCCTCCGTATGAGCAAGACGTCAGAGGTGGATTCTGTGGGAATTCGGGAAAACCTGGAGGGGCACGCGCGGTACAGGCACGGTAAGTACCCGTCGGATCCGAGGAATCCCTTTGCCATTGAAACAAGCGAATCTCCTCCGCTTCCGGTGTATGGCACCCTCGTTCATCGAATCCGAGATCCGTCGAGGATGACGATGCGCTGTCCGACGAGGCTCGTTGCCGCAGCAATCTTACGACGTGTCCGTCGTTCGAATCCTCGTTGTCGGCCACGTAACTCCAGTCCTGATCCATTTCTTCTATCTAAACGAAAGAAGCATCGTTGGGTGAATTTGTCATCATTGCTGGCACGAGAGATACGTTTGTCCACGGAAAAAAGAGACAAAAAAAGAAGAAGAAAAAAAGGTTTGGCATACCTGGTTAGAGTTGTGCGATTTACGGGCAGCGTGCCTACAGCAGAACCGTTTCTCGGGTCGTTTCGCTTCGATCGGCACCATTTCCACGTCTTCGTCGGAGAAGGCGCTGTCGGTTTGGGTCCCCTTTTCTTCATACCTGATCTTCCTTTTCGATTCTTTTCCCTTTACCGGGGTCTTCGAAGATCGCGACTTGCAATTAGATCTCCTCGGAGTAGTCTGCCGAGGGGCGCACTTTTCTTCCTTCGTTCCATTTTCGGATCTCCGATCGTCCCTTTTTCCTCTCACTTCCTCGTCCATCGTTTTCCTCCTTTTGCCGATTCCAGCTTGCGTCAATATTTTCTTCTTTCGCTCGGCCTCGTCGTCAGGTTTTTTCTTTTGCCGCGACGTGCTCACCGAACTATTACTTTCTTCGTAGCCACGGTAACTATCGTCCCGCCTGACGCGGCCGATGGAGGAAGAAGACGACGACGAAGGGCAAAACTCGTCCTCGGACGAGGTGCACTGTTTTTGAAAGATTCTTGAAATTTCTTCGTCCACCGAGAAACTGCTGCTTTTCGCACGATCATAGGATTTCGGTGATTTACTTGTGTCCTTCTTTGAATTTTCCGACGATCGAGGTTCCCGCGCTACTTTTGCCACGGAGTACGATCTCTCGACCGTATGCTCCTCCATCGATATATCCATAGGTTCTACCGACTCGGTATTGGCCATGCTTTTGTCGGCAAGATTATCGTAATCCACCGACATATTGATGTTAAGGTTTATCGAATTATTCGCTGTAGTCCATCGATCCATCGAGGAGTCGGAATCTTCCTCAGCAGTAACCATTTCGTCGCCGGAATCGTCGTTTTCGCCTACCTCGTTTCTTCTTCCGGTAGCCACTTCTCTCGTGCCGCTCTTAGGAGACGATGGGCGATGCGTTTTTTTCTCCAAATCGCGGGAATTCTGTTCCTCTTGCTTCTTTGGCTGCTCCTCACCATGATCTTTCGTTCTGCTCTTCGCCGGTTCTTCGTCCTTCTTCTTCTCCTCTTCCCGCTCGGTCTGTCTTCTTCGGTCTCGCACCAGGTCTTCCTCCTTGTCTTCGTGCTTTTCTCTTCGACCTCCTCGTTCACGTTCTCGTTCCCCTTCTCGTTCTCGGTCTCCTTCTCGTTCGCCTTTACGTTCTCGTTCACCTTCACGTTCTACTTCTCCTTCTCCTTGTTCTTTTTCGTTTTCGCTCTCTCGTCCAGGACTCCGTCGATCCCTCTGCGTTTCCGGATTCTCCCCGGAATCGTGGATCGTCGTGCTCGTACCAAAAATACAGAAGCGCAGGAGGTGCAGCGGAAACATGATGTACTTGATACCGTTTCCGATGATGCCGTTGCCCCTTGAAGGTTGAATTTGGGAGTTGGCCAAAGTCATGCTGCTCTCGACCATTCTCGCCTCTTTCCTTGGAAGTTCTCGTAAGAAAGGACTGTACCGATTGCTCCCGACGGTGCTCTTCGTCGATTCTCGAACAGTGGAAACCGATGCAACCTGAAAAATTCAAGAGATTTTAGTCGTTGTTCTCACACGAATCCGTAGAATCCACGAGCAACATCACGCGACTGTTAATTTCGCGTTTGCCGTTTGCCTCGTAACTTTCGATATTTCCATACTTTGGCGCTTTAAAGGTGAGGTACGGTCGTCGAAGAAAGAATGTTTCGAAGAAACACTTTGACAAGTTCCAACACGAGCTATGAAATGTTGCGCGTCGAAAGCGTAAATATATCGTACGCGTGTTGTATAAATCGCAAATCGCCTGATGAAATAGAATGAACGAATTTCGCTGACGCTTTGACCGAGATAGTGTTGTCAGAAACGAATATTTCTTCGCACTATAATATAGTTGTTATCGTTATGTAAATATTATTAAAATTCCGATAATTTTGAATATAATTAGCGTAGGCTTATCTACGAGGTGACGTCACGATATCAAATACCACTACCGCGCGCTCTCTCTCTCTGTCGAGGATACGTAAAAATCCGATTAATCGAGTATCGTATAATTGGTTCGATGAGCGTTCAACTTGAATTCACGTTATCGTCTTGTCTCGTCTTCCGAAATGCTCATTTTTCAATCGTTGTTGTACTTACGTCCTCGAGATCGAAAGAGTGACGTTTCACTCTTCTGTTCGCGGCGGCTTTGCTCTCCTTCGGCATGGTCGACAGAATTCTTCCGTTATCAACCCAAAGATCGACGAATTTCTTCTTCTTCTCGCGTTACTGTGTGCTCCGACTTGGAAAACTCTCGAGTGATCGAAAAGCTCGAACCGGCGTTATTTTTAAAGGCCCCGAGGCTCGCCGTTCCGCTTTCCGATTGGTGGGCAAACGTTTAACGTTGGGAGGGAGGGAATTTGCAAGCGGGAGGGTGCATTCTCACCCCCCTGACAAATCCTTCGGCCCACGAAGCCCCTTGTTTTCTCTGTTTCTGCTCGGCTCGCCCCTTCCATCCCCCGCTCTCAATTATCGAAGGCGGGCGTAGCTTGAAATTCGATGTCGACTTATGTTTCAGGTAAACGACGTCAATGGACGACGCGGCTTCCACCAACGACCCATAGAAGGGACGACAATGCCGCGATAAACGACAATGTCTTTGTCCCCGGACTCGCAAAATTGTGAAACGCGCAAAAATATGTTTCCCTTTGTTCCCTTTCGACCACCGAGAATTATAAAGATGCTCGAAAGGATTCCAGTTAATAAGTTTGTTGCTCTTGGGGGAGATCGTTTTCGTCGAATCGGCGACTTATTTAACGAGAATAATGGGCCTTACCGCGGCGAGAACCTGATTTCCGGAGTTAATCGGAGCTGGACGGAGTCACCCCCCGCTGGCTCTTTGGGCGGGGGGCTTCGGTCTCGCTTGCCCCTTGTTCGGTAGGTACGGATATACGGTGAGACCCATTATTAATGGAATTGCTAAATGTTTTCGATGGGCTCTTTTGTTTTCGTTCGTTTTGCCTTTTCTTAGCCTTTCGTAGCTTTACGCAGGTACTTCGGAACTCAATGAGGCAGATGTTTTTCATAGAATTCTCTTTTTCCCCACATTACCCTCGCGAATAGGCTCGACAAAATTGTCGCAGGCCGATGGAAACGAACGAGACGGGTCGGGTGGATTATTTTTTCCCCGAAAAGGATTTACCGTTGGACGATGAGCCCTTTCTCGGCGAAGATTGCCAATCGGCTCGCCGCGAAATCATCGAAATTTCCTATTTTTAAAGATTCCGCGCAACGTTAATTCCATCGATTCGAAAGACGTCCAGGCCATGGTAGAGTTTCGATCGAATAGTTTTATTCCATAATGTTAAAACCACGATAGGACGTTTTTCCGTTTAGTTCATCGAAAATGAGAACGATTCCGGAAGTCGATTGCGAATCGTGAATGGGTAAGCGTGCATTCTTGCAAGAATGCGCGCATCCACGCGTAAACGACCGGAGCAGGTATAAGTGTACCGTAACTATATCGCGCGAAGTAACCATCTTTCCTCCATTCTTTCGATATTCACAGACCTACGTCCTTATGGTATTTTTTTAAGGGCGAGCCGCACGCTCCACGTAGCAATGATGAACGTAGCCGATCATTGACCGTACGTAGCCGATTATCTACGCGATGGTAGAACACATCGGGTATCGTCTATCGCTTCAAACCTTCTCTCGAAACATTCTCCTCGGAAATATCCTTACGAAATGTGAATTCGCGAAAATCTGGGAAGAAAAGCAGCGGTAGCTCGTTGAATTTTGAAAGGGCGCGCGCAACCGCGCGATGCCCAACCCGCCATTTTGGCGCTGCGCGTTTCCAAGTTTGAGGGATCCGAGACATTTCGAGAGATTCGAGATGTTTATGCGTGCCTGGCACGGCTGTTGTTGTGCCCGTACCTGTTTGCGTCGTTGTCATTGCCATTCCCGTTGTCATTATCGCTGTTGTTGTCAGTCCCATTGCCGCTGTGTCCGTAATTCAGGCGGTCGTGCCTATTATCTCGATAGTGTCCGTTAATCGTTGCGTCGACGGTCCGGTTTCAACGGTGCAATTTTGACAGATCCGACGACATTCGTTTCTGCGTCATGTCAAGCCAAATATGTTTAAAATGGAACAGTTTTTTGAGCAATATCGCAACGAGCTTCGAGAGTCTTTGGGAGGAGGAGGGCTTGGTGGACGTAACACTGGCCAGTGACGGACAGTGTCTTACGGCACACAAGGTGATACTCTCGGCGAGTAGCCCTTTCTTCAAGAAAGTCTTTCAGGTTTGTCCTTTCAGCCTTTCCAATTTTTCGATTGCCGCTCGGTGTTTTTGATGTGACACAACGATCTGACTCCAAGAGATATTCGATGTTTTATCGACACGAATCTCCTCCCCTACGCCCCCTCACTCCTCTACCCATTTCTCTTTGCTTTCTTTTTTTTTTAGACAAATCCGTGCCAGCATCCGGTCATAATACTACAGGACGTGAGATTCACCGAACTGGAAGCTTTACTTATATTTATTTACAAAGGGGAAGTAAATATCGAGCAGAAAAATTTGCCGGCTCTGTTAAAAGCGGCGGAAACTTTGCAAATCCGTGGACTGTCCGGCGGGGACATATTTGCCAAGGAATCGTACAAGAGATTGGCAGAGTTAGAACAGGAGGTAGCGGATGATGCACAGGCTACAAAGGAGGAGACCCCCAAGAAGAAGCAAAAGGTTTTCCGGCAGCAGCAATGCAACTCCGGGTTAGATATCGCTTCGGAGCCTAGGATATCTAGAACCGAAAGTACCGAAGAATCGGTATCCGGAGAACAAGGCGGAAAGGAGGTCGAGCGGGCGATTCAGAACGTTCGGTCGGATTTGTCCTATGGCTGTCCGGAGACGAAGGTTAGGGAGCACTTTGTTCGAGCTAATCGCATGCCGTAGGTCGTACCTTGAACGACAAACTTTAAAAAGGAATTTTGCACTCGACAGATGGAACCCACGGACACCGGTACGGAGGATCCCAGGAGATGCTCTCCCGTCGAGAAAGATCCGGTGGAAAGATTGGACACGGGGCAGATGGATGGAAGTCGAGGTTAGTTCGCAAATTGTTACTTATGGTAATTCTATATATCCTGGCACTGTGTATCGGACGTTCGCCGTCCTACGTTGTATATGATTTTGCCCGATTGCGTGTTTCTTACCTGCGGCAGCTGCATTTTAAAAATATTTATTTTGATGCGATGGCGCATTGTTTTTTTCCCGTCGTTCGTGCATTACGTTTACGGATATTTCCCGAAGGATCCTCGTCGTTGAATTTACTCGTTGCGCGTTATCGTTTTATCGATCCAATCGATTGGCCCGGTTCGGAGCGAATATACGGAGCGGCGTATTATCGTAATCCGACCGCCTACCCTTGCTCGTACAATAAACGCGGAAATTTGAACGTTCGCGGTTTACGCGCGGTCGAGGCAGAACGATCTATCGAACTTGCGCGCCGTTACTTTGGAAAATGCCCCTCCGATCGAGAGCGCGGCTCTTCGTCGAGGTTGACTGTTTTATTTTACGTTGTATTACGTTACTTTACGTTGTGTTACGTTATATTACGTTGTATTACGTTACACGACTTGCACTTAGCCGGTGGTCGTTGGTGGAACAGCATCAAGATTTTCCGCAAAGTGGAATGAAAGTTCGAAGAAACTTGAGTTCGCCTAGTTTCGGGACTAACCCGGACAGCAGGTACTTGGAGTTGTTTCCTTTGGTATTGTTTTTCGGTGTTTGTCGAACAGTTGAGTCAGCTTTGATAGTTAGTTGTTGCTGCTTCGTTTGGTTGTTCTGGCACGTTTTTCTTTCGATTGGTTTATTTTGATTGGTGCGTGAAATTAATCGGCAAAAAGGAGGTACGCGCGCGTCGGGAGGTAGCAGCGAGGTGCGCTTACGGAATTACGCTGAAACGAAACTGGAGGTCAGGACAAGAGCCACTTTAATCGACCTCGTGTTTAGCGATCGATCTTAACAACGAACGGAATTGCATCGATGTAAACGGGAAAGTAGATTTCTCTTTTGAAACGTCGTAATTTGACGAGAAGGCGAGCCAGTCCTGACTTGCAGTAGCCGGAAGCGTGGACGTTAACACAGGTGGGGAGAGAGAGAGAGAGAGACAGAGAGAGATTATAGATCTAGAGACCTAGGGAACTAGAGAGCTAGCGACCTAGAGATCTAGAGACGTAAGGATGATTTATTGTTGAATGTGCATGAGTAAAGAGATGAAAAGCGGGAAGAGAAGGATGGGTCGGGTGAGGGGAGGGGAGGGGAGGGGAGGGGAAGGGAAGAAGAGGGTGATCCGTAGGGTGTCTAAAGCAGGCTGTGCTCTGATGTGTGTGGCAGGGTCTGGGAACAGCCCTGCTGAAGACATTTCCGGTTTATCTGGGTTATCCGGCCTAACTGGATTCTCGGACGTGAAGCCACTGCTTTACGCGTATCAACAGCTACCTTACGCCGACCTTCTGCCGAGTCCGGAGATAATATCGACCTGGGCGTCCTCACGACCGATGGATCATTTGGCCTGCGACCTTATGAAGATCCTCTTTACCCCGGAGGAGAGGATCCTCTGTAACGTCAACGGCAAGATGGGCAAGCAGCAATTCGATAGTAACAAAATACAGCTGATAAGGGAGGTTCTGTTGCACTTTAGCGGTATTGCACCCAACAGCATCGAGTGGGAGGAGGCGTGGAAAAATTGCGTAACTAAGATCGACACTAGCAACAGGGGCTTGAAGAGGTATCTCTTTCAGAGGCGTTCGGTTTATACTCAATGACTAGGGCGTTTCAGGTCAGGGGTAAAACGGAAACGTTTTCACTGGCTAGAATAAAATTCACCTCGTCGCCTCGCTTTCTACCTCCGTCGTTCCGTTCTCGTACGACTGCCTTCAGGTTCCCTCTATTTCCCTTCTTTCCCTCTCTTCCCCTTCCTCTTCCTCTTCCCCCTTCCTTTTCCTTTTCCTTTCCTCCCATTGTCGACCTTTCCCTTTTTCCGCCTTCTAAGCCGAACGTCGCGATACGGGGTTTCGATGATCGTAAGTAACTTAAAAAGCGATACGATTCGCTTCTCCGTTTAACGACGAACCATTGGAGTGAGTTACGAGGGAGGAAGGATTTAGGAAATGCACGTGCAATAGGATCGACCCGGCGAAGACGGTCGATTTCAGATTTTTCAAGTTCACCCGGTTCAGGGATGTGTCTCAACGTCTCGACGATCGGAACGTCAAGATCTCAAGGTGTCAGGGTGTCGAGACGTCAGGATGTTAGAGTTTTGGGGTTGTCCGAGGGAAAACGCTTGGAAGAAGCAGCGTCGTAGGCAAGATTCGCTCGTTTCTAAGTTTTGGGGTGGTTGCTTTCGCGCGACGAGCACGTCTTATACCCTTTCGAAGGGGTTTTCCTCGACGTTTTTCCTTTCGTTCGACTTAACGTTTGCCCTTGAAGCGCCGAAATGAAAAGGTGTGTTCCGCGAAGCACCAGCGAGTAAGGTTGCCGATCGTCGCCCCGTTGCCCGCTCCATTTTCTCTTATCGTACGAAGGGAACGGCGATTGAAACATTCCTTCTCGGTTGTCGCGTGTATACTCGCAGCATTGGCGCGCTGAAACGTCCTTTCGCGGTAACCGCGATGCGATACAACGTTTTAAACGCTTTAACGCGAAACGAATGGCGCTGCGTTTTTCGAGAGGCGCGGGTCTTCCGGAGACTCAAACGCACGGTATGTACAATCGCGCTGGTTACCGCGCGACAGATATAGGGTATATTTGCATTTGCGCCCGTAAAAGACGCGCGCGTAGGATGTATACGGAGGAAGAAGAGTAGTGAGAAGGAAAAGCCTTGATGCGGGCGCATCAAAGACGACCGGAAAGACTTTACGTGTCCTCGTGAAGGTAATAAAAGCGAGAAGCCGTAGCTCTTGCTATCGAGTGCGTAATTTAAGATACGCTTCTAGAGTATTTCAAAGCAAAGTGCAAAGTGCAAAAAGTAAGATGCAAAATACAAATGACAAAGAGCACAGGGCGCCGAGAGAAGACGTCGCAAAAATCGTTACATTTTTCCGTCTCTCCCTTGCACTATCATTTTCATGGATCGAGCGAACCTCGATTCTCGTTTGTCGTTTCTCGGTTGCGCTGGTAGAGACGGTCTGTTCTGCGAAGAGACAAAACGAAGGCTTCGAATTTACCTTTATTTAAATAGTACGGTATCACTGTAGACAGGACAACACGGCTGGTCGCAAATAAACCTATTTTACATTTTTAATCGTCTCGTCATTTCCCGTACTCCGAGTTCGTCCCGTCTTTGCTCTCGTTTCCGCCGTTCTTCTTTGCTTTACGACCTATCGGCGTGGCCGATACGCTCGAGCGAAGAAGCCCGATCGACGCCGAGACGCGCGTGGTCCGTGAAACGGTACGGCGGAGAGCCGACGCGGAAGCGACTCCTGGACGTGCCTTATCCTCTCTCGACGTTTCTTCAACGTTTCACCGAGGTTTCCATTCGACTGTCCGGTATTTCGGTATTACACGGTGTCCCCGTCGCGAGATCGTGGAAATTTTGCTGCGGAATTTAAGAGTTGATCGGAGAGGACCCAAGGAAATTTAAAGTCCCAGACTGACGTTGCTTGCAGGACCGTCGAAGCCGGGCGTAAGGGTAATCGCCGAGGCAAGGGAGGCATCGGCTTTTTTGACGTCCTCGCCGGAGCCATCCTGTCCGCGGGAACGATCGCCGGATCGACCTCGGGACCGATGTCGGGAAGTAGATCGCGATCGACTTGGAGACGAGTCTCCGGGCCACCCGGAAAACAAGCCGGAAGGCCGAGAGGAAGACCAACCGGAGGACGAAGCGCAGCAGCCCCGTTCTACGTTTTCGATCGGCCTCGAAGTTAGGCCGGCTTGGAAAGTAATCGCGAAATCCGTCCAATCGTCGGCCAATTTGGCGACCGATTCTCACCCGGACACGCCGGAAGTAGCGGAAACGATCGAGACTACCTTGGATGAGGAGGAATGCTGCCCCCCCAACGTTCTTTCGGAGAGAAACGCCCGAGTTTTGCGACCGCCCTTTCCCGCCTGCACCGGTGTACCGGGCAACTCGGATTTCTTGGAAGAAGGCACAAAGGGTGGTGCCTCGGCTTATCCGCCGTTCCCGTGTCCGTTCTGCGACAGGGCTTACACGAGTTGGGGTTTCCGTCGAAGGCACATCAAAGCCGTTCACACCATATCGCCGTCCCTCAATTGCAAATGGTGTTTGCAGGTTCGTTCTTTCGGCAGGTATTTGCGTCGTAGACGATACCTGGACGGCGATCGAAAGGATACCTCGCGCGTCACCTTCCCCAATTACCGTAATAACCGACCCTCGACTCGAGTATGTTTCAGGTCCTGCCAAGCCACGCGGCCTGGAGACGGCACGTCATATCGGCCCACAATCTCTCGGCGAGTGACGCGCACAACGGCCTCTTGATATTGGAGGAGGCGCACATGGTTTTACAAATTGCACGGCCCACTAGGTTGGATACCTTGGTTAACATTATTAAACAGAGTTCTCAGCAGAACAGCGCCCGGGACAATTCCCAGCTGGACAAGGATTAAAGCGCCTCGCGGAGTCTTCGTTTCGCCGCAAGCCGGCGATATCTCGTAATTTCGCGGAATTACTCTCCGGGCGAACTTTGAAGAGCCGGAAGAAAAATCGGGGGAAGGTTCCCGCAAATTATTTTTAACGGCTCCTCGACGTCGCTTCGGCGAGCCGAACCGTTTAACGGTCATCGCGATACCGTGTCAAAGGGGGGAGAAAGGGAGCGGCAAGGGGATTTGCGAACCTCGGATTTGGAGAATCGGTCGACAGGTTTGTTGCCTGGATTTAGCGGTCGATCGTTTTGGAAAACGATCTCCCCTCATTGTTCGCCTCGTTACCGTCGTAAACTTTCTTTCTCTCGCCACGATTACGAATTGTTTCCTCGGTCGCGTTTTAGACCGAGGTTTACGACGGGGCCCCGAGGGACCGTAACATCTGAAAAATTGTCAAAAGTCCCAACCACGGAGGTATGTTGCACTTTCATCGATTTAAGTAAGCCGGTTGACGTCGCGTCGTAAACCTGGCTCGTTGTGACGCGACCTCGAAGCGCTTTTGTGTTTCGCGACGAAAGACGACCCGCGAAGGAGAGAAAACTCGAGCACTGCCTCGTTGTCACCGTTACCAATACGGCGACAATTCCATCGACGTTGTTCTTTGTACATACAAATGCATTTTATTACTCCCGACTGCGTTCCGCGCTTTCAGCGCGACGCATTCGTCCGTGGCCAGTAACGCGCCAGCGTGGCGCGGACGGCTTTCGACCGTCCAATCGATTTGCGACTAAATAAATATTTTATCTCCGATCGAAAATTGTTCTTTCGATATACCAAGAGAGCCCGGAGGGGACTGGGTGGGTGGGAGTTGCGCGCTTTTGACGTAACCCAGGCATAGACAGCTGCGGTTCTTTTTAAAGATTTATATTTTATAATAATTGTGACGACAGTGATCGTACATCGGTCGAGTCAGCCGATTTTTCGTTGAAAGTTTTACAAACGCCTGTTAAACGAAAGCAACGGGGAAGTAATTATCGTGCCTTACGGCAGGACCGACCGTGCAGGGTGCGTTCGTTCGATTACGGTTCGTGTTTCATAGAGGGGACAAAAGCTTCCTTTATCGTAATTACGCGTCACAAGTTTCGCGGTGGCGATAACGTGGCAGCAGCGGCAGGGGATGGGTCAGGATCATGGTCAGGGTCAGGGTCAGGGTCAGGGTCAGGGTCAGGGACAGAGATAGCAACGGCGGTGGCGACAGCAATGGCAGCAACGGTAGCAGCAACGGCGATGACAGTGAACAGCGTCAGAGCCGTTTTTATATTTGCGTTCTCCTCGGGGCGATCGAGGAAACTGCTATAGCGTTTATCGTGCAAATCGTTACCGGACGTAAGTGTACGATGAAGAAAGACGGCCGAGTATCATCGCGCGTTCGATTATGAATTTGACAACTGTCCGAGAACATTGTTGCATCGTCGGGGAAAGAGTCCTTAACGAAAATTTTGTACGTCGGACGAGATACGGATGAGAATTAGTGATATTCGCCAAAAGATTCCGGTAGTTTGATGGTTTAAAAAACTTGGTACAAAATATACATATGTACATAAGTGGAAATAACAAGTTTCTCTCTTTCTCTCGTTCACTCTCGTGCTCTCTCATTCTCTCTCCCATTCTCTCTTTGACTCGCACGGCATCTATCGATCGATCGAACGGTCGGTCGCTCTCTCTTCCTTTCCCAGTTAGCAGCGTTAGGATACATCGTGAAATGGATCTAGATCGGGCTCGTCGAACTCGCTGAAATCGTACGTTCCTTGCATCGGTTTTCACTTCGGACTTGCCGGCTGCCGCGTCTTTGGTATCTCTCAAATGTTTCCTCTGCAATATATATCAAGCGACAATATCGAATCTTACAGTTCGGCGACGTAGCCTTCGACCACGATTCCGGGAGCAATTTCGGTAGTTATGCTCCCCGAGGCGGGCTGTTTTCGATCACCGGTGTTCGAAGAAGCCGAACCTCCCGCGCCGGACGGCCAATTGCCCTCGTTGGCATATTTCTCCGACATTCTGATCATCTCGTTTGGGCTCCATTCCGGAGAGTCGACGCGGCTTCCGGAGCTTCTGTAGACGACGTTCGAGTCGTCCTCGCGATTTCCGGAACGATATCCGGAGCCCGGCAGTGGAGACGGACCGTAGCTCTCGTAGACGGGATTACGTTTCATCGAGGCTCTCTGATGACGCGTTTTCCGCAGCATCGCCTGCAAGGTCATCGTCGGGGTAGGGAGAGAAAACGATAAAATAGCGGGAAACGACCGAACGGATCAAGGTCTCCCGCGCAGGGCCGTCGGCTCACCTGGAAGTTGAAGGGTGGCTCGTCGCCGTCCTGGTTCTCCTCGTTGTTGTTGGCACTGTTGACGTTGCTTCTGCGGCCTATCATTTGTAGCTCCTGAATCGGATTGATGCTGCAAGAAGCAACGAAAAAGATTGAGGAGAATTTTTGCGAATAATTTTCGAGGGAACGTGGGAGGATCGGGGGATAATTTGCGTGGGCGGTATCTGCGAACCGATTGACACTGCCGGTGTTTCTGTTGACCCCATCGTCGACGTCCCAGTCGTTGCCGATGGTATCCGTGTTGCTTTTGCCTCGGTGATCCGAATTGTAACTTTCGTAGCTTCGAGCGAGGGACTGGGTTTGGTTCATCGAAACGGGCGGAGGTGGTGCGTGTTTTCTATTCGAGCGTATAGACCCGGTGCTATCGTAATTATTCTGTAACGAGAAAGAAGCAGACAGAGAGAGCGAAAAAGGTTTGGAAAGGAGAGAGAGAAAGAGAGAGACTCCTGCAGGAAAAATATCGATGCAACTTACTGAGCGAGGATTGTGAGCATTGGCTGATCGTACGGGGCTATGGTTGCTCGGGGTATGTTGGTATCCGGAGTTACCCGCTCTGCCTTGGGAGCTTTCTGTCGGCGGACATCGAACCGGGACATTCGGGTCTCTGGAAAACGGAGTGTCGATCAGACTCTGTCCCTCGGTGCCCGAATGCGCCACGCGATGTGGCGAGTTTGTCGTTTGAACCTCGACGTCTGAAAAATGCAGAGATATCCGCTGGAGAGTGAGTTCTCTCCGACAAAAAAGTCGCCGCTCCGGCTGAGGCAATCGAGATTTTCTCGCATAGCGTTCTCGTTGCTCGACGCGCTCTCGCCTCTCAGGAGGAACGTATATAGCGTTACTTCTAACAGGGAGAAGCTCGCGGACGCGAGCAAAAGGAAAAGTAAGACTCTGACGGTATCGGATAGATAGATATTTATAGAGAGATAGACAAGTAGAGAGAGAGAGAGAGAGAGAAAGATTAAAAGACGGAAAGAAAAAGAGAGTGAAAGAGAGAGAGAGAGAGAGAGAGACTGTCGAAAAAGTTTGACGAGTGATACAGGGTGGTACCGAACTCCAATGTTTCGACAGGACTCGTTCCGAATTTCGAATGATCGACGACGATCGGCAGATAGCCGTAATCTGGATAAACGTAAAACGGAAGCGAACGTTTGACGGAAGGAACGTTCGTCGAAAGACGTCCGGCATACCCTGTACACGTAGTCGATTGGAGGCAAGTCGTAAAAAAGCCGGAAAAACGTTACTTGCACTTTGTTTTTTTTCGCTCGGAAAGGTCGATCGACGAGCAAAGAGTCGTACCGTTAAAAAGGTATGGAAAAAAAAATGGAGCGGCGTCGTTGCGCGTGGCCGTTGCAAAAAGGGGGGGGGGGGGGGGGGCACCGAATCGGTGAGGCTAGCGAGCCGATAGCGACCCGATAACGACCCGATAACGACTCGATAGCGACTCGACAGCGATGGAGCTCGACTGGATGAAACAAAAAGTGTGTGATAGGCACCTCTGGTACGAGCGCTCCTGTTGGCCCAAGGCACCCTTTCTCTCCGTAATGGCGCGTCCCAGGCCTCGTGCTCATCGTCAGACGCCGATGACGACGCGGATCTGCGAGAACGTATTTCTCAGTTGACGCCACAACTCTCCCAAGTGCTCTTAAGCGACTCTTACCTCGACAGAGACGGTACACAACGGAGAACGAAAAATGGCAAATAACACACACACATACACGGAGGAGACGGAAAACGTTGAAAGCGGCACAAAAATACGCAATGGTAGTGTTTAAAGTTGGCGAAAACGAGCAAAGGTGCTCGCAAGTATGTAGATGCTTGCGCGATATCGCGTTGTTACGGTAAACGATATACGACAGACTGTAGACGTTAAAACGTTAAGCGACGGACTCTCGTCTCGCTTCGAGTCGAGTCCGTTCCTCGTGCGACGCATTCGCGACGAGTCGGGCGAGTTTACGTTCAAGGCGTGCAAGGGACGAAGAACTGGTGGGCGCCAGACGGACATGATGCGTACGTGGAGAGTACGTGGAGAGTACGTGGAGCGTACGTGGAGCGTACGTAGTGCGGGAGGACGGACGAAACGTACGTGTGCCAGGGGGTCGATTAAATCGTACCTACGTGCGTGCGGTAGAAAGGGGGAACCTTCTATCGTCCTATCCTCCTATCTTCCTATCTTCCTATCCTCCTATCCTCCTATCCTCCTATCCTCCTATCCGCCTATCCTCCTATCCTCCTATCCTCATATCCTACCCTCTTCACCCTCCACAACGTCGGAGAAAACATGGAGAAACGCAAGTCGACTCACCCGGCACCTTTCGTTTTCGTTCTCGTCGGATCGTTCATGTGACTCGTGTCGAAGAACGGTAACTCCCGATGCGCGTCGAAGGGTAGCTTATGCACTTGGGGTGGTCTCGCCTGGCCTAAGTATGCGGTTGCGGAGACGCTCGAATCGATCTTGCCTAGAGACGCTTCTCTATTCGTCGTCTCCAGGTGCGCTACTATCGCTTGATTGAACAGATGAACCTGTCGGGTCGAAAGGGTCGAAAGGATTAGCCGCGATCTCCAGGTGGAAGGGGAGGGGTGGGGGTGGTCGAAAAGGGCGGAACGAGGCGGAGCGAGGCTCACTTGCTGCGAGAACTGCACGAGGTCTTGATAGCGGGCTGCACGGTAGCGTAGGAGGACTTGGTATATGCTCTTCGATCTCCATTTGCTGCTGTAAAACTTGATCAAGTCCTTCGTCCCCTGATCCATCTGTGCCTTCCCCAGAACAGGCCCCGTTTCCTTCCTCGCGGCATGACCCCTGTACACTGTTTGGTTGCGCGACAGCGCGCATCGATTACATATTTGCTCGACGAATACTTATGAAAGGAAGGTTCGCCGCTTCCTACGAACTCTACTATCGCGGGCACGAGGGCGGCCAAACTACCAGGCTCGTCAAAAAACAAACGTCGAAAATGCCGACCGCGATCATCCTCGGCGCCGACCTCCTACCTTTCTGTATCATCACCGCCGCGTCCTCCTGCGACATCTCCACCGACGGCTCCTTCTTCACTATCGACGCTTGCTTCGCTAGAAACAGTATTCGTTAGATGTTTCCGGACGATCGACGAAAGTACGAGCCTCTGTCAAGATGGAGGTAAAAGTTCGGGGTCGCGCGACCGGTCGAGCGTCGCGGCGCGTTCGTTCGCGGAACGGGGTCCCGGTTACCTACCGACTTCCTTCCGCCCGCTGGCGGACGAGGTGATCTTCGAGGCCATGTTCTTGCGCGCCAGGAACGACCTCATCATGCACTGAACCTTCACGATCTTCTTCACCTGGGTCTCGTAGAGACGCGACAGGTACTCCTCGTTGTAGTACTTGAGAAACACCTTGGTCTTTCCGAGGACCCATCCCTCCATCTTCAGTCGGATGAGGAGCAAGCGGCAGTTGTCCTTGGTCAGCTCGACGTTCTCGTCAAAGTCGAACGCGAGAAACTTGTATCTGCGAAAAGAGGCGCGAGGCGTCACGGTCTCCCGACTCTCGATCTCGGCTACCGCGGTGCGGGTAGAACGGGCCGAAGGACGCGCGAGATCACCTTCGAAGGAACTCCGGGAAGGATATTCTGCACGGGTAGCCGCGTTGCCTGGCCTTTGCGGTGTCGAGAACGGCCAGCGCCCTGATCTGCTGTCTCACGACGTCGCGATAGAATCCGCGAGGTGCACCCTCGAGATCCGATCTCACGCACCTCACGAAGTGCACGCCTCCGCTCTCGCCACCTGCCGAAATGGTCTTGAGGATCTCGAGGCTGCTCGATCTAAACGTAGCCGCGCACGTTCTCATTTTCCGTGTCTGCGAGAATTGTCCTCGGGATGCGGTGTTAAATCTCTGTTAACGAAACGACAGTGGCAGGAGTGGCAAGTCCCCTCTTCCACGAATGTCCGGGCGACGAGTTTGCCGGACTTCCGGAGAGCGGAAGGCGGAGAACAAGCCTCGACTTACCTTGAGGTTCGCGGATTCCTGCATCAGCGCGCCCCACTTGCTCTTGTTGGTCTTCTTCTCCGCGATCTTCTCGTGCTCCACCACGACCGTCAAATTTCCCGACTTGGTGAGCTTGTTGGTGAACATCTCCTTGACGGTCGGGAGAGTCGACTGACGGAGGGTCTCGATCATCTCGGGCGGCACAAAGTCCCTGTTCTTCTCGGCGATCTCGCTCGCGTCGTATATGAGTTTCCCGGTGTAATGAGCGATCGTGAACTCGTGCGAGCTGACCGGCTTCACGTAGAGGCCAGAGGAGCGTCGTTTCACCTTTTCCAAGATAAACTGAAAGTCCAGCGTCTCTCGGGATGCCTCGTCGATTATGTGAAACAGTCCGCTGTCCCTGCTCATCAGTTGGTCTATCGCTTCCTTGTTGTCGTAAAAGTGGAGTCGTTGCACGGGTATGTCCTCTTCCTGTTGCTCTTGCTGACAATGAGAGGGGAGGGTGAGAGGGTGTAGGTTTTCGTTGTTGCCGGCCCCTCGGCCGCCTCTTCCGACGCGCCTCCGAGTCGACGCGACGGCTCGCGCCCCGACTTACCATTTCCCAGGCGAATATTCTCTGATTGTAGTAGCACTGCATCTGCTCGTTTATCGTATTGACGAAGAGCTGCTCGAGTCGGTTCACCGCGAAGCACTCGAATCCAAAGAGATCCATCACGCCGACCGAGTACTTGTCGCCGCTGAAAACGAGACCGATCGGGTCGAAAGGGTTCGACGGAAGGCGCGGCGGCGGGAATGGGCAATGAAACGGGAAATCCAAGATACGTTTGGACACTCACAAGAGAGTACGCGTCACCGTGAACTTGCAATTGATGGTGTTTATCAGCCAGTCGACGAGTCGTTGGTAAATGGTATTGGCGAGGACGTCCCTCGCCTCTTTCGCCTCCTCGCAGGTGTGCTTCTTGCGAGTAGCCGCTCCCTTCTTAATGACGCAGTAATTCATGAGAGCCCAGATAAGCTTCTTTGCGTCGAGATTCAGGAGTTCGGCGACTGAGGAGAATAGGAGGAAAGTGAAGCGAGGAAGGTCTCGGGGCGCGTGAACGTGCGTACCCACCGGAACGATCGCCTCGTACCTCTGTTGGCGGCATCGTTGTTGTCCATGTCGGCCTCGCCGTCGTTGCCCTCGACGAATCTGATCTCCCCGAGAGTCAGGATCGCCGCGAGGATTCGCCAGATGGTGTCGCAGTACTCCTCCATCTCGAGGATTCGCAAGTTCTCCTTGAGCTCCTCGAATTTCGCGACGTTTCCGCGCGGATCGTTTCTCACCTTGAAGGAACGTTTTCTCTCGGTTCCCTTCTCGCTGATTCGAAGGTATCGCATTCTTCTTCCCGGCGGTAGGCCGTAATTTTTCAGTTTACTCGTCGAGTCGAGGCCATCGTAAAAGTAGTAAAAGACGTGAAAGTTGGACTGGTTCCTGCGAGGAAGACGGAGTCACTGGTGCCTGTCGATTTCCGCGTTGGAAGGGAAACGCGAAAGGGGAGATGGAGCGTTTTTCAACGACCGACCGAACGGGAGGACGGACGGAGGCGCAAAGTCGAACCTGTCGCGGGTCGAAACGCGCCACTTCTCCAGCAGGTAGAGCCAGAATACCCCTCCGGAAGCCTTCCCGGACGATCCGTAGGTCGTCTGTACGTCCAGGACGCATCTGGTCGAGTTGGGGTTGAGAGGCGTAGCCGCGTTGCCGAAGGCGTGAATCACCCTTATGGCTCGCATCAGTCTCGCTCCGGTATCCTGGAGGCTCTGAAAGAGCGTTTCGACGCTCGGTCTCTTCGTTCTTCCGGTTCTCGCGCTCGAGGAACGCTTACCTTCCCGAGGAACATGAGGTGCTCGATGAGGTACATCATGTTGGTGCTCTTTCCCGAGTTGCTCTCACCGGCGAACAGTATGTGCTGAGGCTCCTCGTTGTGCAGAACGTCCTGGTAGGCGCTGTCCGCCACGGAATATATGTGCGGCGCGTTATCCGAGCGAGATTTAAACTGATACTTGGTATGGTACTGCAACGAGAAACAGAGAGAAAGAGAGAGAGAGAGAGAGAGACAGGCAGAGAGCGAGAGACGAGAATTATCTTTAACGACGCGGGGCAATTATCGTTAACGAAGAAAGGCCCGCGGGATCTTACGTCGGGTCCGTAGATGTCTTGCTTCTCGTTCGGATTCAGGATCAGGAGAATATCGCCGATGAAGCTGTGATAGTAGCCTTGCCGCAGCCTCTCGCGCAGCTCGTCGAGAATCGAGTCTTCGGTGAGGGATTCGAGCGCGGCTAGGTCCTCCATGAACATGGGCTCCAGAGGGTCCGTTTGATGGGTCTGAATCGAATAACGTGCGGAATGCGAAAAGAGAGAAGAGAAATAAAAAGGACGAAGGCGGGGAATGGAGCTTCCCGGTTCTGGGGGGGTTACCTTCAAGAAACCTTTCCGAACGAGCACCTCCGGTCGCCTGTCTTGCTTTCCTTTCGCGCAGGCGTCCATCATCAGCACCTTTATCTCCTTGGCGAGCTAAAAGAGTCGGCGGTCCGTCAGAGAGGTGCGACAGAGGAGGGAGGAAACATAGAAAATTACCAGGTAATCGTTTTCCGGTAGCTCGGCCAAGAAGGGATGCTCGACTATCTCGGTCATGAAGGGCCTGTTGTCGGGATTTTTCTCGAGGCACCTGAAAGGAGAGAGAGAGAGAGAGAGACGGAGAAAGTGAAAGTTAGGGGGAGCGGAGGCGAAAGAGCGCGAACGAAGGGACACTTACTCCGCGACAAAGTCGTTGAAGTTTTGCGACCAATTGGAGGGTCTGGTGAAATTGGGCGGTGGATTTCGGACGATCTGAAAGAGCGCCCTGGTGGGGTGCATGTCCTGGAAGGGTGGCTTTCCGTCGGCCAATTCGATGCCGGTGATCCCGATCGCCCAGACGTCGGCGCGAGTCCCGTATCCGTCGGAAGAGGCGGCGGCTTTCGATCCACCCTTGCCCCTTCCCCTGTCCACTTCCGCCTTGCTGATCGCGACCTCCGGTGCCATCCAGCACGGGGAGCCGACGCAGGTGTACCGCTTGCCCATTTCTCCCTCGATCATCCTCGAGAGGCCAAAGTCGACCAGCTTCACCTCTCCCTCCCTGGTGAGGAGGATGTTGCTGCCGCGTATGTCGCGATGCATCACGTTGTTCTCGTGAAGGTGAATCACCGCCTGCACGCGAGATCGAACGGATCAGCCCGATCGTTTGGGAATCTCTCGCGAGTCCAGGTCTCAACGGCGCAATTCAACCCCGGGCCCCGATCTCCGCGGTCGGGGCTCGCGCGGCGGACCTGCGCGTTTCAGTCGCGCCGAATCATCGATACTCGGCTCATCGGCGTGCCGCCCTCGTGCTCTTCTTCTCTCCCCCGTTTCTACCCTCGTCCCCTGGAGCCTCCCCTCTTGGGCCGAACCACGGAAACGAGGGCAAAGAGAACTCTCGAGATCAAAGAGCGCCCACCCCTTCTTCGGTGGCGAGTAACGAGGACGGAAGGAAGCCAAAGGATGAAAGTTCGCGAAACCGAGATCGAGAAGCTTCTTGCCGAAAGAGAACGTCGGTATTTCCCGCCTTTGTTCCCACCGCCCTCCGCCCTGCTCCCTCCCTTGGAGCGTCCGCGCCGACCCTTTCCCCCCGTTCAACGGTCTACGCGAACATTTATTTCGCGTGTAATTTGCCGGCATTAAACGTCAGAATGGCCTGATTTACCGTACGACCGACCGTGGACGAATCGCTACCGGGTCCGTGGAACGCGTATCAACGAGCCGGCGCGGCGGACGAAGGGAGGACGAGGAGAAGAGATCGCCCGCCCTTTGCAGTCACGACGATTCGACGAGACTCGAGGAACGTGGAACGAGGAACGGACGATCGCCTCTCTGCGCTCTTTCCTCGGTCCTGAGAGAATCTCCGGCCGGGAAAATTCGGCGAGCCTTGGAGGAGGAACGGAGGGGCCTTTTGCGTTCTCGATCTCCGTCCAAGGGCGCGCGACTCGACCGTTTGGCGCGGGCGGAATTTGTCGCGAATCCGACGACGGACTTACCTTGATCGTTTCCCGCAGAATGTAGCCGATGTGCTCCTCGCGCATCTTCTTGTCGGCGGAGACGAGACCCCGCACGAGGTCCATGACCGGTCCGCCCTCGCAGGCCTGCGAAACGACACTCGAAGCAGGCAGAATCTTTGCAGAATCTCGTGTTCGCAGCCGACTGCGCGCAATTACGGAAGCAATTTACCGTCAGATGGAGCGTTTGGGACGGAATGGCATTTCTGGCGCGCTGCCGCCGCGGTCCTCTCCTCGATTTTCGACGCGACCGGTCGCGACCGTCCGAAATCGCGGTCTCGGACGGTCTACCGTTCTCGCGCTCGCCGAGGAGGCCCTCCTTCTCGCGCTTCGAGAGCCCTCTCGAGGACGGGACGCTCGCGGTCCGGGCGAGTCGGCTCGTCGAGAGTCGCGCGGGCCGCGATTAATCGTCGTCGCTGAAGATAATTTAACGTCGGCCGGCGATCGGCTCGATTCCCGGGGCCGTCTCGCCGTCGGGCGAGGAGACACGCGATGCCGGTCTCCGAGAGGACGGTCCCGAGCCTCCCATCCCTACCGTCCACCCGGAGGGTAGCGTGCGCGTTCGAGGGACTGCACGAAATATCCTTTGACGATAAATCTTTGACGCGAATTCCCGCCGACTTTTCCGTCCTTCCTTTTCCCGAGGACTCGCCGAGACGACGGAGAAGCGGCCGGTGCGGCGGCAGGCGCGTTAAATTCAACGTCGACGATCGACGATCGACGTTTTGCTCGAGATAAATAACAATATTTCGGGCGCACCGCGGAGGTCCACCCGTAAATTAGTGGCGCGACGGGCAGGGGCTCACCTGCGTACACCAACGAGTTTAATGATTGTTTAATGGTCGAGCGTAAATTATCCGTGTATTCGACCGTCTCAAATGCTCGAAATTGCCTTCGGGTCCTGACGCGGCTACGTACGGCAACCCTTGCTTCTGCTTTCCTTTCACTCTCTCTCTCTCTCTCTCTCTCTCTCTCCTTCTCTCGCTCCCTCCCACCCTGCTTTTGCTTCGCTCCAGCTCCTCTTACTTTTTTCTTTCTCTTTCTCTCTGCTTCTCTCCGCCTCTTTTTCTTTGGTGAATTACGACGTTAAAAAGGCAGCGTTACGGATGTACCGTGGCGTCGATTGGAATTCCGGCACGATACCGATCTTGGATGTAATAATAAGGACAACCGAGACGGCAGGGATATACTTTTGACTTGCGACGGACAAAACGAGAAGGCGAGAAGGAGGGAAGTCGAGAATAGCTAGGAGAAAGAGAGAGAGAGAGAGCGCGCACAGAGCTGGGAAAGAGTTCCGAATATACTTACCTCCATGACGAACCAAATTTGATCGTACTCGGTCTTTTTGCCGGACCGTTTTCGGTAAATTCCGTAAAAGTCCGGTAGGTTCGGGTGACTGGCATAGTCTCGGAGAACTCGATACTCCTCGACGATCAGGGACTGCGTTTCCGGCGTGAGTTTCTGAATTTTGATGGCGACCCTCTTGTTGCCTGAAGGAATAGCGGAAGAATCTTTCGAGAGGATCCGACTCGGGCGAAACGGGCAACGAGGAAATGGGGGAATCGACGAACCGGCTTGCTGATCTATAGCCTCGTAGACGTCCCCGCAGACCCCGGAGCCGATGCATTCTCTCAGAAGATAACGCTTCCCGGGATCCTGAATGCTGTCGAGCCGCTGAAGCGTTCCGCGACCCCCGGATCTATCCCGGGCCTCCAGGTGATCGTCTCCGTCGCCGCGGGCGCCTCGTCTCCTCCCGGAACGATCTCCGTACTCGTAATCGTTCATCCCCGTTTCTGTCGGCAGCCGAGGCGAGAGAAGCGA
Organism: Cerceris ruficornis; assembly: GCA_963989415.1. NCBI lineage: Eukaryota > Metazoa > Arthropoda > Insecta > Hymenoptera > Crabronidae > Cerceris > Cerceris ruficornis. Next base: position 17,833,694 of record OZ022526.1, on the reverse strand, counting down.
GGATGAGAGGAGAGGAGAGGAGCGGGAATGGAGCGGACCCCGATAAATCTCGCTATTCCGTCGGGGCGGCGCCCTCGGGACTCTAGAAGACGAGAACGGTATCGACGGTGGTGGATTGGAGGGTGACACGGGAGAAGAGCGAGAAGGACCCTCGGAAGAGGAGACTCGGGGGATGTTTTACGAGAAGCGAGGTTCGGCCGGTCGAGGGTTTCGCCGGTGTATCGGTACAAAGGCGAGCGCTAATTATATTGTATCTCGAGCTGCGCGGCAACGGAGTGGTAATCGCTAATTAGCTAATTGCGAATGGCTTCCCAAAAGCTTGGGTGGGGAGGCTCGAAGCGAGATAGGACGGCCCGTCCTCGGTGGAATAGGTATCTTTGAGAAGTCGAGGAGAGGCGGATTCGTCGTGGAAGGTTCCCTAGAAGCTCGGAGAGGAGGCACGAGGAGACTAAAGGAGGCTAAAGGAGGCTAAAGGAGGCTAAAGGAAGACGAGGAGGTCGCGTCGGAAGAAATTCCGCGAGCGGGTCGACGCGAATCCGCCGAGGCCGCGCGATGGTACTTGTGGGGCTACCGCAACGTCGCGGGGTGGTAGGTATCCGATTTGTCGGATCTCGGGGATTGCGCAAGAACGGCCGGGTCGCGAGCGAATCGGCCTTCCGGAGAAGGAGCGCGATCGATGGGATCGGGGTTTCGCTCGCGTCCGCTCGTTTCGAGCAGAGGACTGAGGGCCGACGAAAGAAAAGTTTCGCGTCGTTAGCCAATTCATTTATTCCCGGTGGGTCGACGTTCGTCCGGTGTTCGTCCGGCGATCGTCCGGCATAATCCGCCGATTTGTCGGCGTGGCGTGCCTCGTGTAATGCCGCTTCTTGTTGCTTGTAATCGAAGGGGAACGAGAACGGTGGCAAAGAAAGAGGGGAAGTGGGGGACGGAGGAAGAGGGAAAGAGAGGAAGAGAGGAAGACGATCGAGGACGTCGAAGGGTTCCCGGGTTCTCGCGGTCGCGCTCCTTCCTCCCTCGGACCCCTTTCACGATCCCTCTCGTCCTCCTCGAGCGCTCGTCTCTCTCGGAGTCGCGCGGGTTTATCGATACGCGGCGGTGCGCTAAATCGTCGATGCCCGACCGCTCGTCGCGTGAAGAGGAGGAGGGTCAGGGGCAGGGAGGAGAGGTCCCGAGATTTGAGAAAAAGCCCTCGGTGGCCCGTCTCTCTTTCTTCCCGCCGAGTCTCGCGGCGGCCTCGCGCCGGTTTCACCGTCGTCTCGCTATGCTCGGCCGGTCACGTCCACGGAGGGCACGCGGTCTTTAAAAGGGCAGGATCGTGGGGGCGACGAAAGCCCTCCTGTGGGAAAGTCGGCCGCACGAGCGTAACTCTCGCTCCTCCGAGCTAATTAATCGATTATTCTCGGTGCGTTCGATCGGTCCGGAATACGTGGAGAGGCTGCGTCCGTTCGGCTCGCGCGACCACTCCGCCGCGCCGGGACGGGAAGCCGTCGTCCTTCCGAAACGCGATCGTCTCGGGGGGAATCGGTCGGGGAGAGAGCGACGCGCGACGCGACGCTCGGACGCGATCGGCCGTGCAAACGAGCGAGCTCCTCTCCTTTCTTGCTCCCTCGCCGGTCTCTCTGGTGCCTTTTACAGATCCTCCAAGATCGATCGTCTCGGCGGATAACGCACCTTCCCCGTTGGGACTCGGTGGCGGAGGTGTTGCACTTCTCGCGAGAGCGCCGATCGAAAAATCGGCCGTTCGATGCCGACCGTACGTTATTTCCGTCATCGGGTTAATCGATACCGGGAATCTCGACGCTCTTCTGCTTCCCCGAAGCTCATGCAACATTTAACTTTTCTCCGTGCTCTTCTCGGCTTCTTCGACCGTGTTTGCCCGTTCTCTCTCTTTTTCTACCTTCCATCCCATCCCATCCCATCTCGTCCCATCCCATCTCGCCCCATCCTCCGCACCGATGTCCTCGAACGCTTCACGTTCGAGCGTCCGTCTCGGCTATCTTCTTGCTCCTCCGCGGAGTTACCGCCGACTACCCCGCACCGACACCTGCCTCGACTATCCGCACCGATATCGAACAAACGCTATTCCTTCCTATTCTTTCTCCTCGCCTCCTTATCCGTATTTCAGCCTTCCGTCACTTTTTCCCCCCTCTGCGGCAAAACATCTCGCGACACGTGTTCCGGCACCTTCGAGACCCGCTCGACTCGAAGCGCGAGCCGTCTCCCCCCGCAATTTTCCTTGGGCCAGAAATCGCTATGGTCGTTCGCGTCGCGAAATCGTCGAGGCTCGACGATACCTCGAATGCTTCTCGAACGGATCCCGCGGGAATATCGGGGGGACTCGTGGCCGGGGCCGTTTGAATCAACGTACGAGGAGGTAGAACGAGAGGAGGCGAGAAGAAGCGCGAGGAAGAGAGACGGCGTGAGACGGTGAGAGAGAGAGAGAGAGGAGGAGGAGGAAGGTATGCGCCGCGAGACCTTTCGGCCAATTTACGAGGCGGCATCTCGTTCTCCGGAGGTTCGCGAGTCGCGCGATTGCGCACGTTTTCTCGTCGAGGGACCGCGGAGAGGGTTTTTTTTCGGAGGATTTTACGAACCGGACGATTCGTCGGTCGACGGAGCATCTGCGAGGATCGGCGAGCCAAGGGAAGAGTATCGCGCGGAAGGCGCAAAACACTTACTCGTAAGGGACAAGCAAGGGAGTGCTCTTAACGCGGGTCTCGGGGCGCGCGACTCACCTCTAATTAAAACGTCTGGCAGGTTGTGCAGACCCTGCGGCGTCCACCCTCGCAATGTTGCCGACGCTCGTGCGCGCGGAGTAAGAGCCGAGCTCGACGACGCTCCCGTCGAGGCGACAGTCACGTTTGCGGCGAAGGGCTGCCGCTGGGGAGGGGTGCTTGGCTTCCATGATCCAATAACGCCGACTTAATTAACTAACTGCTAACTCGCAAGCCTGTTAGCTCATTGATTTCGTTCCCGAGACCGTCGTTCATCCACCGACTCCCGCTTTTGTCTTCGAGTATCCGTCTTCTTCCTTTCCCTTCCGGCTCCTCCGCCTCTTCTGTCACTTCTGCTTCTTCTCCCTCTTATCCCTCTTCTCCTTCTTCTTCCTCTTCTCCCCCTTCGCCCCTTCCCCCTCTTCCCTTATCTTCGCCTTTGTCTTCGTCTTCGTCTTCGTCTTCGTCTTCCATCGTCTTTCGACCCTCCCTTGCTCGAACCTCTTATGCGCGATTCGTTTCACCCTTTCTCCTTCGATCGTTGCCGCATCGTCTTTTGGGATTCTTTATTCTCGCCAAAGACGCGCATTCGCGACGATTCTTTTCTACGGTCTTCGCGAGGGTAGACGGATAGATAAATAGCGAGAGAGAGAGAGAGAGAGAGGCGATGAATTTTGCACGTTGGCCCGTTAGGATTGTACGGGAAATTTTGCGACGCGTCGCGACGGTGGGAAAGAGCACGTTTGTCGCGAGCTTGGACGAGGGCGGCTGGGAGGGCGACTCGCAACCCGGTTCCTTGGCCTCTCCGCGCACCTAATCTCGTTGCTCGGATCGATACTCCTTGAAAGAGATCCGTTCGAGGGTCGTGCGATAAATTAATGCGATTTATCGCGGCTTCTTCGGGGTCATCCTAGCGCGAGGTGGTCGTCAAAGAGAGCCGCGAGGACGCGACTTGCCTTCTTGCGCGACTACTCTCGCGACCGCCGTTCGCGCGCCAGCCTCAGCCTCTTTTTCGCGCTTTGTCGCCGATCGTAGGACCGAGCTGTGCCCGTTACCCGGAAAGACCGTCTCCTGCACGTATTCCTCCTTTCGATCGGTACAATGGGATATTAGGTTTGCCAATTGCCGGCAAGGTTTGCGTCGCGCGAGGTCGATCGTGGCGGTGAGGACCGTGCGCGTCAACGACCGGTTCGACGCGGCGCTCTCCGCCGATATTCGCGCGCCCGATCACGTACCGAGCGCGAGAAAACGCGCCACTCTTTTTTCCACCTTGGCCACTTTGTCTCGCTCGTACCGTTTATCGTCTCATACAAAATCAATAAGCCTCCGTTCGGCTCCCCTTTGCCTTCTCGTTCCTCGATCGCGCGCGCCGCAGCCCCCGTCCTCCTCCCGCTTCCGGTTGGGCGTCCTTTTCCTCGCCTCCGCGTCTCGAATCTTCGTCGATCCTTGGAGCGAGGAGAATCGCGATTTTGTTTCCCGATACACCGAGTCGGCAGGACGGTGGAAGCGCGCGTTTTGCGACGCGCCGCTCGGATTCTCGCGTTTCCGCGATATCGCTAAAACGCTCTTTTTCCTCGGCATAAAAGGGATTGGCACAGATTTTTCCAAGGTTTTAGTCCCGGATAATTTATCGCGGAATCGATGAGAAAGAAGGTCGAACGATTCTACCGAGGCAAAGAGTCAAAGTAACGGAGGGGCTTCGCGTATCTGTAAATCTCTTGGAAGGACTTTGTCGTGGGAGTTTGTCGTGGAACAGCTGGGACCGATAGGACCGATGGGACCAGTCGGGCAGTTTGGAGCGCTGCCGAGTCGTTGGTTCATGGGACGTCGTCCCTGGTAAAAGACAGACTCGTGACGCATCGGTCGAAGGAACTCTTTATTGTACGCGCATCGTTCGATCGTATACAATCGCATCCGTTCGGTTGCTCGAAGCCACACGCGTATCGCTTCTTCTAATAATACTGTGACGGAGGTGTTACAGTTGGTGCTGGTATGAAACTTAGCTTCTAATTAAATACAGCGACGTTAGAAATAAATTATGGGCTCGCTTAACCTATCGATTCAATTATATTACTCGCGTAGGTGGGAAGACGACGACGTTCCTCCGGGATCGTCGCTGCCCCGCGATTCGACTCGACCCGCCCCGTTCCGACCAAACGTCCCGACGAAACGACGTTCGATCTCGAAAGCCGACTCCTCCGTAAAGCGCAAATCCGTTTAGCGATTCATTTTTCCGCCCTGGAGTATCCTCTTACGCGATTAAAACGTCGTGATTCTCAGCGACGGGATAACGACCGAACTGGTAATCAGATTGTATTCGGAATGGTTTGTGCCGTGATCCGATTTAATCCGTGTATCGAGCGTTATCGCACACAGAAGCGCGTAACTCCTCGGGTTTCGCGGTTCGCGGGCACGCTCCGGCGCGGGAGAGAGACGGGGGCAGAGAGAAAGAGAGAGAGAGAGAGAAGAGTAAAGAAGAGACGGGGCAGACCCGACATTTCGTCTCGGTGATCGTCGTTTTCGCGAAACTGGGAAATTTAGGTTCGATCTTCGGAGAGGACCCCGCGAGCGCGACCGAGGCTCGCAGGCGTTTCGTCTCTTCGCTCGCTTCACTTGCAGACCGTGATCCACTCCTCCACTGTGCAGTTTTGGCACTGTACGTAGCAACACCAGTGAAACTTGCATCCGCATCTGTCGGTGCGTCGTTGCCTGACGACGTTGTATCCCCTTCCGCAGCACAGGCTCGCGCATCCGTCCCCGGCGGAGCTGGTTTTGTTGCATCGTCGACCCGCGGTGCCCGCGATGTCCGCGCCGACGTCCCTCTCGCAAAAATTCGGCGACTTTTGGTAGTAGAAGAGCTGCTTCGCGAGGTCCCTCGGCCTCCTCTTACGGCGGGAGCCGCCGTTTCCGTTTACGTTTCCGTTTCCGTGTCCGTTTCCGACACCCCCGGAGACACCGACGCCCGCGATGCCGCCGTTTATCCCGGCACCGACGCCGCCGCCGCCGCCGCCTCCGGAACCGGCGTTCCCGCCTCCAGCGCCGACGCCTCCGGTCCCTCCGCCGCCCGCGCGATGCTTCCTCTGCCTCTGGCGATCCGGTCTCCTTCTCCGCGATCCCCTCACCCTGGTGAGGGGCGTCACGCTGCCGAGGTTGCTCTGCGCCACCAGAACGGCGCTCCGGAAGCGATCCTTGAGCGTCTTTCCCACTATCCGAAAGTCCGGGGCGACCTTCCAGCAGGTTTTCAGCTCGCACGAGCCGGACATACCGTGGCACTTGCAGCGGACGTGCATGTTGCTCGCTACCGCCTGAAATTGCATAGAAAAGGTGCATCGTAATCGAGCGCTCGACGCGGCGAACCGCCTCGGCTGGAGACGGGGGAACGGAGGAGAAGGGTGGATGAGTCGGTCGGACGGTCCGTTATATCGGCAATGACGCGAAACAAAAAAGGCCGGCTCTAACGCCCTGTACAAACAGGTAGGGCTCGATTGGTCGCGCGCAGGGTTCAGGCAGCGTTCGTGGAGCGTCCACGGAGCGTCCGCGAAGCGAGACGCTCGTGAGTCGAGCTCGCACCGAGAGCGAGCGGAGAGAAAGGGGGCAGTTTCTTTTAGACAAAGAGGTGTCGCGTATAAAACAGTTAATGAGTCTACGGCTGGGTGGTCCAGCCCGGGGCTTCGTCTTAATAACGTCGAGGCGAGAGCGAGGCTGGAGAGCAACTCGGCCAAGAGGAACGGACTCGACCGCCCTCCTCCTTTCCCTCTCTCTCTCTCTCTCTCTCTCTCATCTGCCCTCGCCGCGGCCCGCGCGTTCCTCGCCCTCGCTTCCACCGTCACCGCCGCCCCCGTCTTCTCGGTCGTCTTTCCTCCGCGGCGGAACGGCAGGAGCGAGAGAGCGAGAGAGAGAGAGAGAGGAAGAGCGGAAAAGGGGCGAACGGAATATCGAGGGGTGGTATCGAGAGTCTCGTCGGACGAAACGACGAAGGAGGTCTTACCAAGCGGCCGGCTTGATTATTGTGAAGATTGACCGTCGACTGTATGTCCCCGGCCCTCTCGCGCGTGTCTAGGAACTGTCTCGAAAACTCCATGCCGTAGTTGAGATTGTGAGAGCAGCCGGCCCACTTCCACTGGGTGCCCCTGGCCTTGGATGGCGGCTTTCCCCTGTAGCTGGACGGGTCGCATCCGCAGGAGAGGAGCCGGCCCATGCTGCAGGCCCGAGCGACGCTGTGGGCCACCCCCGCGGCCGAGATCGCGTACGCGAACGCCGTCTCCCTGTAACCTGCGAAAACCGTTAGTCCCGACAAATTGTCCCGCAACGTCCGGGGGGAATTTCCTCGTCTCCGTCGAGGAGCGAGAGCCATCACGGGAGCTACCGCGAGGGCCACCGCGGCGGTAACTGGCGGCGAGGCCGATCGCCGGCTCGTCGGACCGACAGCGATCGGACGCGGTCGGAAGGTAAATTATTCGGCCGTCCGTCAAAACGAAGCCTGACCATCGCCAGCGCCGCCGGACGGCCATCCGCGTCCGCATGTATAAACGATCTCGCGGCGGGGTTCCCGAAGGACCCTGCGAGCGCCGGCCGCGCTCCCCCCTTGAGGAGGCGCGGGAGACGGGGCCCGACGAGCCCTCCGCATCCCCCAGGGGCCTGTCCGCGCCGGGCGAGCAGGCACGGGTCTGACGCACCCGGGGTCGACCGAGGCGTCCTCACCCGGTCATCGGGGTCGAAGTCGCTCGACCGGTAGCATGCGCTCTTTCGCGTATCTCGATCCCTCGGCCAAGCGGGGCCCACGCGACGAGTCATCTCCGTGCGGTAGCACGCGTCAAACGAATACGCAATAGAGCAGATCCATCCACCCCTCGTCCGTCCTCGCCCGTCCTCGACGGCCCGGGATATTTTGGAAATTGTCGGGCCGAGAAGCGGCGGAGCCGGGTCGATCCGCCTCCGTGAGTAATGCCACGACGGACGTAGTTTTTCTTCGGTAGCCCCAAGGTCTCCCGTCGGCCGAGCCACGCTCGAGTCGGATTGACGAATGGCCGATCGTCAAACCGCAATGGTGGCTGTCAACTTACAAACGATACGACACACGACCGCCTCCGGGCTTGGAATACCCGATCGGAGGGAACCTCTCTCTCCCTCTTAACGACGGCCGCGCGGTTCCCTTTCTCCTTCGCTTTCCGTTGCCTTCCCTCGCGAGCGGACGACGATCGGCGAATACCGGCCGTTATTTGCACAATTCATGAGAGCGAGGAGACGTCGAGGAGAACCACGGCAAAGATACGTTCGAGAAGATTTGTGGTATTCGTTCTCGACACCCGACTCGAGCTACCACCGCCGATTCGCTCGTTACCCCGTTACCCCGTTTCCCCGTCGCTCCGTCGCTCCGTCCGTCTCCTCTTCTCCATTCCGCTCAAGGACGTCCCTCGGTTCTTCCCTCTTTTCTCTCGCGAAACCGACCTCCTCCCTCCGCTCCTCTCGTATCGGCCGATCATTCGAGGACGAGCCGATCGACGGGACCGAGATTCGGCAAGGGGCTATCCGACAGCCGGCGGTCGATTACGTCGCTCCTCGTCCGTCGCGTGCAACCCTCGAGACGCTGAAGTCTCGTGCCGGGGGATGACTCCCCGAGGCTCCTCCTCGCGATCGATTAAAACGTCGAGGCCGAAACGGAGAGCGCCCGATATCGCGCCCCCTCCGAGGAGGACCCTGACCGTCGCTGCCAGACGCGGGGACGGGGGATCGGGATGCAGGATTCGGGGTCCGGAAAGGAGGCACCGAGTTCCGAGGGCCCCCGGGGCCCCCGATTCCCGACGCGTCGGCCCGAGGGCCGCGAGAACCGAGCCGTAGAAGCCGAAGCGAGACGAAAGGAGCGCTTTATATGGTTCTCGGGGAGGAGGGATCGTCGAGAGCTTTCTCTTTATACGGCTATTGGCAGCAACTGTTTTATCGTATAATGCAGATAGCCGGTGGACGGCAGCGGCCGTGGTTGCGGCTGCGACTGCGACTGCGACTGCGACTGCGACTGCGACTGCGACTGGGAGTGTGCGACTGAGACTGCCACTGCGACTGCGACTGTGACTGAGACTTGGACCGGGACCGGGGCTGCCACACCGTTGCAGTTGTCGTCGCGGTCACCGTCGGAGTTGCTCTCGCTGCCGTTGCCCGATCGTAAGAGAAGCAGCGGGAACTCGCAATAAATCCTCCGCGGGGAGTTGCCCGTCTTCTCTGCCTTGGCCGAGGAAGAGGAAGAGGAAGAGGAAGAGAGAAAGACGGAGACCGAGGGAGCGGACCAGGACCGGGTGGTGGTACGCGGTGTTCCGGTTCTCCCTCGTCTCGGGATCTCGATCGCCCCGCTCTACCCCTAATCCCCCTAAACCCCCTATTCGATCGTTCTGCCCGCTCCCCCCCCCGTTCTCCTACGTCTCCAACGTGTTTCCGTCTCGTCGCCTCCGAATTTCTACTTTTTACGTTTCTCAACGTAAACCTCATCGTCGGCGACGGACAAAACCGTAGAAATTTTCATCTCGAGAGAAGGCTGAGCTCCCGCTCGTCTCCCGGGTCGAGAAGGGGGAAAGGCTTTAGGATCGTAAAGCGCGGAGCAATTTCTCGCGGGCGGGGCAAGGATCGACGGCAGGCAGGAGCGCGGTCTCGGCAGTAGGTCGCCCTGTGTGGGCCCGGTCCCGCGTGCTAAGAGGGAACGAGCGCATTTTGTGTACATTTCATAATACATTAAGTCGTTTAGCCGAGGTCTAACGAATACGCGGCGAGAAAGGAAGAGAGCGAGCGAGCGAGCGAACAAGAGGGAGAGAGAGAAGGAGGAAGGGAGAACCGTGTCCGAGAGATTTAACGACCCGCGGCTCTCTTCGAGATACGAACCCAAGACGAATTTGACACGGTGGATTTCTCCGACGACCGCGGACCCTCACCTGGCCACCAATGTCGAGCTTAAAAAGGGGGAACCGTCGGTAATGGCAAAGTACGGCCAGGTTCTCGGAAGCTGCTGCCCTCTGACTTTGCGGTCGAATTCGGGCCCAAAGATCGGCTCTTCCTTCGAAGTAACGGACGAGCCACCCCGAGGAGAGTTTCTCTTCCTCTCTCTCTCTCTCTCTCTCTCTCTCTTTCTCTCTGGGTCGAGCGACAGGCTCGCGAGAGTTTTTTGCGAGGTGCGAACGCGAAGGGCGCGAAACGAGCGGACGGTTCTCGAAGAGTCGTGGAAAAAGCCTCGGAATCGACACCTCGTTTGGAGCGGCGGACAAGAAAAGGTGTAGCGATTAACGGAGGAAGATAACGAGAAGGCAGGGACATCGCCGGCGCGAAGGAGGCCGCGAAGCCGGAGGCAGCGCGGAGCCACGGTGGGCAACCTCTGCTCCGTCTCTCCGGCCGCGAAGGACCTTAAGCTTTAGCTTTCAAGTCAGGTGCGCTCGATGTCGCGTTCTCGCGCACTCGTCCGACACGATATATGTTTCCTCTTTCGACGCACGTACGCGCCACGACGAATTTATATGTCACGCTGGAATAGGCCACTCGAGGGGGCAGCCTCCTCCTCTCTTCTCCTTTCTTCTCTTCGCGTCTCGTCTCGTCTCGTCTCGTCTCGTTTCTTCTCTTACGGATTTGGGACAGGTTTTGGGAGGCGTCCGCGAGTCGAACGCGCGCTCCTCGCTGTTCCAGCGGCGCGATTCGTGAGAGAGATTCGACGACCTCTCGAAACGGTCGACGACGGAACCGTCGCGCGGACGTCGGGGCGCCTTACCTCTCTGAAGAAGAACGCTGCTCTGCTGAGTTCTGCTGCTCGGCGTGAGGGAAGAACAGTTCCACCTGTGCCACGTGAATTGGTGCTGACACTCGGTTATAGCCATTTGCAGACCCTTGATCGCGGCGACCGTGACGTCGGGATTTCTGTGGCATAGCTCGCGCTGCTCCTTGGTAAGGCCGGGAATACCGTTGCAGACGACGGCATTGCCGCTCACCCAGTCGTCCACGGAGTTGCTCATTAAGCAGCTCGCGCTGCGAACCAAGCGAAATTGACCGTTTTAAGATACCTCGCGATTGCTCGATCGCGAGGAAGATGGAGAGGAAGATCGAGAGGAATTCCTGCGGGAAGGAGGAGGACGAGCAAAATCGGGCCCCGCTCTCGTCTTATTATTTAACGCGCCGCGCCGAGCCGAGCCGAGCCGGCAGGACCGCGGCCGTTTCTCCTCTTTCCCACGAAGGAGCTCCCGCTCGATCGCTTTGAGTGATTTTGGCTCGAGGGAATTCGGCCTGGACATTCCTCGTACTCACGGTATGCCGTCATCGCCTTCCGAGCCCTCGGCTCGCTGCTCCCCCCCGCCTCTCTGCCCACCCCTCCGATTATCGAATTCTCCATCGTGAACGTGAACGCGACCGCGACCGCGATCGCCGTGCTTTTGGATCCGTCGGCGATTAAACGATTGCGACCGCGAACGATGCAACGCGGCGAAGCGGCTCCGTGCCTTCCCCCGAGTTCCTCCGCGAGCTCAAAAACCGTCGGCCCGATGTCCCGACGATCTGCTCCCGTCTCCTCGGCCCCCGCGCCGCGGCGAAAACTCTTTTGACCGATCGAGTCTGCTTTTCTTCGGGCGACTTTACGAGGCCGGGGTCAAGAGGCGCGAACCCTCTCAAAGAGACGATAAGACCGTTTCTACCTCCTCGGCTCTCCGTTCGATCCGTCGGCCGGCTCTCTCCCTTCCGTTTGGGCGCATCCTCGCGATAACGGCATCCACCTCTCGGAAGAAGAGCTCTTAAAGCGCTATCTTAAGCGACGGCTGCTGCCTAATGCCGCCTAATGGCCAACCATTACGACCTACCGGGTGTTAATTAATTTCCAGCCAAAAAAAGACCAGTCCCCGGAATCTATTCTCCTTCCGATCGGCCACGACGACGCTTTCGCCGATTCTCCCACGAAGTGGCGCGCTTCTGGTCTAGGTGAAAATGGCGGGGAGTTATCGTCGCGGCGAGGGGTATCGTCGGTCTGGGTTAGGCCCTCCGGCGAGACGGCCGGATCAATTTTTTGCGAGAGGTCTCCGGAGTTCCCGAGCGGTCCCCGAGTGGTCCCCGAGTGGTCCCCGAGTGGTCCCCAAGGGGGCTCAGAGGGGACTCGAGGCCCCGAGAGACGGGCGCGAGATTCTCGGTGGGTCGGCCTCTCGGTGGTTATCTGCGGGTACAAATTAGCCGACGGGCTGCCCCTAAAGTAAAAGCTGTGTATAGCACCCGCGCGAACGAGCGGAGGAGCGCCGAGGAGCGGCAACGAGCAAAAAGGTGAAAAGAGAGGAAAAGGAGGAAAGGGTGAGAGGGGTTGGGGAGGGGGGAGGAGAAGGAGGAGGACTGGGATTAAAGGAAAGAAGGACCGCGAGATGCCGAGTGGAAGGATGAGAGAACGGGAGGATGAGAGGGAGAATGTCCTCGGGTGGCCGGGGGTTAGGAGGGTGGTGGCAACCGTTCAGCGAGCAACTCGGTTTCGCCGTAGTGTGGGAAAGAACGCCGAGGAGGACCGAGATTTTAGGGTCGCGGAGGTTATTGAGGGCTCCCATTACCGATACACAGTTGCACCGTTGCACCGTTGCACCGTTGCACCGCTGCTATCTTTCGCACTATTGATGATCTACCAAAAACAGATTAATGATCTTAACCGGTCGAAACAAATTGCCGGAGCGGCACGGCCCCCGTCTCCGACCGTCGGTACTCCCTCTCGCTCCACCTCTTCCCTTCTTTCTCCTCCTTTTCCCTTTTCCCTTTGGAGCCGTTCTCGCGGAGAAGGGAAGGCGCGGTTCATCCCTCGGGCCGATTTCCGCGAAAGTTGCTGGAACGAGGACGGAGGAAACCGGGAGGAGACTTGGGAAACGGTTGGATGGTTCGGTGGCTCGTCCGCGCAAAAGCGCCTCCTGCATTTTTGCGATGATCCGAGGGGTCGGCGAAGAATCCAACATGGCGACGGGGATGCGCGTGTTTTATTTGAGCTCCCGGAACGGTCGGAGAGACGAAAGGAGAGAAACACGGAACGGAATTTCGCGTTTAATGGGGGTATGCCCGCGGAGAGAGAACTCGTTACGACTGACCCGCGAGAATTCCTGCGGTAGATATCGAATCGCTTTGCTCGTCTTGTTTTCGCGAGAGGCAATCGGCCCTTGCCTGCGAGGATACCGTCGACTCGACCGGCCGAAGCAATATTTCCGGCAGATTCGCGATCGGCGCCGGCGCGTCGCTCCTTCTCGTAGCTCGTTCCTCGTGGATCGTAGCTCGTGGATCGTAGCTCGTGGATCGTAGCTCGTAGCTCGTAGCTCGAAGCTCGTGCTCGATACCCAGCCCGCGTCGCGGTACCCGCCATCCGCTGGCCGCTGTTCCGCAAATACCTCCATATGGCAGTTATCGGCGACCGGGCGGCTGGATGCGCGGATCGAGGCGAGGCACAGGTGCGGATACCCTCGAAAACGCTTATCGGGGAGGTATTGTGCGGCAACGACGGGAACGAATCTCCTTCGCGGAAGCAACGACCGACATTATTGGACGGGATCGGAGAAACTCGGAAGAAAAGGGCCGCGCCGGGGGAGGGATTCCTCCGATTGTATCGGCGCTCTCGGCTCCTCGGTGGAATTCTCGTAGGTGAGATCTCGGATCGGGCGATGTTAAGGCGACGAACGAGACGAATCGGTGGGTAAAAGGTTTTTTGGCGAAAGGGAGATTCGTTCGGGCCGCGCGGGGGTCGGACAAAGTGCGAGCGTGGAGTATAGCGATCGGGGAGGCATAATGAAGAGATCGCAGCGGGATCGTTGGCTGTTCGTGCCTCGGACTCGGCTGAAAGGACCTATTTGCACTCCGTCATTGTACCTCGCTCGGAGCCGTCGATACGACCGCCGACTCGGGCAAGCGCCTCTATTGACAGATTCTTTCCGCAAGAGGAGGAACGGGAAGAGCGGCGCGGAACGAGAACCACAGAACGAGCATCACCGAACGAGCACCACGAAACGAGCACCACCGCCGGAGAAGGAAAAGAGCGAGACGGAGGAGCGGAACGAGCACCAGAGAATCGCTGCTACCACCGCGCTCGTAAATTTTTCCCGACGAAATTGGACACGGCGGCCCGTGTCCACCGATTCTTCCTCCTCCATCCTCCATCCTCTTTTTCTCTCTCTCTCCGCTCTTTTCCTCCTTGCGCTGCTCCTTTTCCCACTCTCCGTCCCCTCCTCCGCCTCCTCCGCCTCCTCCGCCTTCTTCTTCCTGGCCGCCTCGCCGTTCGCGTCGTCGAGGCCGATAAGAGCGCGATTTGTCTCGATTCGTCCCGTGCGAGTCGAATCAAGCCGAGCGACGTCTCAACGTCCGCGACGAGGCGATCTCGCGAATCTCCGGTCTACCGTCCGCGGCTCGGTTTTTCGCGGTTGAAGCGCGATCGGCGAAAGGGGAGCGAGGAAACACGAGGGTCCGGGTGTCCCGTAATTGCCCTCTGGACGGTCCCGTCTCCTCGACCTTGGTCAGAGGTGCTTCGTCGGAGGAATTCGATCGGCGGACGCGCGACGCGAATCGTCTGGCCGATACGGCCTCGTCGAATAAACAAATAATCGTGGGTCGAGATACCGGACGTAAACCATCTCCCGACGAGCGGCTGGACGGGCCCGAGCTCAGGACCAGATCCGGGCGTGGAAATGGAGCGGCGAGGACGCGGCGTAATCGCGACGTGAGCAAAGAGGAGCGACTCGTTTCTCGAGTCGCGGGGAGCTCGAGGAGAAGACGGGCAGCTTGTTACTCACCGACGATTCTCGAGGAGGATGAGCAGCAGCGCGACCGTTGGTCCGATCCTGGTGGCGATTCCGTTGGTCGATGGCGGTCCTCCGTGGACGACGCGTCCTGGTCGAGACGGAGGCATCCTGTCATCGCCTCGAGGACGTCCCTTGTTCTTTGCGCGTTTTGCCCACTTTAAAAGAGTCGAGTGCGACCCTTCGTCCAGGATTGCGCCCCCCAGGCACCCCCGTCACCCCCGTCACCCCCGTCACCCTCGTAACCCCCCGGCACCCCCGACACCACCGGCACCACCGCCGGCACCGGCCCCCGCACCGAACGACCCCTCGCTCGAGACGATCGCGTACGATCTCTCTCTCTCTCTCTGCCTCTCCCTTTCTCTTTCTCGAATTCTCTCGGCTCCTCGGTTTTGCGCTCCTCCGATCCCTCGGCCGTGTCTCCGGAGTCTCTGGGGTGTTGGGGGTCTCCGGGGTTCCCGGCGTCTCCGACGTCCGTGGCGTCTGCAGCGTCTATCGCGAGCCGCGCGCGGTCCCTGTGATCAGCAGGCTGGCACGCGTCGAGGACCGCTCCTCGCCCCGGGCACCGGCGCTTCTGCTTTGACGTACCGTTCGCGGTACGGTAGGCTACGATTCGAGAGCCTCCAGTTTCGTCGCCCTTCGAGGGGCGAGCCTCCGCTCCGAAAACTACCCCCGGAGACTGCAACGTTTCCGACGATCGAGCCGTTCGTCCAATTTATTTCCTTACTTCTAGCAGCGTTTGCTCGTTATCTTTGGAAGATGAATACTGTAGTCAGCTGCAGCTTCGAGAGCCGCGAGAGCCGCGAGAGCCGCTGGATCCGGCGACGAGGGAGATCCTTTCTCCGGGGTCCCTCTCGGTATCACTGACACTGCCGCCTTCGCGATCGTTGCACCGATCCGACGTTCCGCCTTTCCCGCATCTTGCACGTTTTCGCCCGGCGTTCCTTTCGCGACGAGCTTCTCCAGCGATTGGTCAGCATTCCACGCGTATTCCGGACGATCGCTTCCGGATCCGGCCTGGCCACCGCCTCCTCCTCCTCCTCCTCCTCCTCCCTCCCTTCGAGAGAGAGAAAGAGATCCCGATGCAACTCTGTCGCCCTCCGAAGAGCGACGGCTGGCGTCGGCTCGGCTTATTCGCGGCGATTCGTCGACGCGCTTCTCGGAGCACCCTTCACGCGCGCCGCTCTCGATGAATTCCGCGGCATCCCGAGGAGAGTCCTTGGTAGCGACGCGACCTCTCCTCTCGCTCCTCCTTCTCGCTCGCGACTCTCGATGGCTCGTCCTCGCTGTTTGCGCGCCAAGCCCACGGAGAAGATCGAGATGGCCCACGACTCGCCACTTCCGGTATGTGTGCGCGCTCACGGCGAAGTGTCAAGCTCAAATAAAAGAAAACTCGCCCTCTGGGGTCTTCTGCTTCTCCTCCCACGCACGCATCCCCCTCCTTTGCTCCTTCTTCCTCGTCCACCGTCTCGACCTCCTCCGCTCCTCTCTCGCTCTCTCTCTCTCTCTCTCTCTTCTCTCTTTCCCCCTTTTTCTCTCTCTCTCTTCCTCTATTCGTGTCTCACGTATCACCGCGACTGACTATCGTTTCGTTCGTGTAAACAGTCGAACGGCAAACTTCCCGTGGTCGCGGCGCAAGCGACAACGTCGACGAGATCGAGAGGAAATCCTTCTCTGGGAGAGGGCGAGAGAATGGTGCGAGGAAACGTCCTCTCGACCGGCAAATCGAGCGAGTCGGCGACCGCGGACGAACCGTGCCGCGCGAGGTCGAAGGTGGAATCCGCGCGGAGGGTGTCGTTCGGGGATGGAGAAAATCCGGCTGGAGGAAAGACGGGGAAGCGCGAGATCGGCGATATCGGCGAGATCGAAGGAGTGCCGCGGAGAAAAAAGGAGAAGAGAGAACTCGGCGACGAAAGGTGGCCCCGATGACCGGAGAGGGTGGTGGAACGAGGCGTTTCGCCTCGGAAGGAGAGAGATCGCAAGGTCGCGCACTCGAGTTATCTTCGTGTATCTCGGTTCCTCGTCCCGGCACGCTCTGCGGAGCACCGAAGAGATGGACGGAATCCGACGATCCCAGCTTCGTTCGAGGCCGACGAGCAGCTGTCAGGGAGATCGGCCTCTCTATGATGAACTCGGTGCGCAGTGCGCGGCCACGGAGGCCCTCCTCGCCCTCCCATAGGGAGAGAAAGGAGAGACAGGGAACGGTAGACGCGAAGAAGCTGCCAACCACCCCCCCACCATGCCACCACCATCCGGACACGACCACCGCCACCGCGACCACCACCATCGTAACCACCACCACTGCCGCCACCACCACCACCACCACCACCGCCACCACCATCGCCACCAAGATCACCGCCACCGTTACCATTGGCACTTCTATCACCGTCACCGTCGCCACCGTCATCACCCCCAGCCCCGCTATCGTCGGTATCACCGTCAGGACCGACTTCGCCGCCCCTGTCATCGCCACCACCAAAACCACCACCATTCCCATCGTTGTCACCGACGTCGCCGGTATCTAGCCACCGTCCTCGGATTGGCCTCGAGAGAGGAGGATGCGCGATCGCCGACGATACTATCGACGACGTTGAAAATATACCAGGCCGAAATGGAAAGAGAAGGATCGAGAGGAATGGAGCGAGGAGAGAGAACGAAGGCTGCTTCTGCGCCTCCCTCCTCCTCCTTCCACCTGGATCCCTTCTTTTCTCTTAAACTCCCTTTCTCTCTCTGTCTGTCTCTCTCTCTCTCCTTCCTCTCTCCTCGAGGATTGCTTTAAAACGCCTCTGCACGAAATAACAGGTATACTCCTTCGAGGACTCGATCATTTTGCATCTCGCCACTTTCTCCCGTTTCGCCTTCTCGTCATCCCTTTCAGTTTCGTGCGCGCGCGATCCTCGTCGATCCGACGATTCGGTTCATCGCGGACGCGGGGCAATGTCTTCGATCGATTTCGGAGAGATCGAGAAGAAGAAGGGAAGGAAGGACGGATGGAAGGAAGGAAGGAGGGAAGACAGGAAGGAAGGAGGGAAGGAAGGAAGGAAGAAAGGAAGAAAGGAAGGGAGGCAGGAAGGAAGGAAGGAAGAAAGGAAGAAAGGAAGGAAGGAAGGAAGGAAGGAAGAAAGGAAGCAAGGAAGGAAGGAAGGAAGGAAGGAAGGAAGGACGGGAGGAAGAAGGATAGAAAGGATGCCGTTCATCCGATGGCAGGAGAAGTAGGAGGAGCGAGCTTCCCCTACCTACCATCCCTCGGAGGAGTCAATCGGCATAATTGAGGCTTATCTCGTTCCTTTACCCTACCTTCCGCCTACTCGACTCCACCGTCCCTCTTCTTTTCTCCCCCTCTTTCCTCGTTTTCGACGATCCTCACCGACGCGCGCAGATTCCACGAACGGAGGGTCGTCGAAGCGGATCGTCCGCCAAATCCCCCCTATTTTCGCGGAGCGCGATCGTCCTTGGTTTCCTTGCTCGCCCGATTTTCCGTGATGACGATCGGAATCGGAGGAACGGGGGAATTTTTCGGAGGCAAGGTCGAGAGGAGACTCGTCGATCGGGCGATCGATCGGAAGGATGGTCGAAGGAGCGGATCGCAAGGGTGACGAATAGGTGGAGGACGTGGAGTCGGATGCGCTGCGGCCAATTAGCGTTGCGCTGGAGGTACGCGAAGATTCGAGTCGGTAGCGCGATTACGAGGGCAAAGGAAGGCAAGGATCGGCCCCACCGAGCCGGTCGAAGCGCGGATTTCATTGACATGGTCGTTGAGCTGGCAATTAGCCGCGGCAACCCTATTCCCGTGCAGTTACCCCAGCGTGCCACGTGGTCCAAGATCAAACGACGTCCTCTCACAAAGCGGCCCGGATCGAATCGGATCGGGGGTCTCTTGATAATCGCCGGAGATGCGGCTTCGCGGATCGTCGAATCGTCCCGACGACGACCGGCCGACGGAACTCGTTTGACTGCGCTCTCCGTGCCATTTGCTTTCCTCCAATTAGAGTCCACGTGCCGCCAAACAGGTGTGCGTTCGGTCGCGAACACCCGCCAGCTTCTCCTCTCCACGGATTTTCCCCCGATCGAGCGAGCGCGCCTTTCCCATTTTCCCTCCTTCCCCCTCTTTCCCCCTCTTCCCCCCTCTTTCCCTCTCGCGCTTTTGCCGAGGTCCCGCGTTCCTTCCCGACCGACGCGACGATGCCACCGATGGAACGAGTCGCTCCCGACGACCGAGCCGCTGCCGTCCGTCGCGACGGAACGAATCGTCGGAAAGAGGAGCGCGACGTGGCCGAAAGGGCCGAACGGTCGGAACGGTTTGTCCGGTATCCGTGGCTCGTTGGCGGTCGAGGTACCGCGATCGGATAAGATCGTCGGCAGTTTCGGCGGGAGGAGTATCGGGCGTCTCCTCTGGTTCGTTCGATCGCTCGGTCGTTGGGTCGCCTCGATCCCTCTCTACCCGGCTCGGCTTGGTCTCTCCCTTCCTCGGAGCGGACTTGGTGCCCTCTGTCATCCTATCTGGGTGCATTGCTTATCGGGCTATCGAGTGTCCGGACCATGATCCTGGCACGCGAGCACCGATACCATCGATCCACTCGATCATCCTATCGCCGCGCAATGCGGACCGATGCCCTCGCGCTCGGAAGCCTAATTGGTCGGAGGCCGGAAAGGTGGGACGGGGATCCCGCGCGAAACCAGGGCGATCGGGGGTGAATCTCGCGCGAGCTCGGTACGCGAGGGTCTCCCAGGGAAAACCGATGAACGGAAGAACCAACCTTTTTGCTGCTCGGAGAGGGCGAGGAGCAGTTTCGCCGTCGCGTGCTCGCTCGTCGACCCCGACTTTCCGACGAAAGTCCCGCTAATAGAGTTACCTCCGTGCTCGCGAGGTGTCAACTAGTCTTCCGTGGTTGCTCGTCGCTGGTCGCTCGCCGTTCGTTTCACCGAAGGGATCAGGAGAGCGGCACTCGGGTCGGTGGTGCGCTCCTTCCTCGGCTTGCCCCTCGAGTTACCGGGGCTAGAGGCATTTCCAATGGAAATTTTTCGCCCGAGAAGGAGCCGAACGATTCGCGGGGGATTCGTTGAGCGTCGCAGGAAGTTCGACGGGGGGAGAAATTGCGTTGGCCCGCGGGCTTCTGCCAAACGGTCGGAATGTTTTAATAATACGCATTCCTGAGGTGAGGGTGGGATGGTTGGGGGGGGGGGGCGGTGGTGCATCCAACGAGACTGGGAGAGAGAGGGACGGAAGAGGGGCGGAAAGTTCTCCCTCGCGGAGGAGAGCGACCGCCTGAGCTCGCCGTAACGCGATACAATTATATACGAAAACGACGTTCGAAGAGAGAGAAGAGAGGAGAGAGGAGAGAGAGACGGGCATTCGAAGAAAGAGAGTCGAATCGTTGAACGTCCCGCTTCCTGTTCTCCGATCGCGCCGAAAGAGCCAACATTGTGCGCTTTGACGAGGCGCGGAGCGATCGGTGAACGAATTTGTTTAACGCTCGGCGGCCCCCGTCATTAAGCATTATGTCTTTCGGCGGTGCTCGGAGGGAACGCAACACCCACTCGGGCAAAAAGAAAGGAGGAAGAAAAGTACGCGGATGTCCTCGTCACGCCCCCATCCTTTTGGGACCGCTACGGTGCTTCTCGGCCGTGCTTATTTTCGGTGCGCGCCATCCTTTCGACGGTGAACCTTGGGGATCGAAAGAATCGTCGGACCTTCTCAATGCACCGGAAGAGAATCGGGGAGGTGTTCCCGCGAGTTGAGTCGCTCGTAAAGAGCCACCCGACGATTTAATTTTATCGTCCCGTTTCGCCCGACCTACTTTTTAGCGGGGGCCGATTTGTCCGTCCGTTCCTTCGTCCGCTGCGTCGATGCTCGCGAGAGCACCGAAGCGACCGTTGCTCGTTCGTTCGCTCGCGAGAAAGGGAGATTGGGAGAAAGGGAGAAAGGGAGAAAAGAAGCAGGAGTGCGAAGGGGAGACGGGGAGAAGGGGATAGGAGGAGAAAGGGAACCCAAATCTCCGTGGATTTGCGGAAGGAGCGACAGTGGGCCAAGAGATATCCGTTACAAAGTGGTAACGCTCGATCGCACGATCGACGAGAGGATACCGAACGGACGATCGGGCATCGTTTCCGTTAAAAGGCACTCGTTGAAGTGCGCCCGGGCATGATGGAAACGTCGACCGAAAGTAGCTCCCGTATAATCTGCTTTCGAGGATCATAGACGTTCCGCCTGTTTATTATTTGTCGGTACGAGGCTGCGCGTTGTTCGTACTTGGGCGGAAAAACGGGAAGAACTCGTTTGTCCCGTGGTTCTCCCCGGACCCACCCCGAGAGCCCCGAGAGCCCCGAGAACCCCGAGAATCCCGAAGCCATCCGCTTATCCGGGCGCACGCATCTGTGAAATGCCCGGACGGTCGAAAGGAACTTTGTCCATGGAATCGATGGAAGACGGGCGAAATATCGTGAACGTTTTGCTCGGACGTCGCAAGACAATTCGGATCTCGGCGTTCTTCGCGGCGATTCGAGCGTCTCTTCCCTTTCGTCCATACAATGCCTCTTCCTCCGCGAGGGAGCGTGTCTCTCGAACGATACGCCTTCGTTCGATGGCTCGATTATTCTCGACGGCTCAAGATCCTAAGAGGATCTCCCCGGGGGAGACCCCTCTCATCGTGAAAGACCGCTCGCAACCCCCATCCCCGTCCGTGCGCGCTTTTCGACCGTCACGAATCGCGACTAGCGCTTTTCGCCACGCGGTCCGAGGGGCCGCTCGCGTTTTCCATGCTCGAGGCGAACCAAGCGAGAGGAGACGAGGGGAGAGGAGAGAAAAGCGGCGTTTAAGGTGGGAAAGAGGCACGCTACCGAGGACGGGGAAAAATTGGCACATCGAGGAGGAGCCGCGCAAAGTGTTCGCCGAGGATCTGGCGCGGATGAAAATAAGGAGCATCCGCGATGGAGGAATGGCAGTGGAGAGAAACGGAGTCCGTTGGAGTTGGCGGGGTCCGAGGGGTCCGACGGGGTCCGTGGGTTCCGAGGAGGACGGGGGGGGCGAAGGAGCCGATGGGCCACCATGCTCGCCTATTATGCCTAAGGACCCGCGGGGATTCGAAGAGTGGCCCTCGACCAACGGCAATTCGAATAAATAAAAAGGGAAAATAAGATATATGCGCGTGGGTGTGGCGGCAGGCGGGACCAGAGCTCATTGCCACCTCCGAAGCTGTCGGATCTCACACTCGGCCCGAACGTGCGTCCAAAGATGTTGCCCCGTTCTCCTGCCTCCGAACCTTTCCCTTTTTTCGACTTTGCCGCGACCTTTTTTCCCTCCTTCTCCTCGTCGCCGCTCCGTTCTCCGCGCCCCTTCGGATTCTCCGGACTCTTCCGACGCGACGGCGAGAAACGTCGACGAGCGTTGCGCCGCGGCTCGCCTTATCGTCGGAAACGACGAGTCCGGCGAGGTTGAACGGCGATCGGTATCTCGGTCGGAACTCGAGGAAGCACCGGTCGAGAGAGCGTGCCTCGGACCGACTCGCTGGAAGCCTAATCGCGCTTGTTCCACTCGCGGCCGGATCGGATTAGAATCTCGACACCCGCGCCAACAGCGTCCTCTCGCTTCGTGGAAAAGTCGAGCGCGCGTGCTCTTCCCCCTCGGGGCGCGCGGAGCTTTCAAATTCGGCTCGAGTACCGAACGAGGGGAAGCGGATCAAGATAAAGAGGGAACGAGAGAAGGAGAGGAGGAGGAGAGAACGAACAGACGCACTCGCGAGGGAACGTCCGCCAGAGCGGAAGGAAGGGGCTCGATAAAACGAGTTTATTGGCTCGTTTGTTCTCCGAGGTGGCGGTTTCTTTGTCGCGACTAGTAACGATCGTTTTACTACCAGTTTCAACGATTAGGGCTATCGCGAGCTTTCGCGAATAAAGAGAAAAAGGCGGAGGAGAGTCGCGGGATGATTTACCGGTCGTAAAGGATCGTAATCAAGCGGAGCCGAGGTTGGCCGATGTATCGGCCACTCGGGGGTGTCCGGGAATTACGCCGAGAAATATATTAGCTAATATAATATAGATACTTTATATCGGATCCGGGAGGAGGTTGGACGGGCCGGAGAGGACTCGCATCGGCGAGGCGTGCATGCCCGTTCGATCGATGTGCCGGAAAATTCGATCGGTGTGCCAGCATCGTATCGGCGAATAGTCGAATCGACCGATGGACGCCCCGATCGGGCGCCCCCTTCCCGCGCAAATGCTTTTCGATTCGCGACGAGCCGCCGCGAAGACAAGCGGATGGTAATTGATCGAACAAAGAAGTGTTAATTGCGTTATTATGAGCGAGAGGCTTATCGAAGCCTCGTCCGTCTACCGAAACGATCGTGATCTTATCGCTTTCCCTCGACCATTATACGATTATTAAATACGATGATGCGGCTCTATTGTCCGAGCATCGCTCGATGATCGGGGAGAGGGCCGATCTTCGAATCTCGGATCGGTGCTGAGACGATCGTCGATACGTATACGAGTGTGCCGGGAAAAGATGGAGGAGACGGTCTTTGAGACGCGCGGTAGGTCCCTCTTATCGAGCCGCGATGATTTCATCGCGAACCGATCTCCTCGTCGCTGGGCCGAAACCTCCGCCCGGACGTTCCCGAAACCGAGCGTCCGCGCGTCTCTCGCCGAGTCGAGACGCGGAGTATCGAGTGGAGTATCGATCGAGTATCGAGACCACCCGTGAAATACGCTCTCCTGCGCCGCTTCCATCGACCCGATGGATTCTTTCCCGAGGGACCGAGATATCTGCCTCGCGGCGAGACTCTGCCTTCTTGCTGCACGGGACTTTGCGGGGTCGGGAGAGATTTCTCCCGGTCCGCGGGCGTCTGGCGCGCAAACCGAGCCGGAGGCCAGACTCCGAGTCGAGCACGCGCGAGATACGCGCGAGCATCGTCCAGCTTCGAGGCCGTCCGCGCTCTCCCCTCTTCACCGCCCTCTTTTGCCCGACTGCTCGCCGTTGGGGGGAGGAGAGGAGCGTTTATTAACGTTTTGTTTGTACATCTCGATTAGAGCTAATCGATCCTTCGGCAAAATGAGGCATAATATAGAGCCGCGGCGCGCTCATAAATACTCGTTTGCGCGCCTCTTCTTTTTATCTCTCTCTCTCCCTCTCTCTCTATCTCTATCCCTCTCCGTTTCTCCTCGGAAGGCTTCACCGCCCAGGTTGACTTCGTTACGTTTATGCGCGTCGCGCGCCGTAACGCGCGAACTCGAAGACCGGACCGAGGATCGAGGATCGAGGAGCGTCGAGCGTCGTTGGCTCTTTTCCTCCCGGTTCGGCGGGTCGCGTTGGGCCCCTCGAGGCGGTAGAGAGGCCGATTCGCGATCGGACCTCTGGAATTTCGAGGATTGGACGCGACGGTGCTCGCTCGACGAAAGATCGCGCGGTGGCGCGATGGCACGATGACTCGACCTTCGTCGGGCAGGGTTGGCGAAAGAGCCGAATCATAGAGACGGAGGAAAAGGAAGAATCGAACGCGAGCACCAATGACGAAGCCGTATTCGCGCGAGTCCAGTCCAACGGGCCGTGTAATGCACCCTTAAAGCTCACAATGAGTCGGCCACCTGCGAGTCGGCGATTCCTGCATCGCGATTCTCCCACTCCCCCTCTCGTGGGAACCGATTTTCCGTCCGTTCGACCATTTCCTCGCGCCTGCCGGAGTATCCGTTCTCCGTTCTCGATTTTCCACATCCTTTCTCGGTCCCGTTGCACGAAACGGCTCGCTGGAAGGAAACGCGGTGCGGGGGCAATTTATTCGGATAGGCGAGAAAGAGGGATTCGGCAGCGGCGGAGAACGAGGTGTCTCGGAATGGCAGGGGAAGGCCAGAGGAGGAACAGAGTAAGCGTAAACGGAGAAGGGGTAGGAAGGGGGAAAGGTAGTCGCATAGGTGGCGGTCACCCTGGGTATCGACGAACTTGGCAATTAACGATCCATTTTGTATTCGAGTCAGCCGATCGCAACGTGTGCGGTCCCTGACGTCATAATTCGGGGCCTCTCGGAGGCGCACCGCCCCCTTAATGCGGGCCCCGACACCTCTCGGCTCTGCGATCCGGCACGCACTTTCCGCTCCCTCTCTCGTCGGCTCTCGTTTTCTCCTTTTCTCCTTTTCTCCTTCTCTCGTTCTGTCTCTCGGACAGATGGAGGTAGGAGGACCGGAAAGGGCCACGGGGAGACGAGAGGATGCGTCCCTGCCCTCCGCCTCGGTCTCGCGCTTCTCGCGGGTCAGCCTACCGTCCCGGCCCCTTTACCCTTGCTTCTCGTGGTGGCCAGAGATACCTCGATCGTATATACACCTTGGAGCCGGTCAAGGGGGATATAATGGCTCGGCCGGACTTCACACGATGCCGACCGGCACGCCGCTCCGGAGGACGATACGAGCTACGGCCTCGGATCGCCGTCGGAGGGACCGAGAACGCGGCCGCTCATAGACCTCGGACCTCTGGAGAGCGAGAAAGCTCCGCGGAGTCTCCGAGGACCTGGAAGCGGGATGAAACGAGTCGCCGCAGCTTCCGTCCGAATCGCGAGAACTCGGGCCATTTTTCGTTTGCCTCGAACGTCACCGTTCTCGCGATCCGCGTCGAGGGGCCCGGAAGAGCGAAGCACCCAGGAAAATGCAGGGGAGCAACGACGAGGGGGAGCGGGGAGCTACAGGTCCGCTGGATGAGACGGAGACTGCGAGACGGAGGAGTTCTCGCGCGGAACGGTCGGAGGGTGGGCACCGTTAGCCCGCTTTGTACGGTGAAACCTCGCCGCTGTCAGCCCGCGGGGGCCTTATTTCAAGACCGTACCGAATCAGGCACGACGATCGCTCTAATATCCACACGAATGCCGAGCCGGAGGCCCCCACGGTACAACGGGGCCCACCGATCAACGGCCGGAGGAGCACTCCTCCCGAGCGAGAGATCTGTCTCTCCTTCTCTTTCTCATCCTCCTCCCCCAGGGGCCTGTCCGTACCGGGCGGACAGGTACGGGTCTGACGCACCCGGGGCCACCCGAGTCCTCGTGCCGATCGAGGCATATTTGCGGTAGCATTGGATCGACCGAGCTACGCCCGCACCAAGGAGAAATTTCGTACCACGGAGACTGAGCTAAGTCCCGAGACAATTCTTCGACCTGGCCCGATCATCGGGGCTGGACTCGTGGGGGCAGAAGTGGCTCCCACCGATGGGTCAATTGGTAGCGTGTGCTCTTTTGCGTATGCGCGCCGATTCACTGTGAGCCAATCCACGGCAAGTCTTTCTCTTCCTCCTTCTCCCCTTTCGGAGCAGAAGGATCTCCGAATTGTTGCGGAATCTTTCGAATAGATGGGTCCTAGGTTCGCCGGCTCGCGACTATTCCCGCGCGACTCCCCGGGCGCGCGATCGATTTATTTTCGAGAGTGACGTCGACCAGGCGACTACAGGCTGCTGCAGGCGGCTACAGGCGGCTACAGGCGCATTCCGTGATCGCATTCGGGCAGGCCGAACGGAGTCGAGGCTCTTTCATCCGTTCCGATGAAAGAGAGGCTCGTGCATCGTGGCACGGCTGATAAACGGATTAAGAACTTTGGATCTAATTGGCCCCCGGGCCGATTGTAAAAGAAGCCCTCGGCGGCCCTTCCTGCCGGCCACGAGATTAGGATTCGTCGGTGTATATAACCTCGCGGCTTATCTCTCTCCCTCAACCGAGGCTTCCAACCTGTCGTGAAACCTGCCTCTATTTACTCTATTTATGTTTCCCTCGGGTTCCAATCGCTTTACGGGCCTAATCGTCACTTCCGCATACTCGAGCGTCGTTCGGTCTTAATAGCGGGTCGTTATCGTTTTCGTTATCGCAACCGATTGCTCTTGCTCTTGCTCTTGCTTTCCCTCTTTCTCTGTCCTTCTCTCTCTCTCTCTCTCTCTCTCTCTCCGTTTCTTTTCATTTCGCTCCTTCCAAAGTTTTTTCCATTTTTCGCCCACTCCGTGGAAGGGACTCCGAAAATTCTTAAATAGCAAAAAAGAGTTTCTAGAGATGGAAGGAGAGAGAGAGAAAGAGAGAGAAAGAGACAGAGTGAGAGGTGGAGAGAGGGAGCGAGGAGGATAAGAGAAAGGGGGAGGAGGAGGAAAGAGCGAGGTCGGCGCGGTGGCTGGAGCGGCTCGAACGGCTGGAACGGCTGGAACGGCTGCAGCGGCTGCAGCGTCTGCGGCGTGGAAGGAAGAAGCGAGAATGGTGCCGCGGTACCACGGTATAATAACAGAGCACCGTAGCCCCAGCTAGCTGATGACTTCATTGAACTGGTCTCGCTTGGCCCCTGGGGCCCAGGACCTCCCTGAAACCGCCTCAAATTATAACGCCGGCCCGAAGCCAGGTCCGCTTTTGATGCGCTCGAGACACGTTCCCGACTCGTACTCGGTCTCTCCGTCTTTCGGATAACCCACCGCGAAGTTCCCCATTCTCTTGCACGGTTTCGTGGCTTCGCCGATTCGTGGATTCGTGGATTCGCAGATTCGTGATCACAAGATGCTACCGCCGCGGGAGAATCGGTAGCCGTTATTCCTCTCCACGCGCATAGACTTTCCCTCCTCGGTCGCTTCGACGGCTCGCGTCGCCGTTTCCGCGTCCTCGAGCGTGGCACGCGAGATCTCGGCCGCTTTTCAGCGATAAATTGGATGGACTCTCCCTCGATAGGGGGAGAGAGAGAGAGAGAGAGAGAGAGAGGAAGAGAGAGAAATCTGTACGACCGGGGAGATCGCAGAGAACACGATCCTTCGAGGAGGAACGGGCCTCGTTCCTCCGTGGCCTATAAACTGCTCGCGAGCACGACCGCGAGCACGATCGCGAGCACGACCGCGAGACCGTTTCGCTCGTAACGCGACTCCGAGTCGGCAGGGACGCCTCGTCCGGCAAGAGATTTGCGCGTTTATCGTGTCTCCGCGATTCTTTCCCTCCGAGGAGTATCTTGCTCGCGTTGCTCACGATTTCATCGACGATTCATCGTGGGGAAAGCCGCGAGGACGTTTCTGCGCCGTCCGTTTTTCGTCCTACGACGGAGAGACGTCGTGATCTCTCTCGGGCCGCTCTTGCGGATATGTACGTGCGCGTCTGTCGTTCGGACGACTCGAGAGGGGAAAAAGCCGGTGGACGGCATCGAGATATCGATGACACATCGGCTCGGAGGCAGCAATAGGGCAATAAGAGTCGAGAGAAGGATGGAGGCGGCGTCGTCGGATGTCGACGACGGAGGAGCGGGATGGGACGGAACGAGACAATCGGAGAACACGCGGCGCGTCGCATCGAGTCGAGCCGTTTAACCCGTGCGGGTCACTGGGGTCGAGCTTCCTCCTTCCTCCTTCCTCCTTCCTCCTTCCACCCCTCCCGCCGATCGTCTCTGCGAAGCCTCGCGATTTACTTGGAAAGGTATCGACGTACAAAGATCCTCCGGTTCTATGGGAAATAGAAAGTACTCGCGCCGTCGGCATTCGCGACTGTCCGTGCATGCGCTTAGCGTGCGCGAAATTTACGAGCAGCCTGTCTCGTAATTACCATTGTAGAGGAGCAAAGGGATGGGGAGAAGGAGGGGCGAGGGGAGGGAAATAAGAAGAGAGAGAGACGGAGAGAAGCGGAGATAGGAGGCATTCGGACGAGTATCCCGAGGTCAGGGCGATACGCGGCGGGCAGTAAGTGGCCGGCAATTGCCACGGCGCGTTTACTCGGCCATCCATTTGCCCGCTCGAGTCGCGAAAACGGCCCCTCGGCGCGGGCTTATTGCCGTCGTCGGGTGCACGCACCGATCGGTATCCGTGTTCTCGTATCACCGATGACCGATCCGCTTACCCTTCGAAGCCGCTCGAACCGCTCGACGCGGTGTCCTACGGTCAGATATCGGAGAAAGAACCGCCAAACGTTGGAGGATACGTCGCACGAGCGGTGCGCGAAGAGGCCCGCTCGCGGCTGCGCGAAATTCCAAGAGGACGCGCGAGACGCCGAAACGAGGAGAGGAGACGCGATAAATCGGCGAAACGTCAGGAGTGAGAAAAAGTCGGGTCGATGCGGCCGGACCCGAAGTTTCTTTGTCGCGAGGCGGTCGCCCGGTAGCGCGATTCGACGGTACCGGGCCCCAGCCCCAGCCCCCGCCTCGGTCACGGCTTCGGCTCCGAGTTCGAGTCGGAGTCGGAGTCGGAGCTCCAGTTTGAGTTGGAGTTGGAGTCCGAGTCCGAGTCTGGTACTCGGTCACGAGGTCCCGTTCGAGCGTCTCCGTCGCGACCTTGCGAGATAGCTCGCAAAAAGTCTGCGTTTCCCTCCGGTCCCTCCGGGCATCCTCGGCCCTCCTCGGCCCTCGTCGGCCGAACGCGCTCCTGCGTTTACGGCTTGATTCCGTTTCGCGAATTCTATGACCGTCGCGTTCTCCCGCGGAACGAGTCGACGAAGGATTTCTGCGATGGTTTGGGCGCTTCGGTGGCGTCGAAAGGGGTCGGCAGGAGGGAGGTCCTGCCCGGCGCGGCCCCGCCGTTTGAAGCGGCACCGACGCCACGGTGGCAGAGACGCAGGTACGAGCAGGTTCTCAGGAATTCACGACTCATGCGACCGACCGGGTGTCCGAGTGAAACGTATAATGGCATTTAACGAAGAGGAATCGTGGTACCGGGGCAACGGGGGCACCAGGGCCACCGGGGCCAACGGGGCCACCGAGAGCTCGCTCCAAATTGCTAGGTCAGGCTAACGTCGAAACGACGCTCGAAAACGGGCCCGGTCGTATTGTTCCGACACCCTTCCCCGAGCCGATGGCTCGTGGGAACACGCCCGCTCTTTCTCCTCCATTATCCCCCGAGGAGAAGGAAGCAGAAGGGGAGGAAGATAATGGAGGTGCTCTCGCACCTGTTTTCCAAATGGCCACTTTTTTACCGGCGCGACAAGTTTGACGAAATTATTTCTTCACCTATTATCTGGCTTTTCTCCGACCTTTGTCGGGGGTGTGGTGAAAACGGATCCGAGTCTCCGGTGCGAGAGAAAGGGTGAAAGAGAGGAACGAGGAACAAGAAACGGTGGCGGGCCCGGTGGACCGAGTGGACCGAGCGGGCTCTCCTCTCTCTCTCTCCTCTCTCCTCTCTCCTCTCGCTCCTCATCTCCGAAAACTGGTCTGCCGGACTCGCGCTCGTACGAAGAGAGAAGAGCCGAAGGAGCGGCATTCCCCGGTAATTAGTCTCACCCATAAATTACCGACCATTCCGCGTCTGTGTTGGTCGCGACTGGGCAACGTCGTCTCCTCTGCCGTTTCCCTCCCGTCTTCCTCGCTCTCTTTCTCTCTCTCTCTCTCTCTCTCTCTCGTCGTCTCGCGTCTATCCACCTCGCCATTCTTCCGTTTCGCGGTCCGGTGTCGGTAAATCCTGCGAATGACCCGGTGGAAGTAAGTACGCGAACGCTCGGTAAAAGGATCTAGCTGGCACGAGCTGGGGTTCTATGGGAACCAAGGGAGACCGCCTTTGCCGTAGGTCCGCGGACCTGTTCCGGAGCGAGAGAACCTCTCGGGGCGCCGAAGGGCCACAGGACCCCGCTGCTAAATGAGCTGTAATACGGACTCCCGCTGACCCCTTCCCTTTCTCTCTCTCTCTCTTTCTCCTCTCTTGCCTTACCCTTCTCTTCCCCTCGCTTCCTCGCGGTCTCTTCGCGGAGTCGTTCCTCCGGCTTTCTTCTCTTCTTTTTTCGCCCCGTCTCCTCCACGTTTCGCCCTTCCTCGCTGCTTTTCGGCCGCTTAAAGCCGCTAGGGCTTCCTCGAGCCCGTCGGCCGAGATGCGGGCGGCAGAAACGCGTCCCGTCGCTACGGTACCACGGTCTCTCTACCCCGTTTCCGCCCGGAATTTTCCTCGACGCGACGGAAGCACGGGACGCGGGGTTCCGCGAGCCGAAGGAGAGGAGAGAGAAGGCAGGAGGTTCGCGAGCAATCGAAATGGACTTTACGGGTCTCCCCGTTATTAGTCCTCACCGTCGCCCTCGTAATTGAGGCTCGACGAGCGGATCTCGTTCGTGCCGCTACCTGCGAGGATGGTCTCTCCTCTCGGACAATGGATATGCTCGAGAGCGTTTGCCACGAAGGGAATGGGTCGGCAATGGGTGGGGAAGCGGGGGAGCGAGAAAAGATCGCTCGGCAATTAGGCGGATCGAGGCGAGAGAGTCTCGCGCAGCTCCCTCGGCTCTCCCTCGCTGAATCCGCGGCCGCTCGGGAAGCGGATGGCGGATGGGAGATAGCGAAGAACGGATAACAGATAGGAGATAGGAGATAGGGGATAGAGGATGGGTGATGGGAGATAGGAGATAGCAAGGAGGAGGCGAGAGAGTCGGTCGGGGAGTGAAAAGAGAAAAAGAGGGGCTCTGTTGCGCGTGGCTGCCGCCGTGCGGCGCTCACCTGCCTAGCCGGCAACAGTCTCGTACGGTTCTCTCGGCCCTGGAGCCTCGTCGGCGATCGCGGACCGACGATACCGTTCCTGCCTCTCTTCCCCTGCCGTCCACGACTTCCCGTCGCCGCGCGATCACGCCGCGTCACGTTAATTCTTCGACCTTCCTCCGACCTCTCTCCCTTTACGCGCGACCACCGCCGCCTCCCCCATTGCCACCGTCACCACCGCCAACGTAGAGGAGCCACCCCCGATACCACCGTTCTCCCCGCTCCACTTTTCCTTCCGCTCGTTCTCTCCTCTCTCTCCCCTCTGCTCGCACGGACTCGATCGCCGCTCTCTCCACCGCCTTCGCCTCCGCCACCGTTCCCTTCGCTTATCTCGGTCTCTTTGCCTCGCCCCGTTCCGCCGTCCCTGAGGCGGCCAATTTTATTGAAATATTTTGCAACGACGTCTTTTCCGGGACGAACACCGACGAGGCTCGGCCTCGCGGTACTTTCGGGACCGTTGTCGTTGCAACCTCGCGACGCCGGCGACGCGGACGACGGTGGTTCCGGATGTTGCGGCGGTGGCGGCGGCGGCGGTGGCGGTGGCTGCAGTAGCGGTGGCACCGGCGAACAAGAGAAAGAAGTGGAAGAGGAAGAAGAGGAAGACGGCTGGTGGGGGCAGATCTTCTCTACTCTCCGGAACGAGGTTGGTGGGGATAAGGCAACACTCAAAGTTCGCGGTGACGTAGTTCTGGCAGGAACGCGACGCGTTTTTGTCCCCGTCGGAGGGAAGAAGTCTTACCACGGTCTATCCGGGCCCTGGTAATTTCACGACGAGGGGGCAAGTCGAGGAGGGACCCACGGAGAGACACAGAGAAAGAGAGAGAGTGAGAGAGAGGCGCAGACAGCGGCTTCGGTGGAAGGAGGGAGAGCGGAAAGGAAGACGAGGAGGTGAGGGTGGGGGAAAGGAACGCGGCAACGATTCCGGAAGCGAAGGCCCCTCTTCCGGGTGCCGTCGGATCGAGCGACGAAATCGAGCGACGGCCCTCGACGGCGATCGAGCACCTTCCGATCGCTTCGGACGTTATGCGGTAGGAAGAAACGATGGAGATCCGGCGCGATCGAGGCTCGTCGTCCCTCGAGTACCACGGGGCGGTCCTCGACGTTCCGTTCGCGTGCCCGTAACCTCCGAGAGGGGGAGGAAGAGGAAAAGGAAAAGCAAGAGGGGAAGGAAAAAGGAGAAGAAGAGCGGCGTCCACGGCTGAAGTGTCGGTGAAGTCGTTCGGCCGAAGGGAAGAGCGGATACGAGAAAGTAGTCGAGAGTGGACGGCCGAGGAGATCGGGTGCCGGATAAAGAATTTCGTCGGAGATCGTGGAAAAGGGCCGCGAGATACATCTAGGAGAAAGTCGAGCGATCCGACGCGTCCAGAACGCTGCAGCGACGCGAAAAATAGTTTGTTTCTCCTCGAAATCTCAATTGGACCGGTCGAGGGAAGTCGGAAAGGAGGGTAGAGGGGAAGGTGGAGAAGGTGGAAGAGGCGGAGGAGAAGGAGGAGAAGGAGGAGAAGGAGGAGAAGGAGGGTAGTGTCCGGTTTTGCGCGCTACGCGGAACGATCTCCAGGTTGCAGCGGTCTCGGTGGCGTTTCGAGAGTTTCGCGAGTCCGGAGGCTCCGGAGATTCCGCGGTCTTTCGGTTCGTCGACGGAAGGCGGCCCAACGATCCTCTCTCCGACGTCGTCGACGGGCCCGAGGGCAGCGAGAAGAGGCACTCGGGGATTTTGGTGGCTGGTCCAAGGGGTCGGAAGGGATGGACCCGCGGCTCGTGCTCGTGGCGATCTGCCTCCTTCTCGTCACCCCCTTCGCCGGCTCTTTCTGGTACGTAACTTTCTTTTCGAGCGTTCCACCCGTCTTTCAGCCGCGGACCTTTCCCTCGCTCGCTCGGTCGTCGTCGGGAGAGGTACCGTCGCCGATTGTCCGTCGCCCGCGCGACAAACGGCCAGGGCCTTTTGCGCCGTGTCGTGCAACGAGCGCTCCAATTCCGAGATACGTCATCTGGGTTATCAATTGCGCGAATTATCAGTTGGCGTTGCGCGCTCGTTGGACGATTAACGACGTCGTAAATCCAGCTTTGCGGGGTATTTGCGCTGACGGGCGGCGAACCCGTCGGGAGATGTTGGGGGGGTCACCCGTCGATCCTCTTGCCGGAGCATCTCGTCCCGGTCTGCCGCGAACGTTCCCGGTTTCCCGGAGTTTCCCGGAGTTTCACCGGTCGGCGGAAAAATGATCGTCCACGCGACGTGCCTGGTGGTAAGGTCGTTTCGAGTCGGAGACGCACCTCGCCGAGCGGTAAATTATTCGGTAGCTGGAGCTCGCGACGCGTACTAGAGTTTATTACGTAAATATTTGCACAACGATAGAGACGTTATCGCCTCCCTACCATCCGAGGTTTCGGCATCCGCGCTCCTCGGAGAGCACGGTTCTCTTTTCTCTCGTTCCTCCGGGTTCCTCTGCGTCCCTCTCTGTTTCCCTCTCTCTCCCTTCGTTCAGGCTTCTCGAGCGAATTCTCGTAGGTCGCGCGCGTTACGGTCGATCCTCCTCGAGGCCTCGACGTTTCGTGTCTCCCGCGAGCCGTGAATTTTCACCCGGACTCGAGGCTCGAGCGCAAGGATCGAGAGTCCTTGGCTCTCGCGCGGAGCCGAGGCAAATATTTGTCGACGATTTAACCGCGGTCTTGGCGGCGAAACTCCGGTTACGACGGAGGCCGTGGAGCGCTCGACGAATCCGTGGAAAGTTTGCCGGTCCCCTTGGACGAGGAGGATCGATAGCGTCGAAGGGCGCTGGGAAGGTCGGCTCGAGGGAGCGAGGAATCGCGGCTGGTATCCTCGGTCGTCGCGAGCCTCGGGGAGTCCTGCGAAGGACTCGAGGACCGATCGCTCGATCGGAACCGGATTTCGTTTCGTCGATTCTTGGCATTCCTTGCTTTTTTCGCGTGGAAGGCAGTCTCGGTGTTCCGTCCCTCTGTTCCTTCTTCGTTCGTCTCGCGAGAGCGGAGAGACGCGCGCCAGCGATTCGTAGCGAGGGGAGAACGGCGGAACCGACTTGGTCCATCCGCTCCCAGCCGGCCGATCGGCCGACCGAGAGGTCCGAGAGGTTCGAGAGAATCGACGACGATCGCCGACGATCGCCGACCAACGAGCGGAGAAGCAAGGAGAAAGAGAAGCCACCGAGGATGGACAATGGTCTCGCTCGAAGCGTCACCCGTAAATCTCGTTGAGCGCGTATAATTTGTAAGTCGGCAGCAACCCCCTTTATCCTTCCAACCCCGTCCCCTTCGGGTTGCTCTCTCTCTCTCTCTCTCTACGTCTCTCTCTCTGCGTCTCTCCTCCGTCTCTCCTTTTCGATGCTCCACTTGGCGCGACACGGAGAAGCTGCAAGACCGGGAGGACCGAACCGCGACGCAGATACGCGGACTGCTCGCGCGGTGGCCGGGAGAGCGCGACGGCGCCGTTAGCCTCGTCGGAGGCAGCGGCTGGCGCGTCCTCGCTTCCATCGTCGTCGGCCCGAGGACGTTGCGCGATCCTCGATCGCAGGTGCAACGCGTCGTGGAATCAACGACGCTGGATATCGCGAAACGAGTCGGCGATAATACGATAGCGTTCGCTCGGGATCGCCAAGTCGGCCAATGAGCCGCGGTGGGCAGTCCGCGACTACCTTCTCCCTGGTTGGACAACACTACGCTCCCACCATCTCACCTGACGACTCTCTTTCCGCTCTTCTCTCTCCTTTTCTCTTCCTTTTGGCCGTACAATGATAATCATAAGAGCACGGTTCGCGCACCGCGCGGCGTGGGAATGCGAGATTCCCAGCGCGATCGCTCCGATCGACTCCCCGAATCCGACGGTCGACCGAATCCTCTCTTCCTCGGCGAGTAGTAGACGGACGGCCGTCCTCGGGATCCGCGTCGCTCGCGGTGCTCACCGTCGGGAGAGAAAGAGGGAGGAAAAAATCGCTGTCGGGGCGGTGATTCAACGGTTGCCATAATCACCGGGACCACTCTCCGGTTAACCTACAATTACGGCAGTTTCCGCCGGTTTATGGTGACAATTGTCGTAACTGCACGTTGGAAGGACGAGTCGTAAAACGTTGATGCGACCCGACCGTTTCTCTCTCTCTCTCTCTCTTGGGCATTAACGCCACGGCTCCGGTGCCCCGCGCTCCCTGTCCTCCCTCTTGGCGTTTTCGTCCCCGGAAGTTTTGCGGCCTCTCCTCGGGACGGCGCGACGGCTCGACCTTCGCGCTCGATTCCGGATCGGCCGGATAACGAGCTCCTCGGAGTCGCGAGTCCGGGAACGTCCGAAGGTTCTCGTCGGAACGGCTGGTTCGAGAGCCGCTGCCGCCGCCGCCGCCGCCGCCGCGGTTAACGCGCTCGGAATCCTTGTTCCGTAGGAGCGAAAGCACGGAATCGATTTCCAAGGAATGCCAGGACCGGGGAGGCTCGCTCCCATGCTAGGCGTTCCGAGGGAAGAATTTGAAATTGTTTCGACGGCGCGTGCACGGCTCAGCTGCTATTTATGGAATTTTAAGGCCTCCCCTCGAGCACCGCGGCCGATCTCCCGTCTCCCATCCCCTGTCCATGCTCGAACCTAATTTTATTGCTCTCTTCCTATTATCGGACTTTCGTTAAGGCGAATACCTGAAATAATTTATCGAGCGCGATACGCTCGAGTCGGTGGTAGCGGGAGGGGGAGGGAAATTTCGCCGGAACGCTTGCAGCCGAGCTCGAAGCACCGGATCCTCGGATCCTCGAATCCTCGGTCAGGAATTCTCCGCTCGAAGGGCTCTCGCCGGAGGAGTCTCGATGCGCGTCCCGGAATCGCTCCCGCGGTAACCCTTGCCATCGATTTGTCCGAAACATTCTCGGATCGCGTTAAATCGGTCTTTTTGCGCGCGGCCGCTCTCGGCCGAACGAGCGGCCCGCGAGCCGATCCCACGCCGGCCTCCGAACCTTCTTCCGCCGCGAAGCGCCCATCTCTCGCCGTTCCGCCCGGGCCGAGGAGGACGAAAGTTGCTCGGTGAATCGGTGAATCGGTGAATCCGTTGAATCGTCGGAGAGCGGACGAAAGCGCGGTGGTTCCATTTCCAAGGACAGGAGAGTCGCGTCCTTGACGGCGAGGTTCCTGACTTCCGTCGTGGTTTCTTCCTATCCCCGAGGGTCTCGTTGGGACGGTGCGAGTTATTCGAAGAATTCCTCGGTGGGCCGATCGTCCGTTTGTCGTTTTTCCTCTTCCCTGGATCGTCGATCTCCGTCCCGCTCGAGCGTCGCGACCGACGTGGCCGTCGCGATCGCGGCTGCTCCTCCTTCTGGTCGTTCCCTTCCCGCCGTACGCCGTTTCTTCGGGGGAGTCCTCTCGGTCGGCAGAAAGGGTCCATTCTCTTTTTTTGTCCTTTCGACGCTAGCCTCCCTCTCTCTCTCCGCTCTCGTCGGAGCGTGTACGAACCGACCAGCCGAGAGAGGCCAGGAACGCTCCTCTCTCGTCACTGTCTATCCGAGCAGACAGCGTGGAGCTGCCTCGGAGCAAAGTGAGTGCGTCTAATGAGGCAATAAATAAGTCGACCGCCCTAACCGGCCTCTCCACGCTTTTCGTTCGCGACGACGCGTCCATCCTCCGCTTCGTTTCTTGCCTCCGCGTCCGCGACCACGACTCTCCCTTCGTTCTAGTCGACGTCTCTCCTCTCTCTCTCTCTCTCTCTCTCTCTCTCTCTCTCTCTCTCTCTTCCTCTCTTCGCTTTTGCCTCTTTGCAGACTCGGGAAATGTCGGTCCAACGGGCGGACCGATTTTTCCGCGACCCACGTGGCGTCGGTGACGCGTTAACGGGCAAAAAGGAATTTGGAGGAAAGCGCCGCTGAGGTCGATTCTTGAGTCAAGAGTCGAGAGCATCGAGCCCGACTCCGAAGGATCGAGAAGGAAGTTGCGCTCGGAGAATATCGACGAGTCGAATGAAGTTCTTGTATCTTGTTCTCTGTCAACGGATCTGATCGTCCCGCGAGACGCAACATGCGCCATATTTTGCTCGAAGGAGAGCAACGTTCGGCTTTTTTTCCCCGGGTGGATGCGCCTCGCAACCGGATCCTCTCCGCTCTCCTCGTCTCTCCGCGGCGAGTTTCGATCTCTCGTTCGTGGCTTTCTCGAGAATTCTTGTCCACGTATCCGTCGTTCTTGTCGTCGGTCATAGTAGCCGATCTCGAGGTAGGAATCCTCGCCCAAATGACGATGTCACTCGTGCTCGACTCTCTCGTCGCATTACCGTCCGTTTCTTCTTCTGCTTCGTGCGGAACGAAAAGCGGGAGCATCGGGTCCGCGGGCGCGAGCAACCGTCCTTAACGGAATTATTGCCATTAAGGTCGCTGCATTCCCGAGAGGCCGTCGTGTACGCGCCCCGGCATCCTACCGACGCAGAACTAATGATCTTAATTAACGTTTCGTAACGAAGGTCGCTTCGACTGTCCTCCTCCGCCTCCATATCCTCCTCTCCCTCTCTCTTTCTCCTCTGCTCTTTCCTTCTCTCCGCCTTCCTCCTCCTTCTCTTCCTCGTGTTGCTGCTTCTTCTTCTTCTTCGTTCGACTATACGACTACTTCCCGGTTGCTTCTTTGGTGACGGGAAGGATGGGTTTGAGTATTAACTAGTAAATGCGTGTAAATGCTTTTTATTCTTATGACGTTTTCTGGTACGCGTTTCAAACTAGACTGTCGCTCTTCGCAAGCATACCCATTCGCTTCGACCCTCTCACGCTCACACACATACATGCATTCTTAAAACATCCAAATCTCTTTCTCGCGTTACTCGGGCATTCTTTCACACTCTCGTTCAGCCACTCTTAACTTCCAAACATTTACATTCGTTCCGGCATTCTTGCTATCCTCACTCATACATTATAATACCCCTACATCACCCCCTCGCCAGTGTTAACGATATCGTCTTAATTGTAACGAAGGAGGTGATTTCTTAAATCATTATAACATTTTGTTGCTTTTTAATAAATCTAAATGCTGTATTAATTAAATCCGGCTTGGTAGCGATCCGGAAAACGCACTTTTCTTTGCGGACGCGGATTATGTCTAACACTCGTCGATTGCGGAGTGTCACTTTGCACTGCACTGGGTGTTGGCTGATTGTTTGTATCTTCAGTGCGGTTCGTCGTTCTGTTCTCGTTCTGAATGATTACGTCTCCATGCGTTTGGAAGTTTTCTTCGGATAGATCTTCGTTTAAGATGTGAGCAGGCTTGATACGTTCAATCGAAACTGTTGCGGGTTTATTGTTTACTTCTATTTTAAATGTTTTTTCCCCACGTTCGAGAACCTTATACGGCCCATCGTACGTCGGTTGAAGTGGTTTTCTAACGGCATCGTGACGAAGAAATACATGCGAAGAAGTTTCCAATTCTTTGTATAAAAATATGTTGTTTGTACCGTGTCGGCTTGCTGGTACTGGTTGTAATTCCTTCATTCTCTGTTTAAGTTGCGTCACAAATGCTGATGTGTCTATTACGGTTTTGGTATGAAAAAATTCTCCTGGTAAACGAATATTTGTACCATAAACAATTTCGGATGGAGTTGCATTTATATCTTCTTTCCACGTTGATCGGATTCCTAAGAGGACTATCGGTAATACTTCTGCCCATGCATCAGTATTATGGCATTTTATTGCTGCTTTTAACTGTCTGTGGAACCTTTCAACCATTCCGTTAGCTGCGGGATGATATGCAGTGGTTGTAAAGTGAGCAGCACCTGTTAGGCGGTTGAGTTCCCTAAACAGATGTGACTCAAATTGTCGTCCTCTGTCCGTCGATATTTTCCGAGGCACTCCATACCGGGAAATCCAACCCTCGAGGAATGCTCGAGCTACGGCTTCGGCGGTTGCTTCTTCCATCGGTATCACTTCTGGCCAACGCGAAAATCTATCGACGCACGTTAGACAATATCGAAATCCCAGGGAAATAGGCAGCGGTCCGACTATGTCGATGTGTACATGTTCGAAACGTTCGCTTACGTTATCAAAATTTCCGGGTTTTGTAAAAACATGCCTATTTACCTTTGCCCGTTGACAAGGGATGCACGATTTTGTCCAAGCTGCAACGTCTTTCCTCATTTCTGGCCAAATATACTTTTGCGACACGATTTTCTGCGTGGTTCGTACTCCTGGGTGCGATAAACCATGGAGGCTGTCGAACACTTTACGCCTTAGTATTTTAGGAACATACGGTCGCACGGTTTCGTTCGATACATCGCAGTATATATTATAGTTTTCCGGCCACGATATTCTACGAAGTTGAAGCGTAGTGTTTACGTTTGACTCTAAGAGTTGTTTAAGTTCTCCATCGTTCGTCTGCGCTGTAACTAATTCTTCGTAAGTGATTGACGATGAAACTGTTTCAATGCGTGAGAAAAAATCGGCAACAATATTATCTTTACCACTTATGTGTTTAATACTATTTGTGAACTGTGCGATAAAATCTAAATATCTGAACTGGCGCGGTGAACATTTTTCCGGTTTTTGTTGAAAAGCAAATATTAATGGTTTATGGTCTGTAAAAATGGTAAAATTACGTCCTTCAACTAAGTATCTGAATCGTTTTACAGCAGCGTAAGCAGCATACAATTCTCTATCATACGCGCTGTACTTACGCTGTGCAGATGATAAAGTTTTTGTATAAAATCCGAGCGGTTGCCACTCGTTTTCAACAAATTGGTTTAATGTCGCGCCTATCGCGATATCGGAAGCATCTACAGTTACCGAAACAGGAACGTCGTTTCTCGGATGAACTAATAATACCGCGTTCGCAAGTCCCGATTTCATCGCGTTAAATGCCGTCTCTGCGTCGTTCGTCCATTTAACGGGTGTATCGCCTTTCTTTTGTACACCTTCCAAAAGACGGTTTAACGGTTCTTGTAACGCGGCGGCTCGCGGAATAAATCGACGATAAAAATTTATCATTCCGAGGAAACGACGTAATTGTTTTATGGTAGTCGGTTTCGGAAACTTAACAATAGCATCGACGCGTTCTTCTACCGGTCGAATACCTTTCTCGCTCACGGTATATCCGAGGAAACGCACCTCTCGTTGACCGAATACGCACTTCGCCGAATTTATTACGATTCCGTATTCACTTAGTCGCGCGAACAAAATCTTTAAATGTTTTTCGTGTTCTTCTTCGTTTGTCGAAGCCACTAACAAATCGTCTATGTAGGCGTACATAAAATCTAAATCCCGAAGCACTTCGTCGATAAATCTTTGAAAAGTCTGTGCCGCATTACGCAAACCAAAAGGCATTCTCGGGAATTCAAACAAACCAAACGGTGTCGTTATTGCCGTTTTTTCAATGTCCTTTTCTGCGACGGGAATTTGATAATACGCTCGTACAAGATCGACGGTCGAAAAAATGGTTTTACCTGCCAACATGTGTGTGAAATCTTCCAGATGTGGTACTGGATACCTGTCCGGCACTGTACGTGTATTTAGTGTTCTATAATCACCACACGGTCGAAGGCTTTCGTCTTTTTTAGGCACCACGTGAAGAGCAGAGGCCCAAGGGCTCTTAGATGGTCTTACAATCCCTTGCTGCAACATTTGTTGAAACTCTGCTTTCACTGCTTTGTGTCGATCCGGTGCAAGGCGTCGCGGGCGGCAGAAAACGGGTGGTCCTGGCGTTGTCGTAATGTGATGCTGTACGGTGTGTTTTATTGCTTGTTCGGTTCCTTGAGGTCGACAAAGTTCGGGAAATTCGGCTAGTATTCTGTGGTACTTAGAATTTCCACCGATTGTCCGTATGGTATTACCTATTTTATCGGCCTTTTGTCCCGGCGCTGTTAGCGATGTTACACCGTCCACTACGCGACGATTACGTAAATCGACTAACAGTCCGTAAAATGTTAAAAAATCAGCACCGATAATTGGATGGTCGACATCTGCTATCACAAAACGCCACGAAAAATTGCGACGTAATCTCAAGTCCAACGATAAAGTCACTGTACCGTACGTCGCAATTACTGACCCGTTTGCTGCATAAAGTTGGTACGCACACCTCGCCCGTTTTTCACGCACTCGCGATCGCGGAAATACGCATAAATCGGCCCCAGTGTCTACTAGGAACTCGATCCTCGTATTTGCGTCCGTGACGAAAAGGCGGCGCACTTCTACACCATCACTTCTTGCCGCTGCTAGTGACGGGGTTTCTCGTTTCCCTGTTGCCAATTGCAGGGTGAAACGCACTTCGTGGACCTTTGTTTAAATCGCCAATGGTACCAGCACGTTCCACAATTCGGATCGTACCGCGGGCTTCGTGATCGACTTCTGTATCGCGGGCGAAACGATTCTCGCGAACGCGATCGATCCAGTCGTTGTCGGATCTCGTGTAGTTCCTTCCGGAGATTTTCAAAATCGATATTCGTCTCGACACTCGCAACTCTTTGCGTCGCGGTTGCTTCGAGTACCCGGTCAGCGAGAACTGCAACCTTGTCGAGAGGGGTCTCCGTCTGCGTGGCAAGAATCGGCTGGATATTTGCAGGAAGTCTGCCTGTCCACAACGCCCGTAACAATGAATCGGGAATTTCCTCCCCCGCAAGACTACGCAGGTGACGCAAAAACTGTGACGGTGTTCGGTCTCCTATCTCCTCGTGCTCGAGCAATTGTCTGGTTTTGCGCTCTTGCGAAGTTGATAATCGCGCTATCAATTCCGTTTTTAACGCCGTATATTTATCCTCAGCCGGAGGGTTAGTGATAACGTCAACAACTTCCTCGGCATACCTGCTATCCAGGCTGGACACCACGTACCAATATTTTGTATTGTCCGCCGTGATTCCACTAAGGTTGAACTGTGCGTCTAGCTGTGCAAACCACAATTTTGGGTTCGACGGAAAGAACGGTGGCACTCGTACCGCCATTTTCGCGATTTCGTCCTTCCCTTCGGCCATTTTTGCAAAATTCACTACCCTTCTCACTTTCACAAAAGGGTACACTTCGGGGTCACCACTTTGGTGACGGGAAGGATGGGTTTGAGTATTA
The DNA here is from genome assembly GCA_963989415.1 of Cerceris ruficornis. Taxonomy (NCBI): domain Eukaryota; kingdom Metazoa; phylum Arthropoda; class Insecta; order Hymenoptera; family Crabronidae; genus Cerceris; species Cerceris ruficornis. The sequence continues at coordinate 17,791,810 of OZ022526.1, read as the reverse complement.
ACTAGTAAATGCGTGTAAATGCTTTTTATTCTTATGACGTTTTCTGGTACGCGTTTCAAACTAGACTGTCGCTCTTCGCAAGCATACCCATTCGCTTCGACCCTCTCACGCTCACACACATACATGCATTCTTAAAACATCCAAATCTCTTTCTCGCGTTACTCGGGCATTCTTTCACACTCTCGTTCAGCCACTCTTAACTTCCAAACATTTACATTCGTTCCGGCATTCTTGCTATCCTCACTCATACATTATAATACCCCTACACTTCTACTCCCATCTTTTCCGGCGGGCTCTCGTCCGCTCCACTGAGAACGCGACAACTTTGCCTCTCAGACCCGCGATATTCCTTGCGTTTCGCGAATTCGCGTTCACGTCGACTCGGCAAGCGTTGGAATGGTAATCTGTGAACGTTGCTCTCTCCTCCCCAGGACCGTCGGAAACCAGGTAGTGATGGATCCACTGCTCGTCTGCAAGAAAACGAGGAAACTGAAGGGGAAGCTCGCCGATATCTGTCGCAAGGAGCCGTCGATGCTCAGAGAAATCGCCAAGGGGCTGCAAGTCGGCACTAGGGAATGCCAGTATCAGTTCCGCAACCGTAGGTGGAACTGCACGACGGTGAAGAGGTCCCTCAGAAAGATTCTGCTCCGAGGTAAGTCCCCGAGAGTGGGCAAGTCTGGACGTTGATCGCGCGGTGAATTTTGGGACCCGAGGACGCGATTCTTTCGGGTGAGCCGCAGGCGCGCTCGAAGGGAAGGGAGCGGAATGGACGCGAAGGGAAGGGGAGAGGAGGACGAAGAGAAGACCGGTGCCGGAGCCGGAGCCCCAGCCCGGGCCCGGGCCCGAGTCCGGCTCCGGCTTCGGCTCCGGCTCCGGCTCCGGCTCGGGGTCGGGCCCCGTCGACGTTGATCGCTCTATTCGTGACCGAGCGTATCGATCATCGATAAACGTTGCCCGTGCCACTGGCGACGGGTCGTCATTATTTTCGAATTAACCTCGATGAGGTTGTCGCGCTCGAGGGAAAGCAAATCGAAACGATACCGCTTGCCCTCGCGTTCGCGCACTTGCGTCACCATCTTTTTCATCGATCATTGAAGCGCGTTTTTTCCATCGAAGAGTCATCTTCGGCAAACTCTCTCTTACCGTTTAGTCGCTCCTTTTTTCTTTCCTTCTCTTCGCTTCTCTTCGCTTCTCTTCTCTTCTCTTCTCTTCTCTCTTCCTCTCCTCCCGCTACGGAACGGCGAAGGTTCGTTCTTGCGATTCTCTTTTTCTGATTCATCGCGGTTAATGGCTCGTTCTCGCGGCTCTTTTTTCCGAGCGACAGGGACGATCGTTTACCCTGCGGTTCTCCTCTCCGAGCCGTCACGGTAGACGTTTACTTTGCGGTTCTCCTTTGCCGGCAATTTTTTCCTCCGCTCTTCCGATCTCCTCGAGGGAGCCCGCGTTCCATCGACTATCGAGCGTTAATTAAACCGTCCGTTCCGGGGACGGTGATTTATACCGGACGAACGCGTTGCAATCATTTTTGAATTAACCTCGATGGGAGACACTAGGACGGAGCTTTCTACGATACTTTGGATTCGTCGTGGGATTCCTCGCTAACGATCGGACCTCTCCGTCTCGATTCCAGCGACTCCGTTCGAGCGATCTTCTTCCGTCGAGGTCGCGAAATCCAAGAAGGAGCTTCCCACGGCGTGGATCGGCGCGTCCTCGAGATCGGGAAGTTTCGACCGAGGGGGAATCGTGCTCGGTCGCTCTCCCGTGCGGCCGTCGGGCGCGGGGCTTCCGCTCGATCGAGATCGACGACTAAATCGAAAAGGGCGCCTCCAATGGGCCGTGCGGCTCTCTAGGTTCCGCCGCTATCGGATCGGTGCCTTTTGGTAGCCTGACAGATTGACACTGTCCGTCGGATATTAGTGGCAATATGTTCCCTTAATTAAAGGCCTCGCTGGCAGGACGAGTCGGTCCGCGTCGGGAACCGCGTTCGATTTCTTTCCCTCCTCCTTCCTTCTCCGATCTCCATTCTCTCCCCCTCTTTCTCCCCCTGCTTCGAGTCGATCGAGCGATCGCCTTAGATCCTATCGATCTTGATTCGACGCAGGGTCGACCGTCGACTCAGGTAGATAGGCGCGCGTACGAATATAGAGACGCGTGGATTCCAGCCCAGAGGATCGATGATCGAATTAAGCTCGACATTGTCGGCGATGCCTGACGATCGGCATTCGCTCGGTGAAAGATTCGGAAGATACGTCGTACGGTATTCTCGAGACGGTCTTCTCGGGTGACGGGAACGGGTCGATGGGTTAATTAAACGCGAGTGACCGGCCGGGGACGATTCTCTTCGTCCTCTTCTCCTCCACTGTCTCTTCCCTTCTCTCGCGAACGATCGAGGGAACCGGCAGAGGTCTCGCTCGCCTCGCGAAAACGCGCAACGGAATCCGATTACGGACGCCATCGAGAAACGGCAAAGCTCTCGTGCAACGGCGATTCAGGGTCGCAAAGGTGGCCGTTTGGCGAAATGAGATCGGGGCAAAGTCGACGAGCGATCGGTAGCCCCACGGAAGCTGTTGGTCGCGTTCGCGGCAGTCGGTAGTTGCTCGGGCAAAACGGCAGGTCGACACGGTAAGCGGTCGGAAAGGGCTCCGAAGGGGCTCCGAAAGGGCTCCGAGGAGGATCCGAGGGGGCTCCCAGAGGCCTCGAAAAGGGCCTCGGAGGGGCTCGCTCTTTGAAGCTGGAAGAGGCAGGTACATAAATCCCAACTGGCGGGTGCATTATTGTGGACGGCGTGGATCGATGACAGGGGCGGCGATGTGTTAACCGGTCGTTTCGGGTGACAATCCTCGACGTCGTCGTTTATCTGCCAGCCGGAGCGAAGACAGCTCGCCCTGGGAAGTCCGCCGCAAGAAACGCAACAGTTCTTGGCCCACCCTCCGAGATCGGTCCGCTCGGATATTACTTCTGCGAGACGATTATTTCCGGTGGACCGTTGCGCGAAGCTTTCGAATCGAGCGGACCGAGCGGACCGAGAGGATCGAGAGGATCGAAGAAGACCCGCGCGGTCGCGCTTCCTCGTTCGCAGGCATCGGGGAAAAATTCCAGAGGATGGAGGTCGGAGAAAATGGGGAGGAAGAAGTAGGCGGGAGGCTACCGGTGCCGGCGCCTATCTTAATTCTCGATTGACGTTTATTTATCTGGCGACGTTTAATTTTTATGGGCGCGATCGTTGCGATAGGTTAGTCTCGCAGGTAGCTCCCGCTGGGTGGTCCCGGTCGGAAGATCCGAACCCCGAATGGTATAACATTCGTGGACGAGCAGCACCTCTTAATTGAGGGGTGCCGCGTGTCGCGATAAGAGAAACACGGGCGTCAAAAACCCGGGGAAAGAGCTACCAGGAGAAAGGAAAGAGGGAAGGAATTTATCGCGCTGCCAGAACGAGCCGCGACGCTACCCGACCCGAGGATCCGCCGCCGGCAGGTACCGTCCTCCCGATCGACGCACCTTTCGGCCAAATTAAGAGAGTGGTTTTCTTCGTTCATCGGGATTCCGTGGAATCTCTCGAACCGTCGAGAAAACGCTCCTCCGAGCGCTCCCCTCCGATCGACAAATTGACCCTTCGCCTCCTCCTCCTCCTTCCCCGATCCACCCACGGAGGAGGGGTTTAAACCCACGATTTTATGTACCCTCGTCGAAATCGTCGAAATCGTCGAAATCGCCGAAATCGTCCACCTTCGAATCTTTCGACCGGGTTAACGACCGTTTCGAGCGACCTCTCCTCTTCGAGGAATTTTTCCGAAAGCTCCTCCGTTTCGTCGCCGATTCCTTCCTTCCTCCGGTCGCTGACTCCCGGTCGAAATTGCCGGAACAAGCGACGCTCCGGCTTTGGGAAAATCGTAATTGGAGAAAATTTTGACCGGGACTTCGAGGCTCACCGGGAGAGAAGAAGAGAGCGAAGTTAATTGGGGTGGAAGGAGGTGGGGGGGGGGGGGGGAAGGGGGTAAAGCGATCGCGTGGATAGCCTCGACGTAGGTACTCACGGGGGAAATAAAGAGAACGGTTTACGCGCAATAAAGGTCGCTCTCGACGAAGGTGGTCCCTGGCGTACGCCCGAGTCTCCCTCCCTCTCTCTCGCTCTCCCTGTGGCTTCGCCGAGGTGGCCCTCGAAGCGAACTTCAGATCGGTCTTCGAAGCGATCTCGAGTGCGGCCTTCGATGCGGCCTTCGAAGCGGTCTGCGGATCGGTTCTCGAAGCGGCGGGTTTCCGTTTATCGGTAATATGGCAGGAGCGGCGAGCTAAATGGAATTGCCACTAAATCGGGGGCTAATTATTTGGCAGGAAGGGCGCCGGCAGCGGCACCGCCACCGGGATCGGCATCGGGTTCGGCGGATCGTAAACTCGCGGCCCCGAATATCTCAGCGGTTCCTCCCGATAGCATCGGGTGGAATGTTCCAGTAAACCGGATAACGTACGAGCCGGCAGATCGTTGGACGTTCGGCCGCGGAAACGTTGGCCGCTGATCCACGGCCCTGAGGCGAGCGAAACCCGCGCGGTCGTTTACGTCCGGTCTCGAGCGGGCGTTAATCGGCGAGCCGAGAGCGATTTAGCGCCACGGCGCTAAGTGTTTTGTCGCCTCGGCAACGCGGTGCTAACTAATGCGCTCCTATACGTTCTCGCGCGGACTCGAACGCTCGTACGCGACCTCTCCTTCGACGTTCCGCCGTCTCGAGAGTTGGCAAAATTTCTCTCGGCATACCGCGCTCTCCGCGACCTCGAGGAGAGGCCGAAGATCCTGCGGCGCGACTTTGTCTCTCTCTCTCTCCCTCTCTCCTTCCTCCGTCCTCGCTTCCTGAAATTCGAGGGATCGCGTTATCCGTGACAGGACGGACGTAATTGTCCGGAATTGACCGGGCCTCCGGCGAAGGAGGAGAAGAGAATAGAAGAGAATAGAAGAGAAGAGAAGAAAAGAGAAGAGAAGAGGGAAAAGGTAGAATCGTGGGTCTACGGGACGCGCGGCTCGCCGCGGGAACCGACAATGCGCGAGCCATGAGCGACGATTATGGAGGAAGCGTGTCTTGGAAACTGAAAAGGGAAAGTCCGATTTTTCTCGCTTCCAGCGTCCTGAAAACCGGTAGGACGGAAATTGTGCGTGACTAAAGAGGCCTCTGGTGTCCGGCGTCGGAGAGAAGCATCGAGACTTTTCGGTGGCATTGTCCGTGACGTTAACGCGCGCATACCGAACCGCGTCCTCCGCTCTCTGCCTCGAGGCCAAAGAAAAGGAGCAACTCGAAAATGGCGCCCCGTAAAGTGTCTCGGGCACGGATTCGCCCGGTGGAAAGAAATCGTTTCGACGATCGGCGTGGCATTAACAGGAATCGTGGGAGTCGAGGATACTTGGGGAGGAGGGTAGGGGAGGGGGGAGGGCTGTACCTCCGACGGCAGGGAAGGCAAGGAAGGTAGGCAAAGCGAAGACGGTGGAGAAGGTGTAGGGCCCCGATCTCCCCTGTCGGAGAATCGCGTCCTCCCCGTTCTCCCTCTCTTCGAACCTCTCCGAACGATTGACAACGGCAAACAGTTTAATGTCCCGTACGTTTATTGTATCTCGACTACCGTGCATTTAACTCGAAGCGGCGGCGGCGGGAGGAGTGCCGCGGTGCGGCGGCCCGAGGACTCGGCAGAAGCGGTCGGAAGCGGGCAGAAGCGGGCGAAAGCGGGCAAAAGCTGGCAAAAGCGGCCGAGAGAACGAAACACCGGGACAGATCTGTTATTCTGTTAGACTCTCCTCGCCGTTCTCCCCTGACATTTGAATGCTCCGTCGATTCTACGCCGCGAACCGAAGACCGCCGGAAGAAGGGACACGGAGAGAAAACGAGCGGACTATCGTCCCTTCTCTCTTCTCTCCATCCTTCTTCTCTGCGCGCCCTCTCGCTCCTTCGGCCACCGTCGCTCGTCCACTTTCTCCTCCCTCCTCCCTCCTTCGTCCATCCTCCACTTATGAATTTTTTAAGAGCGGCCGCGCCACCGTCTCTCCTTTCCTCTCTGCAAGCGCGGGTCCGCGGAAACGTGCGCGAGAACGTTGAAACGTCGGTCTCGAAAAACCATCGTGACAAAAAGAAGGGAGAGAATAGAGCGCGGACGGATAGACGATCGGCGGCAATTACCGCGGTATCTGGCGAGCCGGCCACTCCGCGGCGTTTAGCGAAAGGAGCGTTCGGTCGAGCCTACGGAAGGATGGAAGAAAGGAAGGAAGGAAGGAAGGAGAAATTCCACGGAGAAGAGGAGAATCCAGCGGTGATACCGGCGCGCGGTCAAAAATACCCTGGAATCCCGGGAAAAGGCGAGGGGCTGTTATATACCGCAATTGGTCATTGGCCGATTTTTGCCGGCATTCGCGCGCCTCCCTTCTCGCTGGATTTATTGGAGAGCTCTCGCGCGGATCTGGTATTTGCGGGAGCCGACTCGTCTCTTTATTTGCGCGATTCCTTCTTCGGTCGTACGTTCTCTCCGCGCCGGAATCCTCGCCGATATATATGAAACTTGGAGTCGCGGATCGTCGGCCGATTCGTGGCGGGCCGAGCGACTCGGGGCATCGAACGAGCGAACGAGCGAACGAGCGAAGAAGCGAAAGGGCGAAGGAGCAAAACTCGCGGGCCGTCCTCGCGGAGGGGACCGACCGATCGCTCGATTTACGATTAAGCAACGCGAGAGGACGCGGCGCGAGCCATCTATTGCGCGGGAATCGCCGCTTCCCTCCCGATAAATCGCGAAACGGCCAAACAAATCACTCGCGCGGCGACCGATCGATCCTATCCGGCCGCGAGATCGACCGCACCGCCGACGTCACTCGCGAATTACGCCCTTACGTAATACGACCGATCGATCCATCACCCGACGATTTACGATCGATTCCCCGATGCCGCCGACGCGGCCAATTTCATAAATCAGCCTCGCTCGATGAATTTCGTTCCCTCTCGTCCTCTCCTCTTCTCTCCTTTCCCCGACGTCTTGGCCGTATCCTCGAGGCGTCCAGGTTACCGCGAGAGTCCGCGGGAAAAAGCGCACCTCCGCGGGGCCGATAGTCGCGACTGCCCTCGAGGACGAGGAGAAAGAAGTGGCGAGCTGCGAGAGGAGAAGGGAACAGGAGCATGAGCAGGAGCGGGAGCGGGAGCGGGAGAGGAGAAGCACCCGCAATTAAACACGGCGTAACTCTCGCTCCGAGGATAATGCCCCGGAATGCTGATAATTGGCCGAGCCGCCGGGACGACCCGAGACCAGGGGGAGAGGATGCCCGCGGTCCGTGCACCTGGCAGCACGGCGCTGCGCAAGATCATCGGCTCGCGATCCCTCGTGTCTAATTGATTCCAAGTGATTTATATTACCTGCCGCTCCTCTCCACCTCGAGCATTCCCCGGCCTCCGAGCGCGCCACGATCTGCAGCCTTATCCTCCGCCGCGAGATACCTTACCCTCTCGACCGAACGGCTTTTCCGTCGTTCTCCCTTCCCTTCCCTTCCCTTCCATTCTCTCTCTCCCTTTCTCCCGCTCTCGAAGGGGCCTCCGCGAGAAGGGTGGAATTTTGCAGAAATCCCAAATCTGAGACGGAGTATCGGGATCGAAAGCGAGAATGGGAACGGGAATGGGAATGGGAATGGGATCGAGGACGACGACGAGGCGGAGCAGCGAAGATCCCAACCGGGAGCCAGCGGGCCTTTCGCTCTCGAACCTCCGTATCAGATCGCTCGTATAAAACTATCGTATCGTTTAAATACGCACTGAAAGGTGAGGCGATGCATCGGAAGATACGCGGCGGTGGCAGCCTCCTTCTCCGGCTACGTCTTCTCGTTCCGTCCGCCCGTCGATCCGCACCGAAGATACCCGCCTGGAATCCATGGGAACCACGGAGAATCAGGCTTAACGCACATAACCCCTTCCCAGACGCGCCTCTTCGCCTGCCTGCCAACCTTTCTTCCTTCGCTCCGTTCTCCTCCGCACCATCTCTCTCTCTCTCTCTCTCTCTCCCTCTCTATCTCTTCTCTCCGGCGGCCCTTTTCGACGCGCTTCTTTTCCTCGTAGACGCGACACGGTTTCCCTCGACTTTCCTTTCCCCGAGGCTCGGTGACCGCCATCGAGAGGATCGTTTGGACGCGCGAGCTCCATCGCGATCCCCGGTCTCGCGCTCAAAGAGCCGCACGCTCGGAATCGCCGATCCGAATCCACGCTCGGCTCGCATCAGTATTCGCGATTCGGTCTCCTCTTTGGACGCCCGAAAAGGATAATTGCCCCGGCGCGGCGGAGAGCGCGTCGCGGGCAAGAGGCCGCGCTTTCGATTCGATCGCGCGCGGGGACTCACCGTTGCGGACAGATCCAGCCTGGATATTCACGATGATCGCCGGCGCTCCTCCCTCTCCTCTTCTCTCCCGCGGAAAGCGGATTCGATAATTGGACGGGAATTCCAGGCGTTACGATTACAAGTTAATACCGTCGCGAACCGTCGAGAAGAGGCGAGGGGGAGAAGAGAAGGAGAGCCGGCGGAGCGCGACGGTCCGAGACTCCGAGGCTCCAAGACTCGAGGGCTCCCAAACGCGGAAATAAAAAACGAATCTCGAGAGATTTGCAAAAACCGGATGCTCGACGGCGCGAGAGACAATGGGTGACAGGGAGCGACGGGTGCGGTCGGTGGTGATGTGCCGTTTTGAAGAGGGGTGGAACTCCGGCGTGCATTGTCCGCCTAATGATGGAGTGGAGACGTGACAGGTGAAACCGAATACACGCGCCATCGAGAGCCGGATCTCCTCGGATCCCCGTCTCTCTCGGTCCCCGATCCTCCACTCCCGAGACCTTCGACGTCCGCGGTAATTCGCCGGCCGTCGCGGGAATTGCAAACTTTTCTCCGTCGAAGGTCAGAGTCCGACCGGTAGAGCTCGCGGTGGCGAACGAGCTTCGTCGGGAGTTTCGTTGAAACGGTTGGTCGCGCGAGCTGCATACGACTCGCGTCTCTCCGGCGAGAGACGAGGCGACGGGGACGGGGGAGGAAGGGGTCAAGGGGCAAGAGGCGGTCCATCGGCTCCAGATTTCCCTCCTTGCTTCCAGATACGAGGGAGACGGGCTTCGTGAACGCCATCGCCGCGGCTGGAGTCACTTACGCGATTACCAGGGCCTGCACCATGGGCGACCTCGTGGAATGTTCGTGCGATAAGAGGACATCGAAAGGTAAGCACCTCGAGGGGCGCCTCCTCTCGTCCTTCGTTCCGATGCGAGGGGGCGTCGCTCGGCGCTGGAATGCATCTATCGGCGAAAAAAAATGGTCGATTCGTTCGTGCGGACAGGCAGCCGTCTCGCCAAGTTGGCTCTTTCGGGAGCGGGCAGAAACCGTGGGACGAAGGTGACGGTGACGGGGACGGCGAGGTCGACGGGGAGGGCGAGAGCGAGAGCAACGGCGACGGCGACTACCGCGACGCTGGACAACGATCCGCCGACCGAGGGTGACTGGGAATGGGGAGGATGCGGCGATAACGTAAACTTTGGCTTCAGGAAGTCGCGCGACTTCATGGATGCCCCCTATCGACGGCGCAGCGACGTGAAGACTCTGGTGAAGCTGCACAACAACGAGGCCGGTCGTCTGGTATGGCTCGGTCCCTGTCGCGAATCGCGTCGTCGGCGTCGGAGTCGGCGTCGGGAGATAAAAGGTTTTTCCTCGTCTGTTCCGCAGGCCGTCCGAAACTTCGTGAGGACCGAGTGCAAGTGCCACGGACTGTCCGGCTCGTGCACGCTGCGCACCTGCTGGCGAAAGATGCCGCCCTTTCGCGAGGTAGGAAACCGACTGAAGGAGTCGTTCGACGGGGCGGCGAAGGTCATACCGAGCAACGACGGGCACAGCTTCATCACCGAGGGGCCGACCATAAAGCCGCCCGGCAGATCGGACCTCATCTACAGCGAGGATTCCCCGGACTTTTGCCGGGCGAACCGAAAGACCGGATCTCTGGGCACGCAGGGCCGCCGCTGCAACTCCACCAGCCCCGGCGTCGAGGGCTGCGAGCTTCTCTGCTGCGGCAGAGGATACGACACCGGACTCCTCAGGGAGAAGGTCAACTGCGAGTGCAGGTTTCGCTGGTGCTGCGAGGTAGCCTGCAACACCTGTCGCGTCAAGATATCCGTCGACACGTGTCGCTAGCCTCCTCCTTTCCCTCCTCCACCCGCCCTCGCGCCACCGGGGCTCTCCGAATCCGAATCCGCTCGCCGAGATGCTCCCGTCTTTCCGCTTCGGTATCCCGCAGCTTCTCCCTCCTCGTCCGCGCTATCCTTCCCGCTGTACATAAGACTGATCGCGAATCGCGAATCCTACGATCTGTAGCGAAGGAGAAAAGAGACAAATAAACGCCCACTTTCGGACGAGATCCCGTTTCTTCAGTTTCGTCGCGTCGTTGCTCTCCCGCGCTCCGTCCGGGAGCACCCATTCCCCGACGACGAAGGTAGGTGAAACTCCCGAACCGCTTTCCCGAGACGTCGCTGGACGAGAGAGAACGGACCCGAGAGAGAGAGAGAGAGAGAGAGGAGTCGGAGGATCGATAGAGGGAGGAGGCCGATAAGACCCCGAGGGAGACCGGTCGAGGCGAGCCGGAGCGAGCGGTGGCGAGGCGGAGACGAGGCGGAGGCGAGCCGATTCGAGCCGGCGAAACATCGAGCATCGGGCGGTCTCGTATATCAAGCGGTCGTGTCGAACACAGCCTTTTAGCTGCGATTCGACCGCGTACACGGCAGAGGTCGCGGGGCCAATAAAGAATTCCTGTCTACATCTCCTATAAAATAGTTTTACGGCGACCGAGAAGAGGAATTTCGCATAACCATAAAGCCGGCCGAGAGAGACTCGCGTCGTATCGCGCGCGCGCTAGCCGCGTTTCGGCGATAGCGGAAGCCATAAACTCCCTCCGGCCGTCGCGTCCCTCGCGATCTCTTCCCCGCTCCGCGTCGGTTCGACGATCCATTCCGCTCGGAGACTTTTCCGAGCCTCGCGTCGTTCCCCGAAACCACTCGTCCTCGCCGCTGTCGCCTATGCCGTGGCGCGTTCTCCAGGCCGAGCAAGATCCGCGCGGAGATGGAGTTTTTGCGAGCGACGAAAATGGGTCGCGAGGATCTAATAAAAGATTTCAGGCGGCAGCAGCTCCATCGATTTACATTTTGATAGGCAAGAGGGAAGGAGCGAGCGGAGGATCCCGGGGCCCCCGATAGGAGCTCGAAGGGACTCGCTTGAGCGCATGCGCGCGAGAACGCGCGAGAGCGAGGCTCTCTTAATAGAGAGGTCGACCTCTCGAGGGTAGAAAGGTGGCGAGGTGCAATTAGCCCCACCAGGCCGAACCGTTCGGGCTCGATTAGCCCATAGCGAGGAGATTGGTGCTCTTCGGACGGACTGGGTGGTCCGACCCGGCTAATTTTCGGCTGCCGTCGACGTTCCCCCTCGAGGGAAAAATGGCCCCTCGAAATTGGCCCCGGAGTTGCCAGGAGAGCGGTCGAGATCGCTCGTCGATGCTCGTCGTTTTGGACCGCCATATTCGTCCCCTTTTCCCACCCTCTCCCTCCCCGCGACCCTCCACGCCGCTACCTGCCTCGCTCTCTCCGTCTCTCTTTCTCAGCTTCGCGAGAGGAGAAGGTGGGACCGAGGGATTCTCGCCTGGCGATTCAATTTCGCCTCTGCGGAAGGGCTATTGGGGTTCGATGAAAACACGAGCAGCTCCTCGGGGACATGCGCCGCGCCGATGGAGATTTCGATCGACGGGAGGATCGAGCGCGCAACGAGCGCGGTGATCGCGAGGCGGTACGACCGAAGGACGGGAAGAAGGAGCGAAAGGAGAGAAAGGGGAGAAAGGAGAGCGAGGAGAACAGGCCGACGGCCGCGATCCCACGGGGAACGGACGTTCGACGTCGTTCTTGGAACGATTAGGCGCGCGGAACAATGGGGCCCGCGTTGAGCCTGGAACGCACGTGGGTCGTGCGTTGACGCGCGACAAAACCGCAAAACGCGACCGTGATTAATCGGCCGGCTGCCCCCTTTCTCGGACGGCCTCTCCTCCTTCCGTGGATCCCGGCGTCCGAGGTCTCCTTCGTAGCCCCTTGGCCCCGGAAACGACGGGGGCAACGGAAGCGAGGAGGAACGCGATCGCGTCGACGGAGGCCGACTCTCCTCCTTGGAATTCGATTCGAGATTTCGCGTCGACGAGCGAGGGACAGGGGGAGGGAGCGATGCTCTCGAACGGCGGGGATCGCGAGGAAGCGCGTTAAGTGCGCGGACGGTAGGAGCAAGACAGGGAGGCGCCGGAGGTGGTCGCTCGTTCGAGCCGGCCGCGCTCCTCCGACGCCAATATTAATTAAACGATCCCATAAGCGCCTAACAAACTGGCCATACGTTAGGCGGTTTATTGGGATCCCCGAGCGGGACGTTAAAATGTTCCAATCTTAATTAGGTAGGTGTTTACAGGAGGATAATTCCACGGGCCTTAAGCCGCTGCACCGTTTCTACCGGACGCGGGCCACCGGGCTCGTCGTTCTCCGCCGTCCTCTCGGTCTCTCTTGCGCGCGCGCACGCACGCACGCACGCACGCACGCACGCACGAACGAACGATCGCCCTCGCTCGCGCGCATTCTCTCAAACTCGAGCTCGAAGGTACCTCGAAGGACGAAGGACCGCGGAGCGCGAGGTAGGTGGAAGAGGTCGTTGAAATCTTTACGGTTCTTCCAGCTTCTCGGAATTTCTTCGCCACCGGGATACCGGTCTTGCGTAATTATCCGCTCGCTCCCTCTCGTCCAGCGGGAATCGACGGAACGGACGGGAGGCGGAGCGGAGTCGCGGGAGAGGAGTGGCGCATAATTTTCGCTCGGGACGCGCCACGATAAGCTTTCGCCGATAAGAGCTCGCAAATTAAGCGGCGGCTTTTTGCCCCGTCTTCCTCGAAGAGAGCGCGTCCCGCCGCCCCTCTCGAGACCGATCGATCCTCCTCTCCTCCCGCCGCGAGGACAAAGATTTCTCGAGATCTCGAGGTTATCGTCGCACGGAGCGAGACGAAGAATCGTTGGAGCGCTGCCGAGCCGGTCGGCCCTCCTCTCGCTCCTTCGCGCCGCGAATCCCGCTCGCTCGGCCGTGCCGTCGACGACTTCATCCGCGGGGTGCCTCTGATTTATCCTTATTAACGAAAGTTCGAGGCGCTGTTAACACGGGTCGGCGAGGGTGGTCCGCGGGGCGAGCTGGAACGCTCGACCGCTCGCCGAAGGAGGCGCGACCGGGCGTTTCGCGGCCGTGAAAGCCGAAGGTCTGCTCGCGATCGGAGCGCGTCGCCGCGCAGCGGGGCGCACGATGATTCGGGGGTTCGGGGAGTCGAGCAGCGCCTCGACGAGATATCGGGCATTATTAAAAGTACATAAACACCGCGAGCCAAAATACCGCGAGTTATGGTCGGAGTCGACGGTGAATTAAGAGGGGCCCTCGAGATCTCGGCCCGCCGCTCGCTTCCTCCCGGACCGATTCTCCCTCGGCCGTTTCGAGGGGAGGGGACGCGAATCGACGCGGTAGCGGCAATCGGCGCGGAAGGGCTCGATGAAGCCGTTTTCGTGAACGAGACGTCGCGACGTGTCGGCGAGCGACCGAGGGGGATCTCCCGTCGCGTCGTCCTCGATCTTCGCCGATCTTCTCCGATCCCCGCGGATCCCCCTCTGGATCGAGGCCGTCCGTCTTTCCGCGTCTCTTCGTCGCCGCGAGAACCGGGCGGGGGAGGAGGTGGTCGCGGGCATTCCTCCACGGAGGAGCGAGCGACGGTCACGAAAATTCGCGGGCCGCTGGTCGCTCTCGGAGGCGGGGGTGACCGTGTCCCGCGGTCGGAGCCTCGTCTTCCGGCTCATGTCGCGCGTCCACCCACGATCGCCCTCGCGAGAGGATATGGATGCGACCGCTTGCCCGACGCTGAATCATCTCCTTCCCCTCTCCGCTCGCGTCCTCCGTTTGCCCGCCCGCCGCGACCAGCCGCGACCAGCCGCTACCAGCCGCGAGGAGTCGCGAGCCGTCTCGACCTTTCCAGCGTATTTTCCCAAAGCTGGAGGGGCACTCGGCCCCTCGGGATGGCCTCGAATCGCGGCCGATATTCCTCGCTTCTTTCCCACGGATCGAGGAGCGACGGGCCACCCCGGCCGCGGCGGGGTCCACGGCCGGGGCCCGCCGACGGACTCGGAATCCTTCCAAAGGGATTCCTGCCATTCCGGCGAACCTCCGTCGACCCACCTTCTCCTCGATCGCAAAAACGATAAATTGGTTGATTTACGCGCCCCCCTTTTTATCGGGAACGGCTCTCGGGAATAGGCGTCCGTGCGGGGGCACGAATCGTCCGAAAATCCCAAGATTAGGGCCGCGCGACGCGAACCGACCTCTTCGCCTCCCTCCTCGCCATCTCGCTCGTCCCCGCTGCCTCGCCCGGGACTTTCCGCGCCGCGAGGAACTTTGGGAACGCGGGGAAAGAGAAGGGGGAGAATGCCCCGTTGGAGCGGTAGCGAAAAAAAGAAAAGACACCGTTCCGTAAAACTCCAATCGTTTATTGTGCAATTTCGCTGTACGTAAAGTCCTTATTCTACGCGCAGTAACATTAAGATTACAATAATTTAACGGTAAACGACTTTCGTCGGTCGACTCGGGATATATCTAACGATCTTCGTATCACAGTAATCGCTGCGCGCGCACGTTCGACTGCAGAGAATCGAGTGCTCGACGAGGCGGTTATCGTCTCGCGGGTCGGGGGTCACGATTCGTCGGGAACGACCCGACAACGACGACGACGACGACGACGCGGATAGCGCGAGAAGGAGGGACGGGGGCAGAGAAAGTTGGGGGCGACCGGCTCGCCATCGTCACCGGGATATTCGATCGGCGACGGCCGAAGCCGTCGCTCTCGGAGGGTCCACCGGTCGTCCTCTCGGCGGTCCTCTCGCCGCCGATTCCCCGGTCCGTTCGTCGTCCCTGAAAGGAGGGAGAATCGGGGAGGAGAGCCTCTCGCGGACTCGAGTTGGCGTCGGGAGGAGATTCGCGACCGGGTCCCGCGCGTTCTTAGCCTACCTATGTACATACGGTCGCGCGGTCGCGCGATTCGAGAGCTCGGAATAAATAACGAATCGTGGGGTGGGGAGGTAGGGAGGAGGTAGAGGAGAGGAGAGGAGGAGAAGGATAGGACCTACAGGCAGGTGTGTATCGTCTTCTTGGTCCTGCAGAGCTGGCACTTGACCTCGCAGCACCAGTGGAAGGTGCAGGCGCACCTCTCGACGACGGTGACCTCCTGCGTCCTGTATCCGCGACCGCAGCACATGAGGTCGCATCCGTCGACGCCGATGCTCGTGTCGTTGCACTGCCTGCCGTGGGTGCCGAGAATTCCGAGCTTGGGGTTCTTCTCGCAGAACGGCGGAGAGGACTCGAGGTAGACGAGGTCCTTGGGCCCGGGCGGCTTGTGCTCCGGGTTGTACGGCTTGAGCTGGAAGTTGTACCGGTGACGGCGGCCCAGGCCCTCCCGGTGCCCGTGGACCGAGTTGCTCGCCGAGTTGCTAGCGATCGCGTTGCCGTTACCTCGCACCCGATCCGTGTTGCCCACCATCACCCTCGATGCCCCGTCGAATCGATCCTTGAGGTTGTCGCCGACCACGCGAAAGTTCGGCAGCCTCATCCAGCAGGTCTTGACCGTGCACGATCCGGACATGCCGTGGCACTTGCACTCCTGCCGCATCTCCGAGGACACGTGCTGCGGGGGTCGAAAATCGAGGCTGGTCAGTGGAGGTGGAGGTCTTGGAGGGGTCGGGGGCGGAGGGGCGGGGACACTTACCGCTCTGCCGGCCTCGTTGTTGTGCAGATTCATCTTCTCGCGAAGATTTCGGCCGCGCTCTCCCGTGTCGACGAACTCCCGGGAGAACTTGAAGCCGTATCCGATGTTGTCGGAACAGCCGCCCCATTCCCAGTCGCGAGCGGCCGAGGGGGCTCGGGCCTGGTGAGTGTAGTCGCAGGAGCACGACTGGATGCTGCCCTCGCTGCACGCCCTCGCGATGCTGTGCGTCACGGCCGCGCTCGTGATGGCGTAGATGAACGCCGTCTCTCGACATCCTGCAAACACCCCCGGGATTCCATGTACGACGTTGGGGCGTTGGACTTTGGACGTTCGACGGAAGGAACGGAGAAGAACCGCGGCGAAGGAGCGGCGAGGCGCGCCCGCTCGGACAAAACTTTGGCCGGCTCTCGGTCGCGTGGGAGGCGAGCGCTCGCTCCTCGGGGAACGTCTCAATCTCATCCCTCGCGGGAGACTGCCTACGCGGCTTCTCTCGCATCTCGCAGGTGGACCGGGAGAGAGGAGGAGAAGGAGAGCAGAGCCGACGGCCTTAACCCCGAATCGCCTCGAGAGGTTATCCGCGCAAGGCGCAGGTGGCTGCCTGGCCGACGGCGCTTCCCGGCCCGGCGGGGCGTCGCGCCGACCTCCCTTCGAATCTGCCCTCCCGTCGGACTCCGAGTCCGCATCGAGTGCGCTCGATCGCTGAAAGACCGTTCTCCGAGGAAAAAGCCGTCGGGTCGGCCGGGAAGAGGAAGGAGAATGGAAGGCGAGCCGAGAAATCGGAGGGAAATAAGACGTCCAACTGCTCGAGGGCCCGAGGCGATGAAAGCGACGCCGCGCCGTCCGGATAATCGAGCGCGTCGAATTTCGAAGCGAGATGGAAATTCGTCACGAGTATTTTCCGCGGCTGGCCGGTGGCGTTCGGTGGCGTTCCGGGTGACCGAAGCTCGGCCTCCGGGAAAAAGAAACGCCGGAGAGGAAGGGAGAGAGCATTTTCCTCGATCCTCCTCGAAGCCGAGGAAGCCGTGCGGAAGCGAAAGGGACCGTTCCCGGCTGGATGCGGGCCCACGGAAGGAAGGGAGAGCAGAGAGGGACGAGAGGGAGAGAGAGAGAGAAAAAGACGAGCGAGCCTGGTAGAGGGAAGAAGGACCGTTCGCTTCTTCGAGATTTACGCCGTTCCAGCCTGTTACCACGGTGAATCGGCTCGGGCTGTCCGACCGAAATTTCATTGGTTCCAGATATTATTTGTCATCATCTGGGACTGGCATGACCAAGAGGATTATACCGCCCGCGGAGTCCTCCCCCGTCGGAGGGTCGAGGATTCGGACTCGAATTCTCCGACGCTCCAAAGATCCAAAGATCCAAAGGTCCAAAGTTCCGAGGGAGGTGAAAAGCGAGGCGAGAACGAGCGCGCATCCGCGGCCGCGAGGCTCGATGAGGTCACCGCGATTGCCGTGATTTCGTAACCGACGAAAGGGAGGAACTCCGAAGGCGACGCGGCCAATTTTTTCGCCGCATTCTCGCCGCGCTCTCGCCGCTTTTACGACTTCCAAACAAACCGATGACGGAGATAAGAGACGCTCGGGCCGTTTCTCGGAGTCGAGAGATCGAGAAATCGTTATCGTTATCGGGACGGGCGCAGAAATGCGCGAGAAAAATATCGAGGAAAAAGGAAAGCGTGGCTCTGTTTGCCGAGGGCGACGGGACCGCGCAGAGCCGCGAGGAGGATCGCGGGGCGGTCCCGCGGCGAGGACCAGAATCGACGAGGCGCGACTCGTTCCTCTCGTTCCGCTCGTCCCAACCGTCCGCTTCACGTTTTTTCCACGATAAATAGTTGGACGTCGGCTTTATCGGCTCGTGCAAATAGGACGAGCGGGCGGGAAGCGCGGCCCGCTCCGAGGCGCGCACGGCAAACAGCCGCTCGCATCGATAGAAATTCCTCGGTCCACCGTGTGCCCGCCGGATCGGTACCTGCCGAGACCCGTTCGTGAGGAAAAAAAAGTTTCCTCGCGGTATTCGCTCCGGAGGGATTATCGGAATTATCGGGATTACCGGCGCGGACGCGGCTCGCGAGTTCGAAACTTCCGCCGACGACGTGGGATCGTGAGACGGCGCATAGGAACCGGTGAACCGGTGAACCGAGAAACCGGGAGAACGAGAAACGCGAGAGAAAGGAGAGAAAAGGGGGAAGACCGTTCGTCGAGCTGGCGCGCAGAGCGAGAACAAAAGACACTCGGCTCGTCAGGTTCGAGATCGCTCTGAGCGACATCGCGGCGCAACTTTACGAGGGGCATTTGCGTCCGTCCTGAAATTCCACGGAGATAAAATCGGCGGAAATTATTGCTACCGCCGCGAGCGGCTCTCCCCCGTTCCCCGCGACCGGCGAACGCGAAGCCGGCCGAGGAGGAGCCGCGGAACGAGGGAAACCGGAGCACGGAAGGAGGAGACGGAGGAAGACATGACCGAGACGGATCTTTCCTCGCCGGATCGGCTTTTCGCGCGATTCCGTCGACCCTCCGATTTTCCGTCCCGACGACGGACCTCCGGGGGAGGATGACGAAACGGCGGAGGAAAGGGGAGGGAGCGGAAGAAGAGCGGAAGAAGGGCAGAGGCGACGAAACGGCGGGATTCGTGTGGGTATAGGCTCTCGCGGGAACTCGTCCTCGAGTGGCGTGGAAGCAAACAAGATGTAAAAATCGCGGCCGAGTCGGGGGCAGGCCCATTGGCTCGCGGCTCACGTTTTCGCAAGAAACCGTGGCGTGCCGTCGACACATGTAGCCCATCATAGGCCGCGATTTATGGCGGCGTAACGCCGTCGCAAAAACTCGAGCGGCTCTCCGTATAAGACGCGAGCCGTGATCCGCGAGCCGCGAAACGCGAAACGATCGCCGTTCAAATTTATCCGCCGGATACGGCGTCCCATCGGCGCGCGGACCTATCACCGTCCGCGGATCGAAAACTATCAAATTGGCGCGTTCGTTCGTCGCGACTCTTCCTCGTCTTCTTCCCTCCTCAACGGGAGTGCGAGTTTCGCGATAGAGAGCTCGAGGATCGTCGAGGAGCGAACGAGAGACGAGAGAATCCGACGGAACGAGAGGGTCGAGACCGATGCGGTAGGTGGCTCTTGGCGGCGAAATGATTACAGGCCGCCAACGTCCTCACTACCGGCTACAATATCGAGTACAATCGCCTTCAAAAGTATCGCTCCTCTCTCCTCGTCTCTCTTGCTCTCGCTCCCGCTTTCTTGGCACACGCTCGCTCGCCATTTCTTCCGTCTTTCCTCTCCCGTCGGGCGAGCGAGGTCGAAAACGGTCGAAAACGGTCGTTGGCGATAATCGAACGGAACGAAATGGAGTGGTCGATTTCGAAGGCCCTCGCGCGACCCACCCCGATGTCTCGCTCGCGAGCACGAGGGCGCGCCGGCTCTGCGAATCGCAGATAGATAAAGATCGGCGTTTCCCCCTGCGCGCGAGCCGAGGCCGCGCGAATCTAATCTCCGAGATCGCTCGACTGGATAAGAGACGAGACCGGGAGGGCCGCGCGGAGAGACGAGGCTCGGTCGCTGTTACGGTCGCGTTTTTCGCGCGGCGTTTCGCCGGCGCGCGGTTGAAAGATTCGGCGGAACCTCTCGAGGCCGAGCTCGTGAGAGGGACGTTGACGATAAGTGTGGCCATATGGGGAAACGTGGAGCGCAACGGGGCGAGAGGGAGTGCACGAGCGAATCGAGCGAAAAAGCTCCGCTCACAATCGCCGCGAAGAGATCGGAGAGAGCGAAGAGCCGCAGGGGAGCCAAAGCTGGGACGAGGAGGTCCATTATCGACTCGCAAAACATACATCTGGCCGACGGGGCGCGTGCCCCCAGCCTCGCAGCTCCGGTGTCGTCGAACCGGGCGCACGCCCCCTTCGATCCCCTTCGACCCGGCTCGGGGTTCCGTGACGACCCTCGGCACCCCGGCGCCCCGCAGCCCGGATGCTCCGATGACCCGATAACCCGCCGAATCGACACCCATCTCCGTCGGCGCCGCCGAACGATCTCTCTCTCTCTGTAACGCCTCGATGGAGGCTCCTCTCTAGGAGGCGAGTCGCCCTCGGAGACGGCTCGCCCGGACGGATTTGTCGTTTGCAATTTGAAGGGGCGTTCGCGGATACGTTCTCTCGCCCTCTCGCTCTCCGGCTCCTTCTCCGTTCCTCGTTCTCATCGAAACTCGTCTCCTGTAAATCTCTATCGGGTATACCGGTTGTCGGAGACGACCACGGACAATGGACGGTTTTTTGGAACGTGGAACGAGTCCACCTTATGGTCCGTTACATATACCTGCCGTTTTATCAGGGATCTCGATTCCTCCCGGTGAGATGCCCGATCTCTCTTCCGTCCCTCTCTGCCGTTCGGGATTCGATTCGGGAGGAACGACGGGGCTACCGACGGAAAACCGTCGCGCGAGGCTCGAGACGAGACGGGACGAGACGAAAGAGGGGTAAAAAAAGAAAACGGAGACTCGCTCACCTCTGTCGACGATCTTGCCGAAGAGATTCTTGCCGCGAAGAAAATTCTTCGTGGAGCAGTTCCATCGTCGATTGCGAAACTGGTGCTGACACTCGGCGATCGCCTGGTTGGCCCCCCTGGCGACTGCCATCAGGACCCCGGGATTTTCCCTGGCCAGCCTCCGCTGCTTTCTCCTCAAGGTCGCGTACACCGTGGGATCCATGTGCAGGGAAGCCGGAGACATGGGCAAAAAATTGTTGGGCTCTCCTGCCTTGGCGATTCCCCTGAGGAGAGAAAACGTCCGTTCGCTTCGTTTAGCTTCCAAGCCGAGCCGAGCGGAGCGAGGGATCGAGGGATCGGGGGATCGAGGGAACGAGTCCGATCGGAGTCGAGTCGAGTCCGGTCGAGCCGAGCCGAGTCGAGGCCCCGCGGGGATTTCTTTTCGACGATTCGAGCGCGATCGAGGGGCAAAAAGTCGGGCAAAGAGGCGGCCCCGGGCGGCGAGGTCTCGCGAAAACGCGGATACACGGGCCCGCGAGAACGGACCGTCGGACCGTCGAACCGTCGGACTCGCGATCGCGAGAATCCTCCTCCTCCTCCTCCTCCTCCTCCTCCTCCTCGTCGCGAGACGCTCGGTGTCGCCGTCTCGAGGAGGCTAATTCGATTCGCGGGCAAAAAGGTCGCGCTTTCGTCGCTCGCCGCTCACCGTTTAACATCGGGGAGGGAGCGACAGAGGGAAGAAAGAAGGAGAGAAACGCGGAGAAGGATTAGCTCGAAGGACGAAACTGGTTCAACGGTTTCGGTCAACGGTGGCTCGGTGCGCGCGTATAAATCAGGCTGCCGCGCGAGTCGAGACTCGGAGCCTGCGAAGGTATTCGCGTCTCGATCGATCGATCGAGCGTCGCGCAGAAAAACGCTTAAGCGCGTTCTCCTCGCGTTCGTTCGTGGGAAGAACGTGCAAACTTTCGGAGCACCGTCTTGCCGCGACCCGTTCTCCTCCGCCCCCGATCCGCTCCCCCGACCCTCCCCCCGACGGCCTCGCCTTTCCTTCGTCTCCCTGTCACCGGTGATTCCGACGAGACGCACGTTTCCTCCGGCTGGAGCGGCGAGGGATCGACGAGCTACGAAAAACAGCTGACGCTCGAGCAGGGATCGGATCTCTCGTCGCCGAACGCGATAAACGGCCGATTACCGTCGCGCGGCTTCTCCGTCGATGCCGCGCCATCGGATCCGTCGACCTTCGCCGACGAGCCCTCCGGGACTCTCCTCGCGCCTCGTCCAAACAAATCTACTCGCGGCGACCGTTTCGTGTTCTTCTCGCGAGGGGGGCGAGGACTCCGAAGGGGAGAAAAGTCCGGACAGCGTCGTCTCGAGGTCGGAGGATCTCGCTGGACGATCGAGGATCCACGGGGGAACGCGTCTACCGCTCGTAATTTACATTTCGCGTCCATACCGGAAGAAAATGTCGGCCGTTGGGCGGAAAGGGTGTCGGAGGGTCCGCTCGGTTCCCCGTTCCTTCGGTGGCGTCCGGACCGGCCGGCTTCCGCCGGTGGACACCGACGGAGATCGGGATAATTTATCGAGCCCGGAGGGGTAATAACGATTCGCCGCCACGCGCTTCGCACCGACAAAGAGGCATACTAAATTCGCGCGATTATCGATGAATTATCGACTTCGGGTCTCTCGCGGGATCGCCGCTCTCGATCGAGCCTCTCGTCTTCCTCCTCCTCCTCTAGCCGTCCTTCGAGATCTCTCCCTCTCGTTCTCCTCCCCGCTTCCTCGCGCAACGGCGAATCGCCCCGTCGACGATTCGGCGCGCAGCGCGTCGGGGTTCCTCTCGGGGGCCGCGAGATCGGGGAGATCGATGACGTCGGAAACGGGAACGGAGGAGAGCGAGAAGTTCGGCCGGCCGCGCGGCCGTGCCGTGGAAACGGTTCGCGAGAAATCGTTGGCGGGGAACGGAGCCGAGAGCGCGATCCAACGTCGTAATTAGCGGCGGACAGGACCACCCGGCTCGTAGATAAAGCGCGCTCATCGACTCGAATAAAACCGTACACACCTTTTAACGGCTGTCACAGCGCGACGTACGATATTTACTCCGATTAATTCGCCGCGCGCGATTTACGCCGATCCAACGCCGGGACGCGATCCCCACGGCCGGTTTCTCCGCGTCGACGACGGGTCGGCCGAAGGCAGCGGACCCTCAAAGACCGGCCCGTTTTTCCCAGAGAAACGGAGACGCGATAAATCCTGGCCGAGTTTCAAATTCGCGACGGCTTGTCCCGGGCGTCCACGCGAATTTACCGTCGCATTAATCCCGTCGAATCGCGAGTAGCAATTATTTTCGCTCGTCGCGGAAGGCTGTCTCGCGAATCGACCTACCTTGGAAAGAGACGGGCCGAGCCCGTCTGATTTATCGTCGACGGTTTATCGTTGCGTGGATATTTCCGCGACTGTCTCTCTCCCTCCATCCCTACCCCTCCCCCCTCTCCCTCTTACGGTTGTAAACGTCCGCTTGATCGTGCCGCGAGCCTTATCTATCGCAGGACTAACCGACTTGTCCGTTATCCGACGTTCATCCAGCATTTTCTCCTTTCCCGCGCGGAGAGTACCTTTCCGGCCGTCGGACGTCGAAGGGCGATCGCGGGGGACCTTTGGCGAGAGAGGGAGCCGATCGAGGAGAACGCTCGCCGACGTCCTCGACCGACCGACGGGCGGTTCCGTCGGACCGCGGCGCGGATTCCACATCTGCCACGGGTCCGTTGCGAGCGCGTTCGCGAAATTCGATCGGACCACCGTCGACGCCTCCCAGGACTTCGATCTCCGATTCTCGATCGCGGATTCGACGGACGTCGGGGCAAGCCCCGGTTCGACTGCCCCGTGGATCGCGAGCGCTCCCGGTTTCGGCCTCCTCCTTGCACTTACCACCACATGGATCCTCTTCCGCGGTTCTTGTTTCTGGCGATCTCGGCGACGGAGGCACGAACGGTGACCGCGAGGGCGGCGAGGATCAGCCAGAGTCTCATCTTCGCTCTCGGAGGTTCGCCCTTGGATTCGCGGATTCCCTCGTGGTCCTTCTCCTTCGGCGTTGCACCGCGCACCAGTTGAAACTCACCGGCCAACGAACATCACACGACTTCCGAATCGTCGAGACGGTATCCGGTATCCGCAAACCTTGGGCAACGATTCGCGCACGTGGCCGCAACGATCTCGAGCACGATCGATCGAAAACGTTTGCCGAGCGGTCCGCTCGAGTCGCGACGGCTGACTGTAGCCGGTGGACCGTACCGGTCGTCCTCGACGGCCGAAAACTCACCCCCCGAAGGGCTTTTCTCGAGGGGTGGGTGTCACCCTTGCCGCGTTCCCGCCGAATCAGAGGCAGTGGGAGAGGCACCGACGGTCCAAGGATACCTGAGCAACCCTCCTCGACGCTTTTCGTCGCTTCTTTCCCTCCCTCGTCGCTCTTTTCCTCTCTTTCTCCCGCTGTCTCTCTGACTCTCTCTTTCCCTCTCACTCTCTCGGTCTCCCTCTCTCCCTCTCTTATTTTCGATCTCTCTCCCCTCCTTCGCTCTCTTTCACCGTCGGTAGTTCCGGGCTTTCTCCGTTTACCCGAAGCGATCGGCAACGACGGTGAGTGGCGAGTGGCGAGTGGCGAGTGGCGTCGAGAGGGCAAAAGACTCGGAGCGGCCGATCCGGACGAGGAGCCTCTTGGAAAGTCGGGGGTGGCGTGCGCGGCAACGGCGGTCGTTCCTCTCTTCCGTCGGTCCGTTCGAACTCTGCTCGCTCTCGAGAAGATGGGCGATGCGAGGCCGCGCGCCTCGAGCGGCCCGCTTCGAGGAAGGTGCTCGCGTCCGCAGTGGCCGCGTGCCCGCGCGCGCGCGCGCGCCGGTGCGTCCGAGCCGATGAGCGGGCGAGCGAGCGAGCGAGCGAACGAACGAGCGAACGAGCGGCAGAACGTGCGAGCGAACGAGCGAACGGGCAAGCACCGGAACGCGAGAGGACGAGCCAAGGGGAGAGCGCTCCTCCGGCCGTCGTTCCACTTCTTTTCTTTCCTTCCGATCTCGGGGGGTACGGTACCGACTCGGAGAACCGATACCCCTCGACGGACAAGTATAGGCCCCGGCTAGCGACTGCACGCGCTCGTCCGCGGAAGAGCCGATCTCTCTTGAGAGAGAGAACGGAACCTTCTCCCCTCTCCACCCCACTCTCCTTTTCCTTCTCTCCCCCTCTTTTTCCTCCCTCCTCCTCCTTCCGATCCTTCGTCTCCTCTCCCGCCCCCACGATCGAGCCACCGCTCTCTTCGACCTTCTCCCTCGTCCTCTCTCTCTCCCTCTGTGATCTTCGCGCTTCTCTTCGATCCTCCTGGCTCCCTTGAGCGCCCGGGATCCAGAAGAACCCCCCCAAGACCGATTAAATCTCGCCCCGCCTCTCACGGTCCAGCCCCTGACCCTCTTTCTCGAGAGAAACTCCGGTACACGCTCTTTTCCTCCCGTTCTCGGCCTCTTCCACGTTCTCGCGGTCCTCCCGATTCCTCTTTCTTCCTCCTTTCCTCCCCTTTGCCCGTTCCTCGTTCTCGGCCGGGCTCCTTCCCGGCGCGCCGGACGTTTCCTCGACGGCTCGTCCTCCCCGACCAACGATTTCGTCGCGCTCGCCGTTCCTCGGGATTCTCCCGGGTGGCTGGCGAAGCGACGGAAGCGACGGAAGCGAGAAGCGGCCCCCTCGGCGCGTCCGGATCCGTGGCCGATTCGGAGCACTTCCGGCTCCGGCGACTCGACGCGCGCGATCGCGTTTGGCGTCGCCTCTCTCGGAACGAGCGCGGCCGATCGTCGAGGCGTCGCCGGGAGCGCGCTTCTTCGCGGGTTCGATCGGCCGGGCGATTCGCGCGAAGAAGGAGGCCCGAGAGAATCCGGCACCTTCCGACGGACGTCTTCTCTCGACTCGTCTTGGCTCCTCTTGGCCGAGTCACGAGTCACGAGCCACGAGCACGTGGCTCTCGAGGGGAAATAGCGGGCGGACCTTATCAAGGCCACGCCTGTCGGTTTCCCCACCACCTTCTTCGTGGTCATCGCGCAAGGAACTTTTGTCGAAGCTCTCCCACTCTTCCTTCCTCTGGGATCACGCTCCTTTTCTTTTCCTTTTCCTCGCCTTCTCCTTCCCTCGTCCTCCGTTTCTCTCACCCTCTTGCCCTCTCGTCCTCTCGCTCTCTCGCCGTTGCACACCCCCGCACCATCTAACCCTCTTCGCCCTCTTCGCCCTCTTGGCCGCCACGATCCCGCGCTCTCTCGCCCCTCGCCGCCTTTCCTTCGCCGGTTTTCTTCCTCGCGCGCAATCGCCGGCCCGCTCGAAAGAGAGGCCAGCTCTTTCCCTTCTCCCTCGGTGGCCTCGTGTTTTCGTCTCTCTCGGTCGGCGAGAGGGACGGAAAACGTCCCTCCCGGTGGACGGATGGACGGAGAACGCGGGAATGGAGAGGCGGAGTGACGTGTGGGAACGCGAGACGGAATGCGGGAGCGGGAGACCGTACCTATGGAACACCGTCACCGAAGCTTCTTCCCCCTAGGATGTCGGTTTTTGGCTCTCGTTTCGCGTCGAGGGAGAACCGCTCCACGAGGGCCCGATCGAGCCGTCGAAGCGACGCGGATGAAAGTAGCGCGGCGTGGAATGTACGCGCGCTACCGAACGACGGCAAATATAGAGCGTTATCTCGACCGGCAGACGCGAAGCGTGGCTCTGGAGGCCGATAGCGCTTCCCTCTCGGACGAGAGCCACCCCGTCGCCGTTAATTTCCAGGAGCGGCCGCTCTCGGTTTTCCGTGGTCCCTCCGGGAGCCACGTTCCGTCGCATGGTCCACCGACGCGTCGCCGGGCCGAGCAAATTGACTCGCTTCGAGGAGAAGTCGGAGCGTCGAACGGAAGGAGGGCGTGGAACGGCGAGGTGGCGCGGCGAGGCGAGGCGAGGACGTGGCTCGTAAATCTAAAGGCCCCGCTCCGAAGGAAGGGGGCTGAATAGGTGTAAATGAAGTTGCGGGCCTGTGGCCCGCCGCAAACTCGACCGGACCACCCCGCATATTTTGTCTCCCGTGCGTGCTCCGAGCCTCCGGTGCCCGAACGGACGACCGACCGATGGCCGGTGGTCCTACCCTCGCCTCTGATAACAATGCCGGCTCTTTCTTCTCTCTTCCATGTGGGCGACAGGGACGCCGGCAGCCAATAACCGGCCACCCGACGATCGTCCAAAGGTCGCGCGAGCCCGCCTTTGCCGGGCAAATTGGCTCGAGGGGTAGCTCGGGGACGTTGAGCAGCCGAGAAACCGATCGTGGGATTATCCGCGCGCGGATTTTGTCGCCCGTTCTCGCCGGCCGAGCGAAACAACCGACGACAAAGGATCGCGCTTCGTCTTTCCACCGTTTTCCCTCCGACGAAGATCCTTTGTCCCGTTTCGAGATTATTCCGCCCTCGCGGCGAGCCTCTGGGAGAACCGGGACGAGAATCGGCGAGCCGCGAGCTGAAAGCGATCGCAGGGAGCAAGGGGTGCGAGACCTTGTTCCGCGCTCCCCCCAGGGGCCTCCGTCCATCTTGGACGACGACTCTTCGTCCTGACCCGGTCGTCGGGATTGGACTCGTCGGGCCAGGAGTGGAGCGTGAATCGCTGGGCGAGAGGTTGCAAGCGTCCGCGAGATGCCACGCGTTAAAGAAATGCAGAAGGGGATGTCCCCAACCTCGAATCCTCTCGGTGGTATCTGCCGGTATCCGATGGTATCCGGTGGTATTCGGTGGTATCCGGTGGTACACTCGGTGGCTAGAATCTCCTCGGTATGCGACGCGCCTTCCGCGTGACTCTCCGCCGCGACCACCCGGGACACCTCCGAGTGGATCTTTGGGCGGGGTGCAGGCGCGTCGGGGGACATCAAAGGACCCATGAGAAGTAATTATTGTTTCTCGATGCCGACCAAGCGGAACCGTGAACACGGTGGCGCCTGCACGATACGCGCAGCCATTCTCACCCTCTGCCCGATGTTCCCTGTACCCTGTTCCCTGCTCCCGACGGCCGTGGCCGGTGGCCCGGCACTCGTCCCCGTCTCCTCCCCGGCCCGTTCCGCTCGGGCCCGCTTTCTTTTCGTCGAGCCGGGCGCGCCCGAGGACGGGAGAGGAGGAAGAAGGAGCAGCGCTTTCCCGGCCTCTCCCCCGGTACCCTCGATTAATCGAGAGAACGCCGTTCGGCTCACGACCGATGCTTCACGGTCTCGAGTTCCGATTCCGTGGCGTCGCAAGCTCCTCGTCCTTCCGTGGTCGCTGTCGGCTCTCCACAGTCGGCGGAGAATATCGGCCGTTTCCGACTGGTCACGCCGGGCCGCGACGACTGACCGGCGGAAATGGGACGAGACGGAGAACGGCGGAAGGAGGGACGGGAAAGCGGTCGAGAAGCGCCTCTTTTTCCCAGCAAACTCGGAGGCATCCGCGGATGAAGAGATTCGCCACGGAGCTTCGAAGCATCGAGCCAACGAAGAAGGAGGAGGAGGAGGAGGAGGAGGAGGAGGAGGACGTGGGGGAACGCAAAGTTTGCTTCCACCCTTTCGCGTGCCCTTTCTCTCTCTATCTCCCTCCCTCTCGTTCTCCCCGGTGATTGGAAGTTCGTGCGGGCTACGGACATTTCTTGCCGGCTCGGCTCGGCTCGGCTCGCCCTGCTCGTTTTTCGCCGTTGGCCCTCTTCCCCCTGCTCCGGCTGGCCGGATTTAATAAATACGTTGCACGAAGCGTGTGACTCTCGAGGCCGCAGATCGCCGGCCGCTTCCACGAGAGAGAAAACGCGTGCCGTGGCGTTGGCCTACCTGCTTCTTCGTTGGCCAACCGACGCTGACCAGCGGCGACCGAGGCCGACCGAGGCCGACCGAAGCCAAGTACCTACCTGGACCACCACCCACGGGGATTGCACGCCGAATTATCCCCTCTGTTATGGGCAAACATTTATGTATTTATTGCCGTACAAACGGCTCGCACAATGACCGCACGGACGCGATCAATGCGCATTACTACCGCCCCGGGGTCCGGGACGAGAGGCCCCGCCGTGAGAAACCCGGAGATTCCCGGAGAGGCCCGGAGAGGCCCCGAGTGCCTCCGAGCGCCCCGGAAATCGAGAGCCGGCAGGAGGAAGCGCAAAAAGAGAGCGAGAGATCGCCGAACGGGGGCGTCGAGGAGGAAACGAGCGCGTCGGAAAGCCTCGTCGATCGGTCGACCGGTGGGTCCCGTTGCAGTTGGAGGGGGAAGGGGTGGTTGCGAAACGAGGAACTCGCCGACTCGGAGGAGCCCCGGAGCAGCCCCGGCGAAACGTAATGTTTTCATTAGGTCGCGATCGTTATCTGGCCCGACCGAACAAACGAGGGAATGCCGGGGGGCGCATAGCGCGCACGTATTAAGACGAATGGCCACACGGGCCCGGTAATTAATTGCGGCCTCCCTCAGTGTTACTAATATTAATTAATCCCGTCGGTCGGCTGGTCGGCTGGTCGGCTGGTCGGTCGGTCGGTCGGTCGGTCGGTCGGTCGATCGGTCGGATGGTCGTGCGGACCAACGGGCCAACGGGCCAGCGGGTCGAGACGGCAGCCCCGCTTCGTGGTACTAGGGGTAACAGTTCGCGGGTCACCCCTTGCCCCCTCGGCCGATCGAGAGCCCCGCCGGCGAATCGATATTCGGGTCGCGTTCCTCCGATACGTTCCCGGCGGAGCAATTTTCTCCGCCTCGAGAGGACGCGTCGGCACCTCGACGAGTCGGAGCCGCGGTGGCGGAAAAAACGGATCCGCCCGAACCGGTCGATAAATCTCGGGCGGAAAAAAGTAATAAAGACGCCTCGAGGCATTCCTCGCGCGACATGGTCTATCCGGCGGGAGAGGATGGCTCGTCGAGGAGGAGGCGGCGGAGGCGGCGAGCCGGAGGATTCGCGCGAGAAGCCGAGCAGGTCGGAGAGCGATCGGCCGAAAAGATCGGTGCGGAGCGGCGCGACGCGTCGCTCGGTGACGAACAAAAACGCGATCGTCGAGCTAGTTCCGAGTCGAAGTTTCTCGCGAGGCTCTCCCAGCGGGGCGAGGGTCCGCGGACGCCTCCCGTCCGCGGCTCCTGATCGATGATCCCCCGCTCGGAGACCACCGCGTAGCGCCCGAGCCGCGATGCAAGACCGGTATGGAACCGATCGAACTTTTTTCTCTCCCCTTTCCGGCCCCGCGGCTCTCCCGCTCCCGAGGGAACCGCGGACGGAGGAAGAAAAAGTAGACAACGAATGCCGAGGACGTGGACACGCATTAATAAATCGGCGTGGATGCACGGGGCGTAGATCATCGTGTCGCGGGCCCACGAACCACGCGGGGATCCTCTCGAGGTTCGGCCTCGTGCGGAGCGAGCGGGGGGATCGCCCTCCGACCGATCGGCCGACCGATCGACCGACCCACGGACCGACCCATCGACCGACCTCGGGAGGAACGGAAGAGTCCAGTGCCGGAGAACGAGCCTCTCTTCTTCTCCTCCTCTTAATTGCTCCGATTAATTAGCCACCAGGATTTCGCTATGGCTAATGGCCGCTCGTACGTTTCCACGCGGGCCGTGGGCCCTCGACCTCGCGATCCTCCCGATCCTCCCGATCCTCCCGATCCTCCCGAGACTCTCGGAGGCCTCGCAAAACCTCTCGCGAGCCTCGCGAGCCTCGCAGACCCACGAACACGCCGATATATACGCGCTTTAATAACGTTGCGTTAATCACGCGACACGCGAGCCGAATCGGCCTGACCCTCGGAGCGCTCGTCGCTCGCCTCTCGCCGCTCGCCGCTATCCGTTATCCGCTCTCCGCCGTCCTTCGACCACGAATCGTTCGCTTCACCCACGAATCGAAGCGAGCGAGAAAACCGCCCACGTCGACGCCCAGCGTCGATGAAAACGGGGAGCCCTTCAGCGAGGAACGGATCGAGAGCGAGAGAGCGAGAGACGGAAAGAGGCGGACGAGGGATCCGTTGCGCGGCGATATACGTCGGGAGTCGAGAGAGGAGAGGAGAGAGAAGGGAGGAACGGCGACGAAAGGTACCGATCGCGTGGATTCGAGCCACCCAAGATCGATCCATTAGCGCTCCGCGGGATGCGCTCCTCTGCCGTCATCAATATCTACGATATTCCCACCGTGGCGTGGGTCCCCGACCCTTCCCGCTCGAGACCAGCTCGAGACCGGATCGAAATCCATCCGAGGTCCGTTCGGGACCCCCTTGAAGCCACCGTTCGATGTCGATCGAAGCCGCGATCACGAATTCGATGACCGAGACTACCCTCGCCCACCGTCAACGTTTTCCGTCGTTTCCGCGCGGGCAGCGTCCGCCGCGCGGAACGGACGAGGGCAAGGGGCGAAATAGGCGGCGCGAGATGGAAGGAAAGCCGAGGAACCGCCTCCGCGCGGTCGGCGATCCACCCGGAGGGCCCCTCGGAGGGCCCCTCGGAGGGCCACCCGCGCGACCGAGGGGCGCGATGACGCGCGTGAAAAATTGGAAATGCCTTACCTAGGCGGAATTCGGGGGAAGAAATAGGTGCGCCGAGCGGACAGGGACGATGAGTCGACCGAGGGAAGCCGGGGCGGAGCGGCGCGCTCTCCTCCGACCACCCGGCCACTCGGCCGCGGACGATAGCTCGAAGGTCCTGTCCGAGGGCGACCTTCGCCCTGGAGGCGCTCGCGAGGCTGCGCGCCGTGGGACGCGAAGGGACGTCGCGCGAAAACTCGTCGTGGGATAATTCGAGCGATAGAGTCGTTAATTGCGAGAATGGGTCGGTTCGGCCGCGAGGTCCGGCACTCGGCCTCGAGCCCTCTCGGAATTTCTCGACCCGCAACGAATCGACGGCCGTTGTGCGGTAGGTAAGAGGCGCAGCGCAGGGTAATGCCATAAAGCGTCTCCCGGCCCGGTCCATCCCTTTCTCCGACGATAATTAGCCGTTCTCTCGTAATTTCGGCCACGCCGCGCAAAACTGCGCCTTCGCGTCAGGTTTTCTAGGGCTTCGAGAGCCGCGTCGAATCGTTAATAATTGCGAGAGCCTCGGGACGCGGTCGGCCGCAAAAACCTCTCGATTCCACGACTTTTCCTCCGCTTCGTTTCCAGGACGAAACGGAAGAGACCGCCCTCGGTTCGCCGCGGCGCGTCGGAGGGAATTCCGAATTGGTCGTCCCTCGTGGTTTTCCATTGGAACGGGGATGCGCGTTTGGCCGTCCAGCCACACCCTCTCAAATGCCCGGCGAACATTTTCGAATTTGTCACAGACAGGTGAGAGAGAAGGCCGGATGCGGACCTCTCGAGTCTCGGTCAAAGGGGAATCCACGGAACGGTCCTCGTCGGTGCGCGGGGACCTCCGTCGCTCCCGTTCCACGTTTACGCTTCCGGGATCCTCGTAAACGGACGATTCTCGCTTTCCCCATCGCTCGCCCC
This sequence comes from Cerceris ruficornis, assembly GCA_963989415.1. Classification (NCBI taxonomy): domain Eukaryota; kingdom Metazoa; phylum Arthropoda; class Insecta; order Hymenoptera; family Crabronidae; genus Cerceris; species Cerceris ruficornis. Next base: position 17,760,058 of record OZ022526.1, on the reverse strand, counting down.
TCTCGGTCCACCCGGTCCTCTCGGCCGTAAAGTATCTAATTTCGCCAAATTAATCGATCGTTCGTCGACGTAATTTATCGTTGCGACCGGTATCTCGAGTGTGGTCCGAGCGAGGTATCGTTCGCTTCTCTCGCGACACGACGATAAATTAATAGCGAATCGACGTTGATGAGGGCCGATAACCATCTACTCCGCGCCTCTCTGCCCCGCGAACCGATCGCGTGGTAGGTATTTCGTTCAAAATGCCAAACGTTGGGACTCTCGAGAGAACGGTCCGTTGGGAGACTCCGAGGCGGAGGAGGAGGAGGAGGAGGAGGAGGGGTGGAGGAGGCAAGGGAGGAGGTGGACGAGGAGGAGGCGGAGGAGAGAGCCGGAGAACGAGAGAGACGGCTCCGCGAAGGAGCTCGACATTCCAGATGCGCTGTAACCAATTTGTGAGCCGGACGATAGTGACAAATACACGATATTGCCATAACGTATCGCCGGGACACGACTATCGTCCGAATTAATAGTCAACGCCGCTGACTAATAGCCTCATTAATTAACGATCCGCGGGACCAGATTAGCCTAATCCGGCTTAATTTAGTGATCGTACGGTCGCTCTCCTATCCACCTGCCTGTCTACGAGACCGAGAGTAGCCCGGTTTCTTTCGGTCAGGTAAACCTCCGAGTCTCCTTCTCTGCCTCTCTCTCTCTCTCTCTCTCTCTACCTCTCTACCTCTCCGCGCCTCTGCCTCTCTACCTTTCTACCTCTCTGCCTCTCCTCCTCCGACCTACCTTCGGACCGTTTCTTCCTCTCGTCCGAATAAACGACCCACCGTCTACCTTCGTGCCGATCACCGATCCGAGCATGGTAGCCGAGGATCCTCCGTTAACGCGACGCGACGTTCCCAAGATCGTGAAATCGAGACGGCCGGAGGAATCTTCGAAGGACGAGCTCGACCGGTGGAAGGATGGGTGCAGAGGAGCAGAGAGCGAGGAACGGGGGGAGAAACGCGAACGCGCTATTCCCATCGATAACATCCTCGACGTTTTTCCGCCGGTTTGCGTGCGAACGCGCACGAAACGTCGACGTTATCTTTCGAAAGATTACTAATACGCATCGCCAACGAGACTCACTCGCAAAGAGAAGGAGGAGAAGGATGAAGAAGAAGAGGAGGAGAAGGAAGGAAAAGATTGTTCTCGCGTTCTCCTCAATTGAGAAGAGCCATCGTCGTCGTCGTCGTCGTTACGATCGTCCTCGTTTGCGATCGAGGCATCGACAGGTTGCTCTCGAAAGTGGCATCCTCGACTCGGTCGAGGGTTCGCGCGACTCCCTCGAGGAGGCTTAAGCGGGTTTACGTCCAGCCGAAGTTGTTTAAGCGCTTGTACAAATAGAATACAAAGCGCCGTGCAAACAACGGCTAAAAGGTTTGAGTTGTAACGCGCTCGAACGCTCTTCACGCTGGCAAACGGTTATCGGGATTGTCGCGATCCAAGCTTCCCTGCCCCCCGTACGATGTCCCGCCGCCATTTTGGTGTACCTGCTACTATAAATCTCCGTTTGTTTTGCCCTTGCGCGTCGGCGTACCGTTCTGCGTACCTTTCTGCGAAAGACGCGCTTGGATCATCGACGATGAAGAGGGAGAGAGAGAGAGAGAGCGGCCGTTCGAGGCTCTCGGTAATCACGGATCTCACGGATCTCACGAATCTCGCGGAACATTCCGAATTCTCGGGCTTCTAGAACCGAGCGGAGGCGAGGAACGCGGCAAAGTGGTCGCCCGGCAGGAGCGAGAACGAGGAGAACGGGGAGAAGGAGGAGGAGGAGGAGGAGGATCAAAAATCATCCCGAGTCGGAGCCGTGGCAAAACGCGCGTTCGTCTTCCATTATCGCCTAATTGGATGAAGATGCACATCCCTTTGTCCCCGGCGAGGGGAACCGAGGGAACCGTGGCTCCGGCGAAGGCGCAGGAGGCGCGAGTCCGGAATCTCGCCCGGTTACACGTCGCGTTCGGAAAGCGGGAATCGGCCGATCCAGGATGGAGCGGACGAGTCGCGTTTAACCCGTTATCGGGCACTTAATAGCGAGAGAGGGAAAGTGGCGGACGAGTCAACTCGCGCGCCGCGGTGAAGAGGCATTCTCGAGCGACGAGACGACTCGTCGTTCCCGCTTACCGGGTTAATTGTTTTGCCCGGAGATAATTGGGAGGCAGTGCCTGCCGATTGGTCGGCGAGATGACTCGAGGATTCGCGGCGTTTAAGTGCCTCATTGTTGCACGACGTCCTCGAAGCGTCGGTTCGCAAGGGCGGAGGCGCCCTTTAAGTAAGAGTTAATCGCCACCAACTCCACCCTCTCCGGCCGCATCGCTCGTCCGTCGGAGGACCTCGAGGTCGGTTCGCTCCTCGGATCCCCACGGGAGCCCTTCCGTTCTCACGGATTCCGCCGGCTCCTCCGAGCGATCTCGTCCCGATCATTCTCCACCGGCGAAAACCGATCCCAAGTCCAACAGTCCGAGCAGACGTATTTGAGCGAAACGATTCCAGGAACGCGCGTTTGTTCGCGAATCGGGAGGCGAGCAGCGAACCTGCGTCGTCGACTCACCGTCGACTCACCGTCGACTCACCGACGAATCACCGACGAATCACCGACGAATCACCAAAGAGTCACGGCCGAGACACGAGCGAGCCCAGGGAGAATTCTCCTTGAGAATCGTATGACCGATCGATTCGAGATAGACCAAACGTCGGGACAAATTAGAGAGGCAAAATGTTGTGACAGAGTTTCATAATCGACCACCTCCTCCTCCAAATTCAGCGATCTGTGGGAGCGTGAGATCGATTCGAATGGCTCGATACGCCTCGGCTTCCCGTTTCGCTGGCCCAATGGAGAGACACCGCGTGGAAACGCTCACCGTCATCGATCATCCGCCGGCGATCTTTCCTCCCGAACCACCCGGATACTCCGGATAGGTCTCGCAAGCCGGCCGACGCTCCGAGATCGCCGCCGGGACGAGCCGCGGCAAAACCATCGCCGTTGACCCGTTAACCCGTTGACCCCCGAGTTACAGTTGGGAGTCACTCTCCGCTCGACGCGGAGGGCGCGAGTCTTTCCCGCGTGGCAGGAGGTGCGCTCGATTCGGATCGGTTTCCACCTCGGCGATCCCTGCATCCCCGGGAAATACTTTCCGCCGCTAAAAAGATTAGATACGGCCGTAATAGTTTTTATTGCACGGCAGTCTCGGGGTTTCGAGAGGGAAGACGTACAGTATATAGCGGTATAGGTATACACGAGCAGAGAACGCAGGGCGTGAGAGCGAGAGGGAGAGAGGGAGAGAGAGAGAGAGAGAGGTCGGGAGGGGCAGGGAAGCAGGGAGGAAGAGAAACTACCGCCCTTTTGCCGCGAATGTCTTCGATTTGCCTAAGCAAACGGAAGGGCCATAAACGCGTGCTTGGCCCTTTGGAGCCGACATTAGCATCGCTATCGAGGAACCATCGGTCTGTGTGATTGCTTAATCCCGCGTGGCGCGGCCGAGCGCTCATCCTGGGAACGAGAGGCAGTCGGGTTTTAGTTTTACAGTGGCTACTCGAACGGCCGCTCCGACGGCCGTTCGCTCCAACGGCTACTCTCTCGCCACCAACGCCACAATTTACCTCGCGACTTTGATTTTTTCGTTGGACCGCGGTCGAGAGGCGGTCTTTCCTTCTTCTCCTCCTCGCATCTCGTGGCCTCTCTCTCTCTCTCTCTCCTCGGTCTCGCTCCCTCCGGCGGGACGTTTATCGACGGACTGCCCCGGTAGACGCGCGTATTAATAATCGTGGCCTCGTCCGATCTTCCGTTCGTATTTCGAGTCATTAGGAGGTTTATCCGTATTCGAGACTAAGCCGAAAGATCGTTAAAGTTATTTTGGGTGGCCGGAGGCGCCGATTGCTGGTGGAATTTAAAGAGGACCGTCTCCACCTTCCTGTAAATATTTGCCAGCAACGTGGCCGGAAAAACCGCGCGGCTCCGGCTCTCCTCGGTGTCGCTCCTCCTGCCCGAGCCTGATCCTCGAGTGCACCGCAAATACAAAACCGTTGGCTGGAAGAAGCCGATTTTCCGGCGAAACGACCGGGACACTCGGCCGGCGGGAATCGCGAGTCGAGAGGACGTGCCTCGTCCTCGGATCACGGAGGCGCTCGATCCTCCCGATCGAGAGAAACGCGTCGATCGAGCGACGTTTGGCTCGCTCGAAGACGGGGACGGAGGGCCGAGCGACGGCACGTACGAGCCGAGGAGCCGGAGGGTGCCGAGTGCTGCGTTCGATAATATTTGACTGCGACGAGAACGAGACGAACGAGAGGAAGGATAGGAAGGTGCGTCTGGTTTGTTCCTGCTCGGGCTCAAACAGCGAGCCCTCCGGCCCTCGCGCCTCCCTCTCGCGCCGCATTCTCGCTCTCTTATCTTAATTCTCAAACAAAAGAAGCGTCCGAGAGAGAGGCGCGGTGACTTATCTGATTCTCCGGTCGCGTCTTGCCCCTCGTTCGGACCATCCGATCCGTTCGCGCCTCGTTTCTTCTAGCCTGTCACCTTGCGCCGTGACCGGCCCGCCTCTCGTCGACCGTCACCCCCGAGGATCGTCGAGGCTCGAGGCGAGTACGAAAATTCGCGCCGGTGTTTTCTTAAGATTCCTTCCGCGATCCCGAGCCCGCTCGGCTCGCTTCGACTACCCGTCTTCCTCGACCGGCAATTATCCGCCGATACCGATCTACGAGTCGTCGAGGGCCACCGGTCCGAGCCTCACCCCCGTTCAGCCCGCACCCCTCTTTTCGGCGATTTTCGTATTCGGACCTCTCGAGTTCTCGATCGGCTCGAGGAGTCTCGAATTTTCCGCCGAACGATCGGACGGTATCCGCGCTCCGCCGGCGTTCCCTCGGAGGCGGACTCTTGCGCGTCGACGATCGGTAAAACGAGACGAGGGGAAATCCTCCTGGACGACTCGCGGCAAGGAGACCGACGAGCGGCAGAGGTCGGTCGAGGAGCGCCGCCTTACCGGCGCGGAATGGACGGTTGCCCGCTTTACCAGCGACGAAGCGTGCCGCATCTTCGCCCCTGTGAAACGCAACCTCTCGTCGAGAACGCGGCTCGACTCGGAGAGAGAAAATCGAATCTCGCCGTCCCTCGATCGATCGGGAGTGTGTGCCCGTCGAAGCGTCTCTGGGCCCAAGTTGCGGCGTCTCGTTTTTGTCGCTCGCACGATCGGTCTCCAGGGTGCGCGGATCCTGCGACGAGGTGTTACGCGAATGTTTTGGACCGGCCAATGACCGTGGTTGTCAGGGGCGAACCCCTTCTCGTCGCCCCTCCGTAGAGAGATCATCCGCGATATTTTTCCGACACGGTCCAGGACGAGTCGAGGATTCGTTCGTTCCCGCTCGATTCGCGGACACCGCGTGCTCCCGTCGGGAGCGTCAAGAGTCCCGAAAGGGGAGACGACGGAGAAAGTGGAAAGAGATTCAGGCAAGAAGCAGGGCTGGAACGGTGGGACGGGAGCCGGCCGTTGTTTGTGGGGATTGTTTAGATCGGCGAGAATCGTTGGGCATCGTTGGGCATCGTTGGGCATCGGTTGACATCGGAGTTTGCGCGAGGAGAGGGAAGAGAAGAGCGAGGGAGAGAGAAGGAGGAGAGAAAGAGGGAGAACTCGCGTGGATCAATACCGAGGAGGGTGAAGTCGCCTCCACCTTTCGGGAGTAACAGTATGCTCGCGCCGTGGATACGCGCCGCACGCTCCTCGCTCGAGCCGTCGTCCGAGAGACTTCCCGTCAGAGCTCCGACAGAGCCCGCTCGAAGGGGTTCCCTCGGCAACGCTCTCGTTCGCGCGTCCGTTCTCCTTCCGTTTCGAAAACCCCCTCGACTCGAACGGAGGAAACTCGAGGGCAGATCGGAGTACCGGTCGGGCCGACTTTGGAGACTCGCCGCGAAAGGATGCGCCTCTCTTGCGACGAGAGAAGAGCCTTGGAGGTCTCGCGCAAAAACTTTCTCGCTCGTCGGAGCCTCGCCTCCCCTCGAATCCGATCCCATCGAATCGACTACGGTCGGTTCGATCGTCCGACGCTCGACCCGATCGTCCTTCCTCTCCTCGAGGCCGCCGCTCGTAGGATCCGCCGGAGTCGAGTCTCCGAGGATCTCGTTCGCGAGAGCGGAGCGAGAGCGATCGCGGCCGCCGGATCGCTCGCCCGGAGGGCCGTCAAACTTTCTTCCATCGTTCGACGACCCTTCGACGGCCGTTCGAGAGGAGATTTGGCGATTCTCCGCGAGAGAATGGGAAAAAATGGGGAGGAAGGAGGAGGAGGTGCGTCGTCGCGACGGCTCGTAATCTCGAACCCTTCTAAGGATTCGTCGTTTCGAGCCTCCGTTCTGGCATTCCACGTCGCTCGCTAAACGCCCCTACGTTGAGCGGCGAGGCGCGGAGAGGCGAGAGGAGGCGCGGTTCCTCCTCGACGAGGCGTACGCCGAATCTACCTGGAGTCGTACGGTTTTTTTTCCTCCCGATCGAATCGGCGCGCTCTCTTCCCTTGCAGAGAGAGCAGCCGAGCCCCAATCGCCCGTTCGACTCGTGAAACGAAGCTCCGATCGGACCGATCGGCGAATCCTCGGACGGTGACGACGGCGATCGAGACAAGGGCGACGCGCCGCTTCTCGCGGTAATGCCAACGGTCGACTAGAGCGCGCGATCGCCGAGGGAGGAAGGAGAAAGGAGGACGGAGGAACGAGGAAGGAGAAAGAAAGTCGCTGCCGGGGTGTGTCGGTGTTTACCGTTGGTCAGAGGGTGAGTACGACTCCGATCGTGAGATCCGTTTGGCCGGGAATTGCGAGAAGTTTGAGAGCGGCGCCGGCCTCCGGTCCCCGCTCGGACTTTCCGCGACGGTCGGGATCGAGATCCGCGAGATCGTCCCCGTGTATCGTTCGATCGCCACGACCGCGAGTCATCCTCCTTCGGTCTTATCTCCCGCCGTCCGAGCGGAGAGGAGATAACGCCGAGGCGAGGACGCGGCGATCGTCCGAGCGCTGTCCGGCGCGAGTCGGGCCCATTGCGCGCCGCGATGCATCGCCCCGTTGGCTCGTCGGCGAAACTTTCGGCGAATCTTTCGGCCAGCCTCGCGGGCGTCCGAATATTTCCTTCGAGCGAACCGTCCCGCGCGATACCGAGACTTCGCTAGACAGCGCGTCGTGCTGCGCTGCCTTTCCCGCGATACCGATTCCTCGCGTCACCGCCTATTTCTTATTGTCAGCTTCGTTCGGCGTCTGTTTGTCGACGATTATCGGTGACCTCGATAATGAACGCGCGCGCGGACCGTATCTCGCGCCTCTGCTCCGCTTCCTCCTCTCTTCCCTCTTGTAGCTTTTCTCTCCTCTCCCCTCGCTCCTCGTTCCTCCCTCCGCCGAGCGCCCTTCGCTCGCCGCGGCCTCCCTCCTGTCCCGCGACTCCGCGCGCATTATCTGCCGCGACAGCATTCTACGCAAACAGTCACCTGCGTTTGATCGAACGCAAATCTCGAATCGACGTCAACCGGTCGTCTCTGGTTTTTGGCGGTTCGTGCCGACGCGCAATCGGGTAATTAATGACTTTCCGAACGCCAAAGAAGCAGACACGATGCGTCACGGCTCGCGACCCGCAATCGCGCGGCAGCGATACGCGAACGACCGCAGATGCGTCGCTCGTTCAAACGCTAAGAAGAGAGAGAGAGAGAGGGATAAGAGGGAGAACGAAGAAATCGACGTTCGAGCAACGAGGATCGTTGGCAAGATCCCCGATCGGCGCGAAAAGTTCCGCGAGCGCGCACATTTGTCAATTGATCCTTCGCGTATACTCCGAACCGACTCGCGGTCTTCCACGGCGCTGTTGTCATCGCGTCAACCTTCGAACGTCCGAGCGTCCGAGCGTCGGAGGTACTTGGCACGTTACGGTTCTCGAAGTCTCGACGAGGCGAGGCGAACGTCCAGCGGCACACGAACCAACTCAAAGTCCTGTAGAGGCCTTCGGGGCGCGTGGGTGGGTGGGGCGCGAAACGACGATCGGAAGGAGACGACGCTTCTTCTCGGCGGACGATTCGAGCTCGACGGAGGTCGTCCATTCGTTCGACCTTATTTCGCAATATCTGTTGGTCGGTTGGGCGGAGTTTCCTTATCAGCGGCGGCGGCGGTGGCGGCGACGGCGACGGCGACGGCGGCAGCGGCAGCGGCGGCGGATGCGCCCGATCGAAGCGAGTCGTCGGTGACCACGCGACGACCCTTTCTCGATCGCTCGCCCGCTGACATCGAGGAGGTCCCAGCCGGTCGACGCCGGTCGTCACCGGCCGCCGCCACCGGTCGTCGTTGGCCCTCGTCGGTCGCTGTCTGTCGCCGTCGGCCGGTGGTAAACAGTCGAGTCCCGATCATCGCGGCGCATAGACGTTCGTAAACGCGCGCGCAACGAGCGTCAGAGTGATCCAAAGTGCGATCGACCGGTATCGACTTCTCGCGCGCCCCGTATCGTCGGCTCGCGCGGCCTGCCCCTTGACCGGCGGATCTCGACGGAATTCGACGTCCACGGAGGGAACGACGCTTCCCGATTTGCCCGACGCTTTCGCCGAACGCCACCATGAACTTGGACAAGTACGACCGCGCTTCCCGTGTCGCAACGATCGATCGTGTTTCCGGATCGAGCGAGATCTCGCCGAAGGATCCTCGCTGGCTCGACGGTCCTGGGACGAATGGTCGCGCGAACGATAGCGCGAACGATAGCTCGAACGAGGGCACACGAGCGCGCCTCCGACCGATCCGACGGGCGCGCCTCGCCGATGCGACGATAACGCGCGGATCTTCGACGGCCTCGAAGGTCGTGGATCCGCGATCGTTCCCAAGGATTTGCCGCTATCTCGAGAGCGCGCTTAATTCCTCAAAGCCGTTTCGCTCGACGGCGAGAGGAGACGAGAGCGGACGGCCGGTCCCGTCTTCTCGTCGCGGCAACTTCCTGCTTGCGCTTCCCGCCGGCGGGAAACCGCTCGAAGAAGGAAAAGTCGCGACAATCGGAGCGAAACGTGGCCGAGGCGTGCTCGCGAGAAGAGTCGCACTTTGACCTTCGTGACGTCGCGGTACGTGGAATTCCTTATCGGCGTTGGTCGGTCCCCGATTGAACGCTCGACGCTCGGCGATTGCGCTTATCGCCGTCGTTCTTCAGGGAAGAGAGAAAAGCGAGGAGGCCCGTGCGGGTCGACTCGAATCCCGAAAGATGCGTCTCGAAGGCTCGCGCGCTCGCGACGCGGCCGGCCTTTCGATTATCGCGGAAATTTTTCCGCGGCGATACCTGTCAGACCGGATCGCGAGTCCGCGGCCGCGGAATCGGGGATAACCGATGACCGTCCGGGGGGAAAGAGTCGCCGACTAGTCGCGAAACGTGGGCGGTGGATTGATCATCGAGGCTTCTCTCCTCGTCCGCGCGTCGATCTTCGTCTTCCGCGCGTAGAATTTTCCGGAAAGAGGCGCGCGCGATACCGACGACCACGTGAGCTTGCGAGCTTCTCGAGAAGCGGAAGAACCGGACTTGCTTCGCGAACGGGCGCGCAGACGCCGAAGGTTCCAGTGACGAGCGGAGAAGGTATTCGAGACGCGTCGGAGCGAAGATCGTATCGGCCGGAACGTTCAATTTTCACGCGCTTATCGTTGGCTCTCGCGCGCTGGCGGGACCGTCGACGATCGTCGAGGCTTGCCGCGTTGCGCTCGGGAAAACGGAAGAACGCAGTCGCGAATGTTGGCCAGCCGAGGCACAAAAACTGCCGTGTCGCAAGGACTTTTTCATTCGAAGTTGTTGTTGCTCGTTAACGCGCCGTCATTGACGATACGCGGTCCATGCAATTACCGTGTTCGGTCAATCTCTCTCTGTCTCTCTCTCTCTATCTCTGTCCCCGAAGAATGCGCGCAAAATCCGCGCGAACGCGGGGGAGAAAGCTTTCGGACGGCGAGGAAAACGCGGATCCGATTTTGTCGGTCTTCCGTGTTGGGGAGAGCCCCTTGACCTCCGACAATTAAACGATTATCGCGTCCTCCCCCAGCTTGTCGGAGGGTTCTCCCTCGGTAGAGGCGTCGGAGAAACGGGCGGCCACGCTCCGGTGCGGGCCGTTCATTATGTAAAGGCGCGTACGTGGAGATAGGAGGTAGGAGGCGGTAATTATCCACTTGACCGGCCGCTAATCGCAGCCCGACCGCGTTCGAAGCTCACGGTGATCTTGACATTCCGTCGATCGACCTCCATTTCGCGTTCGAGAGAAGAGGCGCGGCTGAATTTCAATGAAATCCCGAGACCCGCGCGGAATTCCTTTCCCGCCGATCCGTTCTCGTCCAGAGTCCGCGGACGGGGCGCTTCGATCGCGAAACGCGCGACCGTCTCTCCGTTTGGATGTTTGCGTCGCTTCTGGCTGTCGCAGGTGCGACTGCACTCATCGTTTCCGACGTGCATCGACGACGACGACGCAAACTCGCTTCGACGCGTGAACCGAGAAGCAAGTCTCGGCGTCCCGACGCCCTCGAACTTTCGGGGCCGAGTCGGAGGGAAAGGAGGAAAGCCGGCCGTTCGGCCGTTCGTCGAGGCATGCAACGATCGAGGGCCGACGACCGGCTCCGTTTCCGTCGTTCCATTCTAACTGGCATTGCGTCTATCGTTAGAATCCTTTGTGATCTCATATGCTTTCTAATAGCCTTTTTGTGCGCGCTCGTTCGCTCGCTCGCTCGTTCGGTTCCCACGCGTCGAATTACTAAAATTCCCTCGCGGAGCCCTTCGGTCCGATCGTTTCGCCGGCCTTCCCTCCCCGCGGTCGCACCTTCCGGCGCGAATAGATCTCCGTCTCACGTTTTTCCGCTAATCGTCGACTCGTTAGCCGGCGGATATCGCGCCTTTTCGCCCGCTCCTATTGTACGTCCGGCCGGCATCGTCGAGGAAAACCGCGGGCGGACCTTGAGGGAGAAAGCTGGAGGGACTCGTCGGACCGGCGGGTCCGGTGATCGTTTTCGGTGTCGTCGCGACTCGACTTTGGCGACGGAAGGTCGATCGACGAGCGAGTCGGCGCGACGAGCAACCGACGAGCAACCGACGAGATACTTCCCCTCGAGGAAGTTAATTGTTGAGCGGAAAGTCGCGCGTGCGCCGGCGCAGAGGCGGTAATTGCGCGCAAAGTGCCGACCGTCAATTGGTTCGCAATCCTACGCTCTTTTCGCTCCGCTCGCAGAGAAGATAATCCCCTGAAATTCTCGGCAAATAGGACGGCTTATCGGCGTCACTTAATCGCCGTCTCGGAAGGACGGTGTCGCGTATTTATGGTCTCGGAACGTCGATGAGTCGACGAATCGAGACGGGAGGATAGGAGCGAGTCGGTTTCCGACGCGCGACGAACGAAGATCCCGAAAGTCGGCGAGAATCGCGCAAAGAGGGACGAGGTTGGTTTGACGGAAGCGTTCGATTTGTTTTTTAGACCGTGGATGCAGCCGGGTATCGGAGGTGGAGTCGGAGGTGGCGCCGGCCACGCAGGTGGGACGGGTGACGATGAGGCCCCGAAAGATCCGGGTGCTAGGATCACTCATCAGTCTTACACCGAGAAAGACTACGAAGGTACAGAGCTTCCCCGTTTTTCGCATCCGGCTTCCGGTTCCGGGCCTTTTGCCGCAAAACTTTGAAGCGCTCTCGGATGTCGGAGCGGGGGAAGGGGTCGTTTTAAGCGCCCGTTGCCGCGTCGCTCGATCGGATCGACGGATCTGGCTTCGGTGTTTGCTCACAGAACGCGTCTTTGGTGCTTCGAAAATCGTTACCCGATTAAGTCGTCGCCGCCGACGTTGATGTCTCTGTCGACGTCGAATCGGGGTCACCTGTCCCGATGCGATCTTGAACGGTTAACGACGTGCCAAAACAACCGACCGATCCATCGATCGGAAATCGGCGGAACGTCCCTCCGGTTCATCGATCGCGCAAACTCTCGAGCCCTCCGACACCCCGTCGACCCGAGTCACAGACTCCGCGAGGAACCGCGCGCCGGAGCGTCGACGTTGTCGCTCTCGGCAGCGCCTGGCAGCCACGAGGAAAGGCCGCTTCGAGAGCCACTGACGCGAGTTCTCTTTCATCTGCTTCCAGGTCACAGAGCGCACACGGTTTACGTGGGCGTGCATCTGCCCGCTGAACGGAGGCATCGCCGACACCACAAACACCATCATTCCCAGCGACAGTCCTACGGTTCCGATAAGGAGAATGCCGACAACGACAGACCGAGTAAGTTTCTTCCTCCCCTTTTCTCCCCCTTTCCCCGTCGTGCCCTTTGCTCCGCCGTGTATTCTCTCGCTCCCCTCGACCTTTCTCCGGCTATCGGGGCGTTAAGCGAATCGCGATTTTCCCGCCGGGCAGCGCGTGGGCTCCCCATTTCTCGGCTTCGGGTCGGAGCGCGAGCGTTTCGGCGAGTCGCGCGAGACGAGGTCGGGGAAGAGCGATCTCGGCTAGATTCGGTTTTTCGGCGAAAAGAGACGCTTTTGGACGCTCTTGGACGTTCGATCGCTTCGGCTTCCCTCGGCTTCGTCGTCGCGAGAGGCAGGAGCCGTTTGTTCGTTTGACGAGAAAACGTTTGGGAGGAGAGGGACATTAGGGAGACGGTGGCGACGATAGGCGCGAAGGCGGGAGGGTGGCTCCTCGGGTCGTGGCAGCGTTATCGAGCCGCCCGTGGCTGGGGACTTATCCGGCTATTCACCCTGCCTCCGAAGGCTCCGAAACGCTCCGAAGTCTCAGGCGTCTCCGACGGTTCCAGGGCATCGGGCACGGAGGGTGACCGACATCGCCTTCCGCCGAGGGCCTTCGAGCTCTTCCCCCTCGAGGAGCCACGCACCGGCAGCCCTCTTCGCCCATCCTCGCCCTCCCTCGCTCCCAAAGGGGTCTTTCAGCGACCGAGAGAAATGCCTCTCGAATGCTCGAGAATAAAGGGAAACGCGCGAGGGTTATCGACGGCGGATGGGCTGCTTCTCGGTCGCCGTCGGACAGCATCGAGCCTCGGGCCTCGAGTGCGCCGATTAAAGCCCACTTGGGGCCGCAACAAATGGAAATTCCCTCTCCTCCTTCGTAAGACGGCCCGGGGAAACGGGGCGGAAACGTTCCGTTTTCGTGGAACAATTGCGCGTTCGGCGAGTAGCCAAAAGTGGATTCGTTTCGCGGGCGCTCTCCCGGAAGGAGCTCCCGATTCCGCTCGACGAGAGATCGCGAATAGTGCGGGCACATCGGCCAACGGGCCGCGAGTGCTCGTCGAGCGGCCTCGAGAAGCCGTCGAAGGAGAATCGACGGCTACACCCCGACGCTTTTCTCTCCTTCTCTCGTTGACGTTTCAGGACAATTGCCGATGACTCGCAGGAGTCGACTCTCTAGCATCTGCGACCCCGACGGCGAGATGATACGTAAGCCCTTAGCTGTGCCAGCAGCACGCCTCTCTTTCTCGGTGTCACCGCTCGTCCCTTCGACCTCCCCTCTCGTCCTCGCCCTCGCCCCGGCTCCACCCCCTCGGGAAGTCCGTTCGTCCGTGCCTACGTCCCGTCCGTTCCGATCGATCGTTTCTCGATCGCCCCGGCAAAAATAGCGTCCGCGATGGCAATCTCGCGCGATCGTATCGGATCGGATCCGAGAGAGGCGGCGCGACGTTTGATCGAGGACGATCGCATCTGTCGACGATCGGTGTTTATCGCGCAAGAGGCACCTCTCGGCCGGTGCATGTGCAAAAGCCCAATTAATTCGTTTACGATCGTTGCCGGTTACGCAAGGGGAATAGGCCGCTGCCTCGAACGCCGTCGCGTCGAGGCCTCGCTCGAATTGCGCTCGGGTGCGCGCGAGATCTCGGCTGCCGGCAATCGAGACCGCGAGCCGAGCTCCCTTGCGAGCTCGTCCCTGGACGGGAATCCGCGCGAGCGAGGCCATTTTCATCGCGCGCCAACGAGCAAGCCTCGTCGGCACCGTCTTCGCGATCGGTGCTTCTATCGAGCCCCCTTGCCGCTCCCTCCGCTCCTGCCCCTCTCCGATTCACGATCTTTCACGTTTCTGCATGCGTCGCCGAACGTTCGCGTTTCGTTCGTTCGGTCCGTCTCCACCGTTTCTCTCTCGCTGTCACTTTTTTCTTCTCGCCCCTCGTCCGGAGCATCCTCTCGCTCCTCGACGAGCCCGGGCGTCCTTCCGTCCCGTTTCGGTCGAGTCCAGCGCACCTCTAGAGAGAACCGTGCACGTAGCCGAGTTCGCGGCCGAGGGACGAATCCGGACGATCCCCGAGGCGATCCCTCTCGATCGTCCTCCTCGATGACCCTATCGATCTCCCTCGGCTCGCGTCTCGATGACTCGCGGAATGTCTCTTCCACCGTGGGTGTCGGAGTCGTCGCGGATCGCGCTTCATGCCGGCCCGTTTCAATTTTCAGTCACGCCGCCGGCCCAGAGGGTGCAGTTCATCCTCGGCGAGGAGGTGGGCGACGATGCCCACGAGTCCCATCCCCTGTTCTCCGAGATGGAGGAGCTCGTCAGAGACGGCGACGAGATGGAGTGGAAGGAAACGGCGAGGTAAAGATCTCCGCTTTCCCCCCGTCCACGGATTCGTTCTATCTCGCGGCTCGTAGGTGGATCAAGTTCGAGGAAGACGTCGAGGAGGGTGGAAACAGGTGGAGCAAGCCGCACGTGGCTACCCTCTCGCTGCACTCCCTCTTCGAGCTGAGGAGCCTGCTGCTGAACGGCAGCGTCATGCTGGACATGGAGGCCACGAGTTTGGAGCAGATCGCCGACCTCGTCCTCGAGAACATGGTGAACAAGGGCACGTTGCCGATCGAGGCGCGCGAAAAGGTACGAACGTCATTTTCCTCGGACGTCGAGTCCGCGACGGATGGCCGAGGAGGTAGGGAACCGGGGGAAAATATTCGGGAAGACATCGGGAATTTCTTTCGCAGGTGAGGGAAGTTCTTCTGGTGAGACATCGACACCAGCACGAGAGACGCAAGGACAACAACATGTCGAGGCTTCCGATCATACGATCGTTGGCGGAGATAGGACGAAACCACTCCTCCTCGAAGAGTAAGTCTTCCCCGCGCTCTTTCAACAAATCCGTTCGAGTTTCGCGGCAGAGCTATCGGAGTAACCTTCGGGCATCCGGCAGCCGATCGCTGGATCGCGGGGCGACGCGAAGCCGCGAGTACGAGGTCGATTCTCGCGAGCGCACGATCCGCTCCTCGACCGTCCTTCGATCAGCTTTCCCCTTACTTTTATCTTTCAACTTTCACCTCTGCCGCTTTCCAGAAGTCTCTCTTATTTATTTTACTTTCAGCCCCTATTTTTCAGACCTCCTCCACCCCCCAGACCCGTTACTTTTATTTTAAACCTGGAGTTTCGTCCAAGAGCCATACGGAGAACGGGGGTATCCGGGCGGAAGCGTCGGGTTCCCCCGAGTACCTTAACCTCGCTAAACACGTGCGACACGAAATTTTCAGATTGCAACTGTTCATGTGGTTTGCATGCCTTGTTGACGTCAGATTTGCAGGAGCGTCGCGACGCCGGGGAGGCGTACACGCCCTCCGTCGCGCGCAGCAGCAGCTGCCCAAATTCCAATACGGCCCTTCTATCGAAAGAGGCCAAAGACCTCAAGGGTCCCTACCTCCTCGTTCCAGGTATAGTTTAGGCCAGTTCGCTGATAAGCAGCACTCTGGGGTTACGGTGCTTTATCCCCGGCTTTCCGGCTTTCCAGCTTCCGAGCTTACGTGCTTTCGGTTTGCCTCCTCCCCTTCCTCCCTTTCGTCCCTTCCTGCCACCCTCCCTCGAACGCGAACGGCACGCGCGCCAGAATCGCCGGCAACCGCGAAAACGAGCAACGCCCGCTCCGACAACGATCTCTCGTACCTACCGATACTTCTCCCCCCGATGGTCGCGCCTCGGCAAACGACCCGTGCGATAGAAATTCGATAAGCCACTCGAGATAAACCGACCCTCGAGTCGACTCACGAATTGCGCAATTATGCCAACGATCGATTCCGAATTAATCGGTGAGCCGCGCGATTACGAAATCATTGATCTCTCCTTCTTATGTGTTTTTCTGTCAGACGACGTTGGAGTTGCACACGTGGTAGGATTCACGGCGTGGTTCGCGATGTCGCGGCTGAAAGGTTAGATCGAAAGACCCGCAGGCTGGGTGAGACGCGATCTCCTCAACGTTTCACGACACGTCCCGACCCCCTCGTCGCTTCCGCGGCGGAAAGACGTCCGTCGGCGAGAGCGATTCGCGAATCCGAGAGAGAGAGAGAGAGACGTCGCCGCTCGGACGCGACGAGAGGGTCTCCTCTCCCCTTTGTCCACGTTCCTCCTATTCCCGTACCGTAGATTCACCTGCGAATCCGGCGTTTAGGCGCGCGGTCGTCGCTCCACGGCAAAGGGAGGAAGGATCTACCTTCGCCGATCTCGCGGCTAAACGTCGGTTCGATCGATCGCGAGGCACGATCCTGCGTTTCGTCTCGGAGGTGCACGTGCACGTATCTCGGTGTGTAATTTCGCCTCCACTATTCGATTCCTTCTCTCACTTGTGCTGTGATTCGATTCCGATCTAACGCAGGAAGGACTTTTCAGCATCCCGGCGACGCATACTAACAGCCCGACCGACAGCGAACTATCTCGAATCGCCCCCGAATTCGCCCCGACGTTTTGCCCCTCGCGACTCGTCGAGGCGAATTTCCTCTCCCTCCTCGTTCCTCTGTAAATAAGGGACGTTCCCGGTGTGTGTGTTTCATGCTCATTTTTAGTGGAGGAATCCAACTCCGCTCCGGCGATCGCCGGTGCGACGGCCCAAGGCAGTGGTGCAGCGCTGAACGCCGGTAGCCGCTTCCTTGCCATACCCGGTAATCCCGGTAAACTGCTCTTTTTCTGCTCGTCTATATACACGTACGCCCCCTCCCCATTTGCCCTAAAGATTTCACGTAGATGTTCTCGCGTCACTGTTCCACCGTTCCCGACGTGCGAGGGTTCTCGGGAGGTCGGCCGAATCGGCGCCACGGGAGCCCCGCGCCGTCCGATTCCCGCGACGAGCTGGCCCTCGAAACGCGGGAGGCCGACCCGCGGCCGACGGAATCCGCCCGCGGGGCGGAAGTCGCGGTCGCGTCGGCCGGCGGGGAGCGTCTCGCGTCGCGAGGGCGATCCTGAGAGGCGCGGTAGGCGGTAAGCTAGATCTCTTTCAGGCCAAGAGCCAGGCACCACCAACGGAATGGACCGAAGTCCCAGCAGCGTCTCGATCAGCAGGAATCACAGCTCGTCGGCCTTGGAGAACGGAGACGGGAATCACAAGGTTCGTCGGCTCTCTCCTCGCTCTTTCGATCGTCGCGCATCTTTGCGCGAACTCGTCCGCGTCCCGTCCACGCCGCGCCGCGAGATCTAGGAGAATCCTCAACGTATCTTTCCCGCCAGGGTAACACGCACTTTATGCGAAAAATACCGGCCGGTGCCGAGGCGAGCAACATCCTCGTGGGCGAGGTGGACTTCCTCGACAAGACCCTGTCGGCGTTCATTCGACTGAGTCAGGCGGGGATAATGGGCGACCTGACGGAGGTTCCTGTGCCAACGAGATTCGTGTTCGTCCTCCTAGGACCCATGGTGAGACCAGAGAGAGAGAGACAAAAGCTTCTCGTTTTTTCGCGCGGTCGGACCGAGAGCAGTCGGTGATTCGTGGCGCGTTGGCCGATGTCGCAGGGCGGGATCTCCGGTTTCCACGAGATCGGCCGGGCAATGGCGACCCTCATGTCGGACGAGGTCTTTCACGACGTGGCTTACAAGGCGAAGAACAGGAATCACCTGTTGGCCGGCATCGACGAGTTTCTCGACGCGGTGACCGTCCTGCCGCCGGGCGAGTGGGACCCGGCCATCAGGATAGAACCGCCGGCCGCCATTCCCTCGCAGGTGAGAACGAGAGTCCGCCGTTTTCCACGACCCCCCTGACCTACGTCCGAGATTCGCAGGAGGTGAGAAAGCGGCCAAAGGAGGAGAAACCCAGGGAGGAGATGGACGAGGAGGCGGACGAGCAGAAGCAGAGGGAGGAGTCCGGCCTCGCGAGATCCGGCCGACTGTTCGGCGGACTGATAAACGACGTGAAGCGGAAAGTGCCCTTCTACCTGTCCGACTTCAAGGACGCCCTGGCCCTTCAGTGCATCGCCTCGTTCATCTTCCTCTACTTCGCCTGCCTCTCGCCCATCATCACCTTCGGGGGCCTGCTGAGCGAGGCCACGGGGAAGAATATGGCCGCGATGGAGTCCCTCGTCTCCGGCTTCGTCTGCGGTATCGGCTACGGCCTCTTCTCCGGCCAGCCTCTCACGATCCTCGGCTCGACGGGCCCGGTTCTGGTCTTCGAGACGATCGTCTACGAATTTTGCAGGTGCTACCTCGCGGAGCGCGTTCTCCCGCCTCGGCCGCGGCCCGATCGTTCCCCTAACGCTCTCGGCCCCTTGCAGGCAATCCGACTGGAACTACATGTCGTTCCGCTTCTGGATCGGAACGTGGACGGCGGTGATACTCCTGATCCTGGTGGCGATAGACGCGAGCGCCCTGGTCTGTTACATCACGCGCTTCACCGAGGAAAACTTTGCCACCCTGATCGCCTTCATCTTCATTTACAAGGTGAGCGAGTCGGGCGGCGTTAATTGCGCAACCGTCGTTGCCCCTCGTATCCCCGCCCCTCTCCCCAGCAAGGTTAATTGGATGGGGTTGAGAGCACGAGTGCTTCGCGAATCGCTCCATCAGCGAAATCCCGACGAACTGGGTCGCGCGGATCGGGCTTCGAAAACGGCGACTCGGAAAGTGCGCGAAAACCGATCCCTTCGACCGCTGCCGCCACCCCTCCTGCCCCGCGCGTGCATCGGTGCTCGTCGACCTCGAGAATCCTTCGTTTCAGGCCATCGAGAACGTGCTGTCGATCGGCAAAAAGTTCCCCATCGACACCCACGGCGACGATCCGGCGAGCTTGGAGTGCTGGTGCAGGCCGCCGAACGACACTCTACCGTCGAGCTACGACAACGTTAATTGGACGTCGCTGAATCGGACCGCGTGTCAGGTTAATATCGTCGACGTGGACGTAGACGTCGACGCGACGACCTTCCGACTCTTAATTGGTCGAAATTGCTGGCTTCGCGGTCTCTTTGATCGGGCCGGTCGAATTAGAGACGTTCTCTACGAGAGGCTCGTCGATCTTTCCTTTTCAGAGCTACAACGGCACTCCGGTGGGCGAGGGTTGCGATATACCGCAGTACATACCCGATGTGTTCCTCATGTCAATTATACTTTTCATGGGCACCTTCTTATTATCCGTCGAACTCAAAGACTTCAAGAACGCTCTCTTCTTCCCGTCGAAGGTAGGCGTCCGGCAAACGCGCCGCTCGAGACTCTTCGACTCTCCGACGCTCCGTCTGGCCGTTATCGTTGCAGGTCAGGCAGGTCGTCAGCGACTTTGCGGTGATAATCGCCATCTTCTCGATGAGCATGCTCGATCACTTGGTGAATATTCCGACGCCGAAGCTCGAAGTGCCGGAGGAGTTCAAGCCGACCCTCGACGGTCGAGGATGGATAATATGGCCCTTCCAGAGTAATCCCTGGTGGAGCGCGGTCGTGGCCTTTCTCCCCGCCCTCCTCGGTACCATTCTCATCTTCATGGATCAGCAGATCACCGCGGTAATCGTGAACAGGAAGGAGAACAAGCTGAAGGCAAGTGCGCCGCTCACGGAATCGAGTTTCTCGACTCTCGACTCACTCTCTCTCTCTCGTTCTCGGTGGACCCTTCAGAAAGGATGCGGCTACCACCTGGATCTCTTCGTTCTCGCGATTCTTATCGAGGTCTGCTCGGTGATGGGGCTGCCCTGGTTCGTCGCCGCGACGGTTCTCTCGATAAATCACGTCAACTCGCTGAAGCTGGAGTCCGAGTGCGCGGCCCCGGGAGAGAAGCCGCAGTTCCTCGGCGTTCGCGAGCAGAGGGTCACCCACATCCTCATCTTCCTCATGATCGGATGCTCCGTTCTCCTCACGCCGATGCTCAGGCACATTCCCATGCCGGTGCTGTTCGGCGTCTTCCTCTACATGGGGGTCGCCTCCCTCAAGGGGCTCCAATTTTTCGACAGGATCCTGATAATGCTGATGCCCGTCAAGTACCAGCCGGACTACATGTTCCTTCGACAGGTGAGCGACGGTCTCCAAGAGGGACGACGATGCGTTTGCGCCGTTCGATCCGCTCGACCAACGATAAACCAATCTCGACCCCTCCGCGTCTCGTAGGTCCCACTGAAGCGCGTGCACGTCTTCACGGCGATCCAGCTTACCTGTCTGGCTTGCCTCTGGCTGATCAAGTCCTTCAGCAGCACCTCCATCCTCTTCCCCCTGATGGTGAGTAAAGGCGGGCCCTCTCCGCGCGTTCCCGTCGCGGAGCTACCGATCTACATTTCGCTGGATCTCGTTTTCGCAGCTGGTCGTTATGATCGGAATACGGAAGTCCCTGGATCTCCTGTTCACCCAACGGGAGCTCAAGATCCTGGACGACGTGATGCCGGAACCGAGCAAGAAGCACGCCGACGATCTTCGCCAGCTGGAGAGTGGGGAGGTTAGCATCCCGACGCGAATCCTAAATTGCATCCTCGGTCGTAAATAGCCCTCGAGACGGGAGCGCGAGAGAGAAGGGAGCGCGATATCGGGACGGTCCAAGCTCCAACGAGAACGGATCGCGTCGCTGGCTGTCACGGCGAACGGAGGCGGGGCTCCCGGACCTCCTAACGTCCCGTGCCAAGTAACGTGCCAAAGACGTTCCGGTGACCATGACCCGGGTGGTGCAAGGTCCTGGAGCAGTATTAGTCGAACGCGACGCTCACGATCGTTGAATCTTCGACCGGTTGCCTTTTCGACGGATCCGCCTTTAACGTCCGTCCACGGACGCGGGGAAAAGGACGTTGCGGGAACGAAACAGAGACAACGACGCGGAGAATACGGATGGAAGGTGGAAACCGTCCTGTTCTCCGCCCAGAGGAGACCGACTCGCCGAAAGCGCGATCGAGTCTCCCTTCCACGTAGATCGCGAGGCCCGACCTCGGGAGAGAAAAAGCCCGGGCGAGGCTTCTGTATCGGCTCGATGTAGGACCGTCCTTCGTGGAACGTCCGTATTGACGTAAAAAAAAAATACATTGTTGTTAAAAAACGCACAAAACCTCTCTGTAATCCTGACTCCTGTCTGCACTACCACTCGTTCTCAGGCGACTCGCCCCATCGTTCCCACATTTTCCAGCGACACCGTCCAAAAGCAATTCCCCGACACTAGACGATTCGACGCGGAAATACTCGTCCGCCCGTCCACGATGGATCTCCGGATCTCCGGATCTCCGTCGCCGTGGAAGGATCGTTTCCGGCAGGTTGCGCGCGGACGAACCCGTCCACCCGTTACCGAGAGCCATTCTTTCAGCGCGAAGAGTTCGGGGTCCAGATTTTCCTTTCGCCGCGTAGCACGTTGCTTCGCGGAATATCCGCGATGAAGGAGCCCGCGAAAGAAAGAAAAATCGAAAGAGAGCGAGAAAGAGAGTGAGCGAGAGAGAGAGAGAGAGCGAGGGTCAGTCGTCGTCGTCGAAGACGGTCCTCCGACTGTCGTCGGTACGTCGCCGCAAGTGTACCTCCCCTGTTTCACGGCATCAAGAACCATCCCCGCAAAAGTTCGTCCCCGTTACGGTGACCCTCGAAAGACGTGCACTACCGGAAACGCGTTGCAACCGCAAGCGCAAGTGCAAGCGCAGTAGCGATCGGTGGCCGCGACGGACCGTCGATCGAGACGAACGGATCGAGGCAAACGTAACGTGGGATTCCGCTTGACTCGAGCCGACACGCTCGATCGGCGTCCCCTCCGACGCTCCGACGAGGTCGCTCCTCGTCCTCGGGGCCGGCCACCGGGACGAGTCGCTTCGTTCGTTGCATGGCTTCGCTTTCCCTCCCGGCTTCCGAGCGAGCCGAAGGGCGGCACTGACCGATCCGTTTGTCCCCTAGGAGCAGAACGAGTCCCTGGGGTACGGGCCGTCGGAGAACATTCACATCTCCCTGGCGAACGGAAACATCATGAAGATCCCGCTGGCCAGCATCAACATCAGCGAGGAGGTGAACAAAACGGGCATTTGGCAGCAGGTGAACGAGGGAAACGAGAAGCCGAAGCAGATCAAGCTGATAAAGTACGTGAAAGACGGCGCGGGGACTTTGGAGGCGGAAGGACGATGGATAGGGGCTAACGGAATCGTTTTTTTGGCAGCGTGGCCAAGCAGAAGAAGCACCAGAAGAAGGAGACCTCGTTGCTGGCGGACGAGACAACGAGGTTGACCACCATGACCGAGGAGGACGAGGATGACAGTGGGATTTCTATCAAGGTGACGAGCGTAAATGACTCTAAATTCTAACTACCATCATCACCGATCCGATATATCTCACGTGGCAAGACGCACGGCAAGAGCACCGATTCACCGGCACGCGACGTATCTCGTGTATCGCTACCGTGAGTAAGATTGTAAAGGGGAGCCGCTGCTGCCGCTGCCGCTGCCGCTGCTGTTGCTGCCACCTCCGACACCGCCGCCGCCGCAGCCTCCGCCGCCGCTGCAGCTGCAGCCGCAGCCGCAGCCGCTGCGATCAACCTTCGCCATTGCAACTTGCGATTCGCAGCTTCCGACTACCGCTGCCGCTGCTGCACGAATGCCCTCGACGCGAGCCGAGATAGATCCCGAAAAGATCCCACATACATCCCTCCTCGCGTCCCGTTCACCACTTCCTTCGAGGGCCTCTCTCGCATGGAAGGTAGAGCGCCGTAGAGACCAGAGGTCCCCCTCCGCGTGTCCCCTGCCGCGCGAAGCTTCGACGAGACGCTGCTCGCGGAGCGGACGTCGCGCGAGGAGAGCACCGTTCGCCACTTTGGAGACTCGGTCCGCGCGAGCCCTCTCCTCGAAGCCTCGCTCTCCCCGGGGCTTCCCCCCTCGATCGAGGGCAAAGATATTCTTCGAGTGGCGCGCCGACGAAAAATATCCGCCGCGAGGCAATCTAATCGCGACGACGCGGCTCGAATTCGGGAAGGGAACGCCTCGGGCGAATTTGCGGAACAAATATTTGTCGTCGCTCCCCGCTGCATCCGGCGCATCTCCGCCGCTTTCGACGCCACCGCCGTCGCTCCCGCCGCGTTCGCGGTACCCTCGCGACTCTCCGTCGAGTCGCCATCGCCGATCGTGACTCTCGATCGAAGGAAGACCCCCGCGTGCTCTGCGAAATTATGGAGACCGTTTGATTTCGTTATTCCAGGTAGACTTGATACGCTCGAAGGAGAGCATCTTCCCGTTAACGATAAATGGCACTACCTCGGCCGAGACTTCCGTCTAACGAGAGGACCTCGACGTCCATCCGGAACGAACGATTTACCCAGGGCCCCACGGTAACGAGGAGATGCGATCGATCGAAACCTTCACGGAGCTTCTCGTATCGTCTCGCCTCCGTTCCCTCGTTTCCGCGTTTCTCCTGTGCCGGAACGAGGGCTCGAATTCGAGTCACCTAGCCCGCGACGGACGATTGACCCGGGTGCCATTCACGGGGATCACCGGCGATACCGACGACCAGCCTCTCGTCCGTCTCCTGCGGAAGCGCACACTACCCCGAGATCGAGTTAGATCGTAGAAATAACCGTTCGAGAGGACGAGCGCGTCGTTGGGCCACCGAGGAATTGTCCATTCGATCGACGGGAACCGACGATCCGATTCTCGTCGATCGGATACCGATCGAACGATACCGAAGTACATACATGCCAAACAAACCCCGCGGTACGTCGAGCAGCTTCCTTCGAGGGACGAGAGAGACCAAGTACAAGTATTCGGATTCCGAGAGTTCCCGCTCGCGGAGCTCCGATCTAGATTTTTGCAGGTGCCAACGAGACCTTCCTCTCGAGATCCGCCGAGAATTTCCGCCGAGCGCGGAGAGTCGCCGGAAACGCGTCGAGAATTCGAAAGAACACCGACCGTTCGGCCGACTCGATCTCTTTTTACCGAAATTGCAACAGCCACGCTTTCGAGCAACCTTTACCTCGACGTAGTTTCGTAAATCTTTCGAGAGATCACGGGACTGCCCACGTGCGAACGCCGTCGCCAGACGATCGCGCCGGAAGATACCGCCGCGCCAGTATCTGTCCGCTCCATCGGATAGGATCGGATCGGGTCGTATCTTTCGCCCGTTCGTTTGATCGATCGATCGATCGAGAAATCGATGGATTTATCGCGCGACATCGGCCACCTCCCGCCCCCGGAATCGGTGACAATATTATTGTACGTTTAAACACGTGCCGTGCTTTTGTACGTCAGCGATACAAATTTCTACTCCATAGTGCAAAATTTCGCGAGCGACGGTTTCACGCGCTGCACGACCGCGAGCCAAACATTTTCCACGTTTTTTATCAGAATTCGCGAACGACTGAATTTTTTACGCGTAACGCCGTCCCTTGAAGGATACCCCCTTCTTCTCTCATCGACCGCGAAAGAGAAGGAGGGGAAAAACAATAATCGTACTGCAGTCTTTCAATCGTTGCTCGTTTCCCCGTTAGAGAGAGAGAGAGAGAGAGAGAGAGAGAGAGAGAGAGAGAAACCTCCGTGAGACAGGGACGTTTCGAGATCGTAGCCGGACTCGTCGCCTTCCGCGCGAATCGAGAGGGATCCGTTCGCGCCTCCTCTCGGCCCTACTTTTAGGACGATTTCTCGCCGTGACCGATCGACCGATCGTACGGTACCGGGACGTAGCCCCCGCTAGAGTATTAACCGGTTGTGATTAGCTAGAGAAGGATAGGTGGACGAAGACGAAGGTACCTTCGTCCGAGTCCTGTCGCCCGGAGCGCCGTACGATCGCGCGCGATCCGCCACGGATCGAGCCGGACGCGGCAATCTCTCGAGAGTTCGATCCGCGGATGCCCCTTCGCCTCGAAGAGGGCAAGAAGAGCCGACTTTTTTTTAACGATCTTGCGGTATATTTTTAACTCGCGTCGTTCCCTCGTCGATCGTTTCACGGTCGTGTTTGCTACGATATATCGCGTTGACGTTAGCTAGCAAGTACCGTCTGCGTACTGCTTTACAATTAGCGGGCCTAGTTGAAAGCGGAAGTCGGCCTCCCCGGGCAGAGGGAAGGATCCGGGTAGATCCGATCCCGCGACGAGAGAGAGAGGAGGGTACGAACGACTCGAAGGTGAGCGAGGCAGGACCAAAAGCGCCGGGGTTTTGCCGGGCGAACCGCCGCAGCCGTCGCCGCCGCCCTCTCGTCGCGCCGATCGAGATCGGTGCCACGATCCACGATAGTCGCGAGCAGGCAAACGTTCTTTATAACGAGTAACTTAATCGACAAATGTGTGTAATAGTTGGTGTGTAGAGTGTTTGCATTCTAGAAGCTTAGTTTCGCGATCGCGAGTCTGCGTGTACATAGGAAGTGGGCGAGTCGATGAAACGATGAAACGATGGCGTACGTGCAAACGTTGGAGCGATCGCAGCCGCCTACTTGGCTGCCGTGCACGCAATCCATGTATTCCTATTTAGCGGAATTACTTATAAATTCGAATTAAAGAGACAACAAGCTGGTTACATCGATCCGCCTCGATCTTCCTTCCCCCGTCTTCGTCCCACGTTTCCCAGCGAGGACTCGCTCGACGACTCGAGGAACGCATCGATGGAGGTGCCGGAAGAAGAGGGTGTCCGAGGCCGAAATTATTCGCAACCAGCGGCAAGAACGGAGACACGTTCCGAGGCCTGTGCACCGATCTTCCTGGGGCCGCGACGCTAGTCTCCGATCTCTCAAAGGGGCTACCGTTCCCCTCTTCCTGCTCCTATCCACTCCTGCTCTCACGACGATGGACGACGTTGAGCGGTGCATGCACGCTGTGGATCGCGTAAAACTCGAAGACGATCCCGTTTAAATTGTGCGGGAATTCTACAGCGCTCGACGAAGGCGCGCAAAATTCTATTGCGAGTGTCGGGGAGGGACGGAAATCGGCGATAAATTCCGTCGGGTCGATTAACGGACGATCGTCCGGGGCTGATCGACATACTCCGACGTTTCGCCCTTCGTTGCACGACAGCAACCACTTCGTCCTCCGCATCGTCCGAGCAAGTACGAGAGACCAGGGGAAAGCTGCTAAAATTATGTGATAACTTTTTTATTCAAAATATCTGAGATTTCTGACAGTTCAAATAAACATCCTTTTTTTGCTTCAATAGTCAAAGTATCGTTCACTTAACATGTAATATACCTAAACGTTAACCTTACGAAGAATACGCGTCTAATTCTATTGTAGAGAAATTATTTTACGAACGAAACGATTAAAATTATGTAAAGTGCAAAACGAAGACGATGTCAAGACAAAAATGTTTTCTTGCCGTTTTCAATGCACTTCAAAGGCACTCGCTCGAAGCGATGCAATCGAATAAAACGCGAAACGCAATCTTGTCTCTGTCGACGAGATGAATTCCGGTTTTAAACGATTTGCTGCAACTTGAATTCGACGAAAAGTTTCGTCGCTCTCGGGAAAGATTACCAACGAGATCGTCTTATCGCGAATCTCGGGGGGCGATAGCGATTAAGACTACGGCTTACTTTGTATCCCTTGTTCCATAAAAAATTGTAATTTTACAGCTTACCCTATCGCGGTCTCCTCTCAACGACGTATCACGATGTATCACGAATTTAAGCGACGTACGAAATTGTTTCCCTGGAAGCGCCGAAAGCGCGCGCCCCGTTTTAAACGCCAGAGACGAGCGCCGTTGTCTCCTTTGCGTCAAGAAATTCCTCTATTATGCGCAGGTATTTCATCGAAATATTAATTCCACTAATTTGTACAATTCCTTACATTTCAGCGAATGCGCGTCAAAAGCTCTATGCGCGCAAACGGAAAGTAGCGTGCCTTTGAAGTGCGACGAAAACTTCCAGTCCCTCCAATCATTTCTTATAAACACGTCCGCGCGTGCTCGAGTCACCGATCGTCCGAAGACGATCGAGTCACGCGACAATCGGACCGAGCAATCCATTCTTCTCCTCTATATACACGTACATCGACGTCTCTTCCCGATTGATCGGGTAAGCTTTTTCTCGACGTTTTTCAGCGCCCGATCGAACGACAATTTCTGTGGTCTGAGCAAACGTCTTTGGAGTTACCGAAATGCGCGAGAAAAGTGGCGGACCGTTGAGGGAGCGCAATGTGTCACGATGGAGCAAATTAGCGTGTTATCGCTAAATTCTATCCGCTACGTAATCTTCTCCGTATCTTTTGGAAAGGGCGAAGGGGGAATGGTGAACGGGGAAGAAAGGAGAGAAGGAATTTGAGACGGTCGAGTGCGAGGGAACACAGGGTGTTTGTTTGTTTGTGTGTGTCGAGTGAATGTACGTGCATGCATACGTGCGCGTCTGGTGAATTGATACCGCGTAAAGGAACGTATCACGATACAACACCATGACGAGGATATTTTCTAGGAGAGTCAGAAAATGAAATATAATATAATTTATCCATAGATAACGTTCAAGTGTGAAAAAGTGAATAGCTTTCGACTTTGAAACACTCGTGTCACGTGGTAGTACATTAGTAGAAAAGAAAGTAATGTTGGTTTGTTTGTTTGTTTGTTTCCACATATCATAATGAAATACAAAAGTTTACTATGTTACTTGGCCTCCGACTCTTTCGGAGTCTCGCTCCTGGTAGGCACTTCTTCTGGTTTCGTTTCGGCGAGTGTAGGCGCATCGGTGGCGGTGTCCGGCTGACTGCCGCTGTCGTCCGCGGGCGAATCCTCCGACTTTACGGCATCTATGTTACAAGTATCTTCTGCATTCGAGAAAAAGGACGCGAGGGCTCTACGTTTCACCTGCGCTTCCGTCGATACGTAGCGTGCACGAGCTAAAGGTTACGTATATTTACCTGGACAAGCGGGGTCGGACATTAAGGAAAACACTTTCTCCTCGGGCATGTCCTTCGTTAACTCTTTGAAATGGACCACTTGGTCCGAAAACGATTGCCAAAACGACTGACCTTCGGGTATGGTAAACATAGCCTGCGCGCCGTTCGACAGAAAGTAAAAATATAATGTAGCCGCGTCTCTATTCGTCGCGAGAACCGAGATGCGGCAACGATGTAGGAGGAGCCGTCACGTTAAACATGATTACCTTAAATTTGTTGTATATATGCTCAGCCTTTTGTCGTATCTGTTCTGCCTTTTGTTGGAAATTAGCCTGCAATGAAATTCGTCGTACAATACGCGCACGGGTCTCGACGTTTCTCGCCGCGTGAATCTATGAAACTAATTACCTCTTCTTCTTCGCCCAACTTCCAGTCGGCCAAATTCCCGATGTATCGGCGCAACTGAAACGCGAGGCAGATTCGATTAAAAGACCGAAACGCGCGAGACACGTGGATCTAGGACCGAGGTAAGAATTTTCTTACCCTCTTCACGGTTTCCACTATGTGCGGATGCTTCTTCAGCATCAACGGATCGATCGGTAAGGACAATAGATCATCCATCGCTTGCAAACACTTATCCGGGTTGGCCCGTTCTAATCCGAGATTGGACTTTATTTGAGCATCCAACTGTAGGAGTTGCGCTTCTATGCGAAGCCATCTGTAACCGAGCTCCCCGATCAGCATTCCCTCAGTCTCCGATCGAATCGTACTTTATTACCTCAATTTGTTCGTTTTACGATGAAGCGCTCCGTCTTTCGCCAAAAGCCGCTTTTCCTCCTCGGGAACGTGTATATTGAAATCCAAGTAATCTTTGACCTGCTCCGGAAGGATTTCACCGCTCTCCAATTGAGCTTTCAATTTCATGGCGTTTCTAGCTGTAGACCAGTCCCACTGTGCCCTTGCTTTTTCGCTCTCGAAAGACTTTGGCTTGTCCATGTCTAATTTAATGCCTACGTATTCACCGGCGAACGTCACCGCGAGAAGGGACCGTCCAGGAGTGTCCGAGGACGTTGTGGACACTACCGTACCTTCTAACATCGGTCCCTCACCCATATTGTGTTTCTCTGTTAAGAAGAAAAACGAGCATCGACGATGCGTCAAAGTAAGACGAAGCACACGCACAACATTTATTTATTCGTCATTTGCACGACGATCCTTACTTTCCATGGCAGCTCTCTTTTTGTGCATCACACCGAGCGATCCTTGTGCCTCGCTGGAATCTTCGATCTTTATTTTCGGACGACCTCTTCCATGCTCTACGAAGCACATATGAGTTAAAAGCTTTGCCGAAACTTCCTCTCTACCTACGACAGATATTTCGTCTATGTACCGTTCTTATCCGCGGCGGTATCGGTTTCTTCGGAGCTCGAAAAATCGGCAAATCTTTTGGGCTTGATCTTTCTACCGCTACGACTGACGACTTCCTTCGGTGATTCCTCTCCCTGAGAGTCTACCCCGGCGTCTTGTTTCGATGTGTCGCTGGTCGAGGCGGAGAGCGATTTTCCCTTCCCCCTCTTCTTTTTTATCTCGGGTGTATCCTGGTTCGTTGAAAAACTTCAATCTCGCGTAATATGACGAAAAAATTCATTATATTTCCACTAAGATACGACAACTTCTAATACTGTACGGAATAATCGCACGAACGATTCAATCTCAACGAACGTTCGTCGGCAATTCCAGATTTGCTGTTGGAGCGTGCTGTTCAAAAATTTCTATCTTTAAGAACTTTGAGGTATAAAGAGCGCGTCCTTTCAATAAATATATATATATACACATATCCTTCAACCTAAGGTTTTTCGGCTAAATTAATCGGCGCTCCGTAAATACACTTACGATAGCCGATGCACCGGATAGAGATTTCCTTTTCATCGATTTCTTTTTATCCCCCTCGTCGATGACCAAAGATCCAGACTCCAAGTCGCTGTCGGCAGCGCTGACCGTTGGTAAATCCGCGCTGGCGTCGCTACCTTTCGCTGCTTCTCCAACGACATTAAATTCTATGTTATTAGCGGAATTTATGGGAGAGTCCCATAGCTTTCTAGCATTTTTTGGACTTTCTCGGTCGAATATTTTAACAGCGAACGAAAATATCGCGCGACCACGAAATATTTCGTCTCCGGTAAACTTCCATATTTACCTTTAAGATCTGCGAGATTTGCCATAGACTTATTTCTGTCATTTTTAAGCTCCTGTTCGAGTTGCACTAAACCCTCGTGGAAAAATTTTCTTCTAATAGGCTTGCCAAATTTTGTTTTGTTCTCCAGATACGTGTATAGCTCTTCGACCTTACACACAGCCCTAGAGCAAAGCGTATAAACTCTTTAATAAGGTATCGCGCTTATGGTATTCTCGAGTCAAACGTGTTAGAGCATCCATCGCTTTTCCTAATATCGAGTGTTACTCACGTTTCTCCCGTGCCATAAAAGTAAACGCTATACTTTGCATTTTTCGAATTCGGATCGGTAACTTTTTCCACCTGAAAGCAAATCGTGATCCATGGATTAGAATTGCATTTGCCTTCCTTCGGTACCTCTCTATACTTTATTACTTATTATATACGTGACTTAACATATACGTAATCGAGTATTCGACGAAGATCGTTTCAACGACGAAACGTTATGAAGTACATAGTCGACTTAAAACTTAACGGGTCTGCACAAATCGAAGGATACTTTTATTCTCGTGTATAATCGTGATACAAGAGTTAATTAGAATAAATTAATATCCGACATTGCACAGCCTGCAAGTCTTACTGCGAAGAAGAATCTTCGGTGTCGTAAGAAAATTTATCGTGGGAATGTTCCGCCAGGCCGTCGAGTGTTCACCATTGGGAGTTCCTCCGCTGTAACAATGAATATTTATGAAATCTGTGACTGTACTTACTTTGGCTGGCCACGGCGGATAACCTCGAACTTTCGCAAACACCTTGTCACCCGCGATAAACTTCTTGTGCAATTTCACCATATCGATGGCAAGCTTTCACGAGTACAGGACTGCGCGATATACTCTATCCTTCTACCTATTATGTACTATGCGCGGTATGCGTCGTTAATTCTTGAAAAACATCGCACAAAACATCGCGAAAGCCGCCATTTGCACGATACGATATCGAAAACACGCAGAGTAAGACGCTACGCGCCAATTCATGAGTCCCCAGGACCCCAGTAAGTCCCTTGCTGGTTAGGAACGTTAGGAATAGTTGGAAATAATCATGGTCTGCCGTCGGACAATCAGAATCGTACCCAACGTTTGGTTGGATTTGTACGCTCCTACCGACTAAAATTATAAATTACCAGTAGAATATCTCCGTTGGTGCAAACGAACAGAAGTTTCATCTACGTTTAACACTTTATCACGCAAATGTACGGTAAAATAAAATATAATACAAAAATTGACGTAGAATACAAAGTTTCCGAAATCTTTATCCTTGCAGGAGGAGTCGTGATTGATAGTACGTACTCCTACGGGAATCGTCATAAATTCATTCGTTCTTTCGTGCAAAAGAAAAATGCATTAAATTAATAGGACAAATTGAGCCGAGCAAAGGATGAGGAGAAAGAGTGATAGAGAGCTTTTGGAATGATAAGAGAGCGATTCGGGCGATTCCGTCGCGCTGCCTTTCCGAACGCGCGAATGTATTACGATTCAATGGATACCGTTTGTCTGTCAAATATATCGGTGCTAACGGAATATGTGTTTTGAAAACATTTAGTGCCGCTTTATGGATTTGTGCGATGTTGCTCTTGGTGATAAATTCGTACCCTCGTGAATTACGATTGAGGAGCTCGAGAAATCAGTCGTTTAAAATGTAAGCGTACTCTTCGTTACTCCGTTACGACTGTATCGTGCGGAGGCAGTGTTTTCTTTTTCATTTTCCGATTCTGAACTTTTTACAGCATGTTTTGCACGTTTCGTTCGCACACTATTTGCGCAGTTAAGGGAACGTTTAATGTCTTTCGACTAATTACGCTAAATCATTTTTCCAGTGACTGAACTTCGTTCCAGTCTCGTAATTGCCGCCGCTACTTCTTTTTTACGCAAAAACCCGACGGCACCGATCGGTCGTCTTACTACTAATCGGATGTAACGGAATTTGTGTTAACAATTAGGTACCTTACGCCAGCAAAAATCGCACGTACAATCGCATTCTACGTCGTGGCTTGTCGATGTGCATTAGTATTCCCTATCGGCTGCATTAAATTATTTTAATTACTTTCTCATGCTGTGCTCGAATCCTGCACTTTATGCTAATCCCCCGTTTCTTTTACGATGTCTCGATGTGTTCGTAAGTTAATAAAGTTACTTTGCTATCCTATATTTTGTTTTTAATTACATTTCATCCCTTACTTATAATTTACTTCATTACATGCTCGTCAATTAATCTTATCTATAGAATTTCTTGTAACAAGTACATTTGCGTATGCGTACAATAAATGGACATACGGATCTCATATATGACGATACTATATGCCAGTGTGATAGAAAATGCCAGTTCTTAAGGAGCAACTGTGCCCTTGAAGTGGTTGAGTTCAAGAGGCCTGCTCAGGCACAATGAGAGCCATTGTAACGATTGTACCGATCGTGCTACTGTGTGGGATAAACTTAACACCCATCGATGCCATTAGAGTATGTGCCAGTAGAATGAAGAATATCGAGAATATCTCTTTGAGACAACATGTGGCCGATACGTCCGAAGATACATCCAGTGGGAATAAAGTACTTAGGGCTGTGGTAAGTCGCATGGAGATCAATGGGACAAAAACTGCCCATTCCAATTAACGTAAGATATATGGAAATTCGTATCCACGAAAATACTCCAACTGAAAATATTTTTGCAGTCCGACGACGATCTAAAATTTGAAGCTTGCACCGACTTTTGTCACGCTCTCTGGCAGGAAGACAAAACGACTAATGGAACGGAAATCATTATTTTGTCGCAAGGTAAACGAGATTAATTATTAATTAAAGAAAGTGCTATCCGGTTGCCTTGTTTATACAATAGGAATTTTCCTCCGTTCGATCGAAATTAGGCTGCTGGAAACCGTCGGGCGAACAAAAGTGCGAAAATACGGAATGCGTGGCTCTTCAACGTTCCACGAAAGCTTTAAATAACACGAAATTCTGCTGCTGCCATGGGGATTATTGCAACGTCAATATAACTAGCACCGGCTTTTTATCTACCGAGAATAAAATTTACGATCCACTCCTGGCGCAAAATAACGGACCGAGTAAGATCGAAGAACTGCGAGACAACGGTGCGCCGTATTCGAAAAATTTTCATCCAAATGTTCCATACGATTTTTCAGCGACGGAATACCTCGAACAGTCGGATTCCAAAAGATGGATGGTCGTCGTAGTGAGCGTTCTAGCTTGCACGCTGCTAGCGATATGCATCGTGACGACGATGGTCTATAGAATGTATCGTAATAACATTTTGGCCAGATTAGGAAAGCCGTTGTCCTACACGGATCAGTTCATGGACAGTGCGGCTCTGAGAACCGGTACTTATACGGTCGATCATTTGAAGCTCACGACGATCGTAGGTACGTTGCTCGCCGGAGAAGAGAAGGGCTTTACGAGCGGAAAATGCTATTGCGCGTCAGATTCGTGCCACGAATTACAAGAGTTTTCGGACGTTTATAGGGCAAGGACGTTACGGATCGGTATGGCAAGGCAGCATGGGGGATCAGGACGTGGCCGTAAAGATCTTCCCGTCACATTATCGTAATTACTTCCAAAACGAACGAGATACTTATTGCTTGCCCTTCATGGAACACCCGTCTTTATTGAGCTATTACGGTTGGTCTTTGCGCATTTCTGTAATTTTCTATCGTCTTTTGTCTATTCCAATAACACGCTTACAAATGACTTAGGCGTGGACGAGAGAGTAAGCATGGAAGGCAGCGTCGAATACCTCTTAGTACTTAGTTTCGCGCCGGGTGGTACTTTGATAGATTTTTTAAGGGCCAAGACGATCGACTGGGCGACGTTTTGTAAAATGGGCCTCTCTATAGTCAAGGGACTGGCATACTTACATACCGACGTGCACAAGGCAGGTAAGTAATGATAATTGCACGAGAAAGATGTTCAGCGTTTTCCCTCGAAAGGGCAGGGTATATCGCTAATGTTGGAAATGATTTCGACAGACAAATTGAAGCCATGCATCGCGCACAGGGATATTAATTCACGAAATATATTGATCAAGGCCGACGGTAGTTGTTGCATATGCGATTTAGGATTAGCGGTCCAAATTTCTGGTTCCAAGTACTACTCAAACGGGGAAGAACAGCACGCCGAGATAAAGTCGATCAACGACGTGAGTCCGCGCATCACGTATGCGGAAGAGGGAAACGTTATTAACTGCTTGCAATAATATCGATAGGTCGGCACATTGAGGTACATGGCCCCGGAAGTGCTGGAAGGAGCCGTTAATCTACGGGACTGCGAGAGCTCCTTAAAACAGATAGACGTTTACGCAATGGGACTGGTCCTTTGGGAGCTGGTATCGAGATGTTCGGACATTTACGTGCCAGGATCGGAGGTGGCGCGGTACAGCCAGCCGTACGAAAAAGAGATCGGCCTTCATCCGACGTTCGAGCAGATGCAAGTTTTAGTTTCGCGAAACAAAGCGAGACCCCTGCTCGAGGGAAACTTGGTGGACAGACCGGGAGTTCGTTTAATCAAGGAGACCATGGAAGATTGCTGGGACGCGGACGCGGAGGCTCGATTGACCGCGTTGTGCATAGAGGAACGCCTCTCGGAGCTGCAGTCTCATCGGGGTAAATTTCACTCGACAGTCCCGAAAGGGACAATACGATTCCGACGAAATTGTCGAGCATGGTCTTTAAAGTCGAATCCGACGGTGATGGTTTCAGTAACGATGTACTTTACCGACGGAAGTCCGATGGTAAATTCTCATTGCGCCCTAGTGCCTTCGACCACGAATAGTCTTTACAGCGAATCGTCGCATCACGATAACGTTCACGTCGTTCAGCTCGCGTTGAACGTCGTGCAGGACGGCTCGAGCAACGAGGGTGGTATAATCGAGAACTTGGTGACATTGTCACCATCGGAGAGTGTCGTTCACGAGCACAGCTGTAAGTAGCGTTGAAACGAGGGAAATAACGAACCTTCACGATCGAGGGAAGCAGCAGCAGCGGCGGTATCTAACGACGGTGCCTTTTTCTTTCTCTTTCAGTTAAAAATTCAAACGAAGTGGCAATGTACAATCACACTCAAACCCTTCAGCCCTATCAGGGCAGGAACCCGTGCATGGAGAGGAACTTAATGTTGCAGTCGGATTCGTTGGAGGATCTCGGATGCAATGGGAACGTGCTCATCGACAAGTCCATGAAGCATGCCTGCAACGATCAATACAGAAGCGTGTCGGAAGCGCAGGGCTTAGTTACCCACGATTATCTCAGCCAACATACGACTCAATTGACGCAACTCAGACCGGCAACGCCTATACCGTACGTACAAAATGTCATTTCCGACGACGGAGCCTCGTCGTACAGCAAACGCAAGCAGACGAACGTGCACGATGTCTCCTTGCAAGAAAGCCCGAGAAAGAAATTGTTCGGCTGGCCGAGCTTCAAGAAGCTCCTCGTGAACAAAAAGATGTATCCGTACAGCAAGTACCAAATAGACAGGGAAGATTCAAAGTCGAATTTACTGTCGAAGCAAAACGTACAAATTAAGGCCGTCGAGACGAACGTAACGATATCCCCCGGCGGGAAGTACGTGAATGGTATAATCTGCAAAACTTCCACCTCGACTTCGCACCTGGACAAAAACGACAAGAATGCCATTCAGACCGAGAAACAAAAGTACGAAAACGACGGAAACAGCAACGCCAGGCCTTCGACTTTGCCTCTCGTGCATTTGAAGGAGAAGAGGAACGAAAATAATTTGAGCAGGCAGGAGAGTATCGACAAGTTTAACGAGGTCTTCAATGTCGGATCGAATCTGAACGTTCTGAAGGATCCGCACATGAGAATAAAAACCCCCGGGGACTTGCCTCCCTCCGTCAGGAAGATTCGCGGTCGTGGACAATCCACGGCAAGATTTTCCCTCTACGACGACCGCATGATGTGCAATATCTTGAGCGAGGAGGACGACCGAAGCGACAAGGCCATTTGGAACTCCGTTCCGTTCGGCATGGATCTCGGTGACGGCGATGGGAAACTTTCGCCCACGAAACGTACTACCAAAAACGTTACTTGCTTTTAATTTTTCGTACGATATTAACGTGTTTGTAAAGGTCTCTTTGTGTCTACGTGTAAGCGTAAAAGGGCTGTAGTATAACTTGCGCATTAATATCTGTACAGAAAATGTCTATAATGATAATGATAAGGATAAGGGTAAAGTTAAGGGTAAGAATGAGAATAATTTTAAAATTGAGAATAAGAATGGTTTTATACTCAAAGTCGATCGACTCGCGAAATATTGCCTCCGATACCGAGACCGTTTGAACCAACCGGAAACCGTATTCCCCGATTCCAATTAAATCCGAGATATCGTAGAGGATATCCATCAATAACGATCCGGCGATTTCGACGACAGTATATTTTTTTCGTCGGAAGGGCAGAAAGCACTTGGACAATTTCGTTTGTTACTTTAGTATCCGCGAAAGTAGCTGTTTATACATGTAATTCGATTGTTAAAATTAATCTTTACGCTACGAAGAAATCCAGGAAAAAAGTTTTGTACGTGTGATAACTGTAAATCGTCGTCATTCCTTGCACTCGCTTAAACCGAAACGTTCATAGGATGTATAATGATCG
Source organism: Cerceris ruficornis (assembly GCA_963989415.1). Taxonomy (NCBI): domain Eukaryota; kingdom Metazoa; phylum Arthropoda; class Insecta; order Hymenoptera; family Crabronidae; genus Cerceris; species Cerceris ruficornis. The sequence continues at coordinate 17,723,306 of OZ022526.1, read as the reverse complement.
ATGATGAAAATCGGCGAGTCGACGTTGGCACTTGTACCTTTACGTACGTTTCAATCGTAAGGAAATTATTCTCGTATCACTAATGTTTCTACGAAAAAACGTCTATACGATAAATCCTGTAAGTCGATGCGTATCCTTTTTATAGGTAACGTTGGATACTCTACAAAAATCGTTTGAAACGATGACCGTTATTGCACAACGATATCGATATTATATTCGAGCACAAAGTGTCATTGCATTACATTATGTTTCATCGACTCCGTACTTTTTGGTCCTACGAGCTCAATGTAAATATCTGTAGTATAAAGGAACTTAACGTATGAGTTGAAAGTGAGCCCGTTACTTTTTATTGCGTTGAAATAGTCGTTGCTCCTTTACGTTCGCACAATGTGCACTATTTTATCATATAAGCTTTATAAGATTAATACAAACGAAGTAATGAAATATCATCGCGTGATTCGTAATAAAGAACGTCTTTCTCCATTATCATCTCTGCTGAAATTTCTTATTCTATTGCTGTTTGTGATTTTGCGCGCAGTCTCTAATTTGCTCTGGTCAGCTCAACGATAACCAAGCTTAGATGAGAAAGGCTTTGCCCAAGTTTCGAGAAATGTTTCGTATTCGTGCTTGTAGGTGGCTGTAGCGTCATCAAATATAGTGTCTGTAGCAGACGGTAGAAAGCAGTAGCATCACCGAATTTCGTCTCTTCTATATCTTCTATACACCTTGGTCTACTCTAGCCGCTCTAGACGTGATGTAATTCAATGGCGTGTCCATCAATGTTGCGTCGAGTAGAAATTGAATCTACTCGAAAGACTTTCCGTTGCGGAGAATAAACTCATTATAGTTAAGGTATAACGATTAATTCAACGACAATGTCCGTTACGATAGCACTGCGAAACGTCAATTTCAGTGTCCTGTCACAAATCCATCCACACATCTTCAAAGTAAGGTTTAACCCACGTTAGAATTTAGGTTATAAATGTCTCATTATCGATGGCCTGGCAAAATTGTGCCTTTGTTCTCTCGTAGCACCGGAATTCACGACATTTTGCGTCGCACGCGAAATATGCGGAACACAAGGCGTTGGAAAAAATACGAAATATCGGCATATCGGCTCACATAGACTCCGGAAAAACAACACTGACGGAACGTATATTATTTTACACGGGTAGAATATCTCAGATGCATGAGGTAAAGAGAAACGATGTATTATCGTATATCGAAGTTTCAACGTCCGATATCACCGTAAAAATCAAACAGTCGAAAATGTAATAGGTGAAAGGCAAGGACAACGTCGGCGCCACCATGGACAGCATGGAGCTGGAGAGGCAAAGAGGAATTACCATTCAATCAGCCGCTACTTACACGTTGTGGCAAGATCACAATGTCAACATCATCGACACTCCGGGCCACGTGGACTTTACCGTAGAAGTAGAAAGATCTCTACGCGTTTTAGACGGAGCCGTGTTAGTCTTGTGCGCCGTGGGTGGCGTACAGTCGCAGACGTTGACCGTAAATCGGCAAATGAAGAGATATAACGTTCCTTGCCTAGCTTTTATCAACAAATTGGATAGAATGGGAGCTAATCCCAAGAGAGTATTGGAACAGATGAGAACGAAGTTGTATCATAACACGGCGTTCCTTCAATTACCCATTGGCTTGGAGGGCAATACGAAGGGAATAGTGGATCTGATTAGACAAAAGGCTCTGTACTTTGAGGGAAATTTCGGAGAAGTCATCAGAGAGGACGAGATTCCCGTGGAAATGAGGGCTGGTACGTAATATTTTGTATAGTACTTGGCGATTATGACTTTCGTGAAATCGTTACGAACGATCCCACCATGCACAGAGGCGCAAGAAGCCAGGCAGGAATTGATCGAGAACGTGAGCAACGTCGACGATAAACTGGCGGAAGTTTACTTAACGGAGGCCGAGATAACGGAAAAGGATATAGCCGATGCCGTTCGACGAGCGTGTATCCAAAGAAAATTCACGCCCTTATTGGTTGGTACCGCTTTGAAAAATAAGGGCGTTCAACCGCTACTGGACGCGGTAATAGATTATCTGCCGAATCCGGGAGAGGTGGAGAACTACGCGTACATGGAAGATGAAAAGTAAAAGTTATCGCTCTTCCATTATTTCTGCGCAAGGCCAATCCGCAAAGTTTAATTCGAAAATATCTTCCTTATTCCGTCAGGGGTGAACGGAGCAAAATTTTATTAGACTCCACGAGGGACGGGATAAAGCCTTTCGTCGGTCTGGCCTTTAAACTCGAGGGCGGGAAATTTGGGCAATTGACGTATTTCCGATGCTATCAGGGAAATTTGAAGAAAGCCGAGAATTTGTACAACACGAGAACGGGCAGAAAGGTAAGACGACTTTGAAGATCTACGAAGAGACGAGGCCAATGGAGCCGAGGTCTCTAGACCCGACGGTTCGTAGGTGCGAATCCAGAGGTTGGTGCGGCTCCACTCGAATCAAATGGAAGACGTAACGGAGGTTCGCGCCGGTGATATCTTTGCGCTCTTCGGCGTGGACTGTGCGTCGGGCGACACGTTCGTGAGCGACCCCGATCTACGAGTTGCAATGGAATCCATGTACGTGCCGGATCCCGTGGTCTCTATGTCGGTTCAGCCGAGGCACTCGAAGGACAGGGATAGCTTTGCAAAGGCTATTGCCAGATTTACCAAAGAAGACCCGACTTTCCGGTTTCAGTACAACACGGACAGCAAGGTAGAGAGAACACGCAACGCGTAGAAAGAGAGAAAATATAAGATCGATGGCCGTAACAACGTCCGGCTTTTAGGAAAGTATCGTATCCGGAATGGGAGAGCTGCACTTGGAGATATACGCTCAGAGGTTGGAGCGCGAGTACGGCTGTCCGATCGACCTTGGAAAACCAAAGGTCTCCTTCCGCGAGACATTGACCGAGCCGTGCGAGTTCGATTATCTTCACAAGAAACAATCCGGCGGTGCCGGGCAATTCGGTCGGGTGATAGGAGTGATTGAGGTAACGAGAGAACTTTTTTGCCTCTCGGGGCAAAGACTTTGACGGAAAGACAAAAACTCGCGCCTCTATACACCGAACGATCCTGATATCTTTCTCAGCCACTGCCGCACGAAAAGAACACTTTGGTCGAGTTTTCCGACGAAACGATAGGAACGAACGTCCCGAAGCAATTTATTCCCGGCATAGAAAGAGGATTCAGAATGATGTGCGAGAAAGGATTTCTCAGCGGACACAAAGTGGCCGGCGTTAAATTTCGATTGCTCGACGGAATGAATCACTGCGTGGATTCCTCGGACTTGGCCTTCTGCTTGGCGGCGCAGGGTGCCATGAGAGACGTATTTCGAGACGGTCTGTGGCAAGTTTTGGAGCCGATCATGCTGGTGGAGGTCGTCGGCCCCTTGGAGTTTCAGGTAAACGCTCGGCAGTCGACGGCGAGGATCGCCGATCTCGCGATCATTCGAACCGATCGAGTATCTTGTTTCTGCGCAGGGAACGGTGATGGCGTACATGACCAAGAGGAAAGGCATCATATTGAGCACGGACGTGAGCGAGGGTTGGTTCACCATTAGCGTGGAAATTCCTCTCAACGAGATGTTCGGCTATGTCGGGTATTTGAGATCGATGACTCAGGGAAAGGGAGAGTTTACCATGGAATACGCGAGGTACAGTCCCTGCGATCCGGAAGTGCAGGAACGGCTCATCAGAGAGCATCAAGCCAGTCTCGGCATAAACGTCGAGGCGCGGAAAAAGAGAAATTAACGATGGGTATATGTTAATGGCCACCGTATAGTTGAATTTCATCTCGTTGTACTACGCGCATGGTACACGATAGGACTGTATTATAACGTTATCGAGTTACTAAGTTATCGTAAGGCCAAGACGAGCCACAGACGCAAGTTTAGCTGTAACGCGGGCGTGCTACGATCCGAAACTGAAGTCGGAGCGTCGACTTTGGATTTTCGATAAACGATTTTCCACTTAACTGGCGTGGTTGTTTGAATAGCCTCCTTCTCGTCGAGCCTCCCGTCCCGTCGGACATTCGGCGAATCCTTATCTCTTGGTCTTATTCTTCGATCCCTGCGAACTTGTAGTCGCGAAGTCGAATGCCCCTTCGAGAATTTGAACGAATGGCGGAAAGTTGGATAGGAGGGCGCCACGGTTGAAAAAGATGGCGGCGCTGCGGTAGAACCCTAGCCGGCAGGGGCGCTGGTGGCGATAGTGGCGACGGTGCATCGTAGCATCGCCCGACAGTGCAGTGGCAGTGGCAGTGGCAGTGACAGTAGCGGTGCAAGTAGCAGTGCAGTAGCAGCGGCAGCGGCGCATCGAAGCTCGCCGAGCGATCGGCAGGTGCGAGTTTCTTTTTGCCAAAGCCGTTGGTAGGTCCGTGGACGAGCGCGTCGGGCCAGGGGGTCTCGCGGGTGGGACCGACCAGCAGGGAGGATAATCGACGGGGTGCTTTCGCGTGTGCGTGTTCGAAAAATGTAACATGGCGATGGTCGCGTCGAACATGAGCGGCCACATTCAGAAGCAGCTCACCAGGAGCCTCGAGCGGATCCTGGAGGAGGCGCATCTCAGCGGCGAGCTCAAGCTCAGCGGTCGGAAGCTCAAGGACTTCCCGAAAGTTGGGAAAACGGGCTCGAGCAAGTACAGCCTTCAGGACACGGTGTACGCCGGTGAGTGTTCGAGGTCCCAATCTCTCGTTCCGCGAGGGAAGTAAAATGCAATTGGGACCGAGGAACGTTTCGACGCGAGATCGACGCGTCGAAACGGCGATCTCTGTCGCTCGTGTTTCCGTTTGGTGCGCGCGACAAACGACGCGAGGAGCCGTGGGCGGTCGCGCGGAGGGGCGCGGGGCCCGAAGCCCCGGGCCCTCCGATCGAGTCCGAGGCCCGAGAGGGACCCTCGCGCGCAGGTGCGTCGTTCTAGCGCCGCGAGTTTCACCGCGAAATCCGCAGCCTCGAGTTCCTTGCAAGTTAATCTCGTATGGCCGCGTCGGGTCGAGGCGCAAACGCGAGAACCACGTTTGCGTTCCGCGTGAACGCGGAACGACAGGCGGCTCGTTGTCATCGGCCGTCGGCCGTCGGCGCAACGACCGACGGCGAGAAACGTCTGGCCGCAACAGTTCCTGCGCAATTTCGATCGAATCGACTGGAGAACCCCGAACGGTTCGATCTCGTCCAACTTGTCTCTCTTGATTGGACGGGAAAGTGCGACGGCTCGGGCACTTGCGAGGCGTCGATTCAAATTTTTCCCGCTGGTTTTGCCGTCGATCCGAATGCGTCGGGAAGGAATTTCGGCGAAGTTGTCTCCGACCCATCGATCAGGGCGCGCGAGCTTTCGGAACGGGAGCGAGTCGAGGGGACGCGGGTCGTCGGAGGGAGGTTTCTGTTCTCGGTCGACTTCGACGAGACGGAAAGTCGGCGACGTAGGGTCGGTAGGATCGGCTGGATCGAATAACGCCGCGACGCGTCTCGCTTTATGCTGCATCGACGGGTGGACGTTATCACGGCACACCCAATGTTTTCTCTAGTCGCGATAACCGTCCGCCTGACAGTCGATAAAGCCAAGAAGGAGAGGGCTGGCGCGCGCAGGATCGGACGCCTCTTTCTCCCGATTCCGGCTCCTTTTCCGGTCGACACCCCGTCGGGCTTGGAACACCTCCAGGTTCGAAGGGTCTTCGGCCAACGGAAAAGGGAGCGTCGGAGAAGCATCGAACGGAGGGACGAGGAGGCCGCGTGGTTCATCCGCATCGGGAAAGGGTCGTTGTCGGTCGCCGGGGACGTCGCGAAAATGCGAACGCTGTCTGCTCAGAGCCGGGGACTAATTTTAAAGCTAACTTTAAAGTTCACGCCGGGGTGACGATGCTCCCCGGGGGGTTGCCGAGTTATCGGCCCGGAATAACGAAGGGCGAAGGAGGAACGAGAGGGAATCCGCCACCCTTTCTTCCCCTTTCCGCTCCTTTCTTCGAGGAGAGGAGGACGCCCGGCGCATCGCGCTACAATCGATAGCGTCGGCTCGAAGGAAGGTTTTTTCCCCTCGAAGGATCGGACTCCTTCCTCCCCCTTTTTCCCCTCTGCTTCTCCTTCGGTCCGTCGGCGTTTCACGATCGCGTCGAGGAAGCGCGAGGTAGCTGCCGCGTTTCGTCCGAAGGGCGAGAAAAGGAAGGATCATCCACCGTGAGCGCGTCGGAGTGTTCTCGGCGGTGGACGCTGGAATCGTCCAGGCTAAAGATAGAGACGTCGCAGCTGCGGATTCAGGGGTGCCAACGGGTCGATGCTCCATAACGCTCGCGTTACCCTCTTGGCGATGGAAATGCCGTCGTCGTTCGTCGATCGTCGATCGACCGTCGCCTCGCTTCGCTTTGCCGCGGCGGCGACGAGCGCGTCGAGCTCTCGAGGCGTTATCGCGATCCGATCTCCAGCGAGGACCGCTCGATGCGCTCGCAAGGAACTGCGATCGCTCGCGATAACGAGACAACGAGGGTACTTTCCCGACGATGACGCTTCGCCGATGAGACAAAAAAGGCGTTTATCCGAGAGCAAGAGGGGCGAGAGGGTCGAGGAGGTCCACGAGGATCCGAAGTTTTTGCCGTTTGACGCTGCAACTCCGTAGGCGATGAAGCCGACCGATCCGACCTCGCAAATTCGCAAGCTAGTCGACGATCGCGGCGCCTAACGCGCGCGATTGTCGCGCGTACCGTGCGTATCATGCGTGCAGGCAACACGGTGGTTTCGTTGCGGAGTTATAATTAGCCGTATCGCAGGGCCGGCTCGGGACACTCGCGAGCCCATCTACCGGCCGACCGTTTATGCGAGCGCGATAATTTCCGGCGTTTCGCGGAACAAGCTACGAGCGGTCTTCGCCGATCGTCCGACGAGACGGCCACGGGACGATCGGCGGGAACCCCTCGACGAGTCTTTCCGCGGTCGCGAGGAGAGTCGAGGATCGATCGGCAAATTCCGGGCCAATCGCCGCCACCCGTTTTGCCCCGGCTATTTGGCAACGGCTCGTTCAGATTGCGCGGAAACCGTGGAAACGAGGCTGCCGTCGAACGGAAAGACGCGGACGCGAGGACAGACCGGTTCGAGGAGGTCGAGCGCGGAGAGACGGACGGACGAGGGCGTTCTCGGAAGCGACCGGTCGATCAGTAGTCGCGGCAGGCGCGCGACGCCTCGATAGAGAGACTCTCTCGCCTGCTAATTAGCCTTCCCGGCGTGTAGCGCAACTTTGACGCGCGATGCGTTCAAATTGCTCGCTCGAGGCGGCTCGTGGCGACCTCGAGGCGGATCGGATCCTCGTGGTCGCGGCACCGCGGTCGTTTCGCGGGATTTCGCGCGTCTCGGGGGCTTCTCGACCGACGGCAAGTTCCTCGACGCGAGAGCCCGATTCGGCCGAGCTAGAGGGTCGCGCGAGCTACGTTCGAAGGAAGCGCTCGACCTCTTCCGCTTCCTCTTCCTCTTCCTCTCCTGACGTCGAGTCGAGCGACGAAACCGTTTTGCGAGAAACTGTGCGGAATCGAGACATTTTCCATCTTCCGCTTGCCATTGTTCCGGCTACGTTTACCGATGACAGGTCTCGCCGGCGAACGGCGCGACGGACTAAATTTCGCGCCCGAGCTTTGTCGTCGCGTCGCGACGGCCGAGACCCTTTGCCCGCGGACGCGAAAAGGCCGCGAAAGAGAACCGCGAAAAGAGGGGAAAAATTACAAAGTGTTCTCTCTCCCGGTGATGCCGTCGCGCCGTTCTTTCACGTCGAGCTTCGGGCTTCGGGCTCTCTCGCGTTTCTCGACGTTTTAAGCCTCTCTGGCTTTGCCGGTGCGACGGTTTTTCCCCGACCGACCGACTCTCGAGAGGTAACGTTCGAAAGATCAAAGCCAGCTTTTCCGCCGCTCCCCGGTCGGCCTTCCCTCGACGAAGCTCCCGCCCCGCCGCTCTCTCGATCGTCCCTCGCACCTGCGAAATTTCCTTGGAATTTTCTTTTCCATCGATGGAAAAAAACGGTGGGCGAGAGAAGCGCCGAGCGGTCGATCGGCCGGCGGCGCGAAGCTCGGCAATTAGTAGGCCGCCGCGCGATTAAGGCTAACCGAATTCGTAGTCGCGCGCGGCTTCGTTGTCGGGTTCAATTGACGACGCGACCGCGCGGAAAGCGATTCGTCGAGCCCAATTTGCTCGCTCCGGTTTTTCGCGAGAGGCCTCTCGAGCTCCGTGGCCGAGAGGTGCGTCGACGAAGAAGCCGGGATCGGCAGGGGTAACGCGATCCGTCGTCGCGGCGTCGAGCTTGCTCTCCTCCTTGCACCCCGCGCACCGCCTCTCGACCGGCTCGACTCGAGTTTTTTCCACCTCGAGAGTACCGGTTTTTGGGTCAAGGATGTCGGAGTCGCATGGTCCGCGAACTCGCTCGCGTTAAACGAGGGAAACGAGAAACCCTCGAGAGCGCGAGGCCGCCCCGGAGGGAGCCAGAGAGAGAGAGAGAGATGGGCGCCCGAACAGCTTTTTCCGCGACGTCGAGCAATCGAAACGGCGACGTCGTCGAAGCGAAAAGAGCAAAAGAGGCAACGCCCCCATTGTCCAGGGCGAGGCGAGTTCTCGAGTCTCGAGAGGCCGCTCCTCCGACCAGCGAGGCTCTCGAGGCGAGCCGCCCGGAGGAAGAAAAATCGTTGCGCGACGCCTAGGCGCTCGAATTGCGATCCCGCGAAATCACCGGCCAGAGGAATGGAACGAGGCACGCTCCGCCGAGCCTCGCCGCGAACAATGCGCCTCTCTGTTCGGGGCGCCTCGCGGCCGGAAGCGAAGACCGCTCTCCTCGTCCTCGAGTCCGACGTCTCCGAAGTTTGGCCGGACTCGCGTCGACGCGAATCTTGGCCGCGCTCGCGTCCGAGCCGCCGGAAGCGACGGCGACTGCGGCGGCGACTGCGACGGCGACGGCTGCAACCGCAGCGGTTGATTACAAAAGCGCCGGAGGTAGCCGAGCCGTTTCGCTCTTTCCGTCCTTCTCCCTGTCCCTCCTCTCCTCCGATTCCGCTCGTGTCTCTTTCGCGCGATCGACTTTGCAAACGACACGGCAATACCGACGGTTCAAGGACGAAGCGCCGAAGGAAGACGCGCTCCCGGTCGATGAACGGGCGCGCCGCGCTTTCCTCCCTGTGCCTCCCTCCGTTCCGCCGTTTCTTCTTTCTTCGTCGCAAACTCCGCGACGCGACGACGACGGTGAAAGGCAGCTGCCTCCTCCGTCTCTCGATCGGCTCGCGCCGCGCGAGCGGGGATCGATCGGCGGAACGATTTTTACGATCGAGAGCGGTGCCAGGGAAGAGGCGTCGGTCTCCGCGCGCCGCGCTCTGCGGGCCGGAGAAGGAGAAAGGGCGGAGAGGACGGAGGGCGAGGGTGCGTAAACCGTGGGACACCTTGCGTTCTCCTTCCGCGAGGGATATTTGCCACGGGGGTGACGGTATCGATCGAGCGGCCCTTCGTTTCCACGGTTTCGCGGGAGCCCTCGGGCGAACGATCGTTCGTGCTCTCACCCTCGACCCTGGGTCATCCTTCGCGGCTCCCTCGATCGCACGGTGGCACGAATCGACGACCTGGGTGGACGGAAACGATTCACCTCCGTTGGCGAGCTCTCCTCCCCGACGGACCTCTCGGCGGTTCGAACTGCGAACGCGATATCTCGGCGTGTCCGCGGCGAGATATCGGGTTATCGATTGCGCGCGAAATGGTAACGCTTCGCGCAGCAATTGCGAAAGGGATATCGCGTTGCCGCGGCTTCGAGCAGGCTGCGTGGAGAGTCGAGAGCGGAGAACCGAGAAGTCTCCCCGGCGTCCCGGGTCTCGCCGACAAGCTCCGTTCGGAGTCGAGCGAGAGCGCGGAAGCGCAGGCTCGACAAAAATGCAAATTCGCGAAACGGCCGTTTCTCGTTTTTCTGCCTCCGGGCCAGCCGATCGACGCGACGTTGACGCTCGAGGGACCGAGAAAGAGAGAGAGAGAGGACCACGCCCATCCGCTGCTCGAAAACGACATCGAGGGTCGAACGACTAACGCGTATCGGCCGCGCAATATCGATTCTCGCGGTCGGAACCTCGACCTTGCTCCTTCTGACCGGTCGGTGCGTCGACCCGGCCTGAAACCCCCCCGTTCGACCCTCGTCGATGCGGCGATGCCCTCGTCCGTTCCGTCGACCTCGCACCCCGAATCGCGCGACCCCGACCTACCGAATCGACCCGCTCCCCCCGGGGCTCGGAATCTTCGAAGGGACCTGCCCTTGGGAAAGTCCTGTCCCTGCCGACGGGAAGAAACGATCGATCGACCGAGGAGAGAATTCGCGGATCGGGCACGGCGGGGGTGGTAGACGGTTCGGGGGGTCGTTGCTCGACGCCCTCGCGTTCGACGATCGGCCGACTGGAAGGGACGACGGATCTGCCACTCGGATTCGGTGGAAAATTGAGCCGGGGAGCGTGGAACGTGCCGGGAGGTGACGCGCTCCCGTGCCAGCTGGCAAGGGTAGTTATTGATCAAAATGGAGGTTCGAGGCCACCGGCAGCCGATTCACCCTTGCGTCCTTCCGCCGCGTTTCGAGTCCGTGCACGCACGTGGCCGTCGCGCCCCGTTCGCAGCGACCCTCCGAGATCCCCGAGGTTCCCGAGGTCCCCGACACCCCGGAGACCGCCCCGAAACCGAGGCACAGCTGTTGCCATGGGAAACGCGTCGATGCCTCTCCGACGAGACTCGTTTGTCGTTCGAATGCGAGTCCGATCGATGCCTATGACGCCAAAAGTGCGCGGGTGGATCGCTCCTTATCGTACGTTTTCTTGCAGATCTCTCCAAGAACCGCTTCGCCGAGTTGCCGGAGGAGGTCACCGAGTTTCCCTTTCTCGAGAAGCTGCACCTCTACCACAATGCCATAAGAATAATACCGGAAACCGTGGCGATGCTCCAGTCGTTGAACTACCTCGATCTTAGGTCGGTACCTTCGGCGAGGGCCGAACGACCGCCGGCAGCCGAGCCGGCGGGACGGTCCGAGAGAGAGAGAGAGGGAGAGAGAGAGTCGAAGCAAATCGATATCCGTTCGTTTTGTTCGCAGTCGGAACCAATTGACGTCTCTACCTCGAGAGATATGCAGGCTACCGCTGCAGACTCTGCTGGTCGCTCACAATAGGCTGGCGTCTCTGCCGGACGAATTGGGCAGGATGTCCGCGCTGGCGGAACTCGACGCCGGGTGCAACGAAATCGCAAACCTCCCTCCCCGCATGGGCGACCTCGCGCGGCTCAGGTCCCTCGACCTGAGGAGCAACGTGCTCGTGCACCTGCCCATAGGTAGCCTGCCCCCGTCCCCTGCGACCCCTCTTCTCCCGCCCGAGTATACCGACGGATATCCGCGCTTGTTCGCAGAACTGACGTACCTGAGGCTAGTGAAGCTCGATATCAGCGGGAATCGGATATCCGTGCTTCCGAACGAGATGAGAAAGATGAAGAGCCTGGTGGACTTTCGGCTGTCCGACAATCCCCTCACCTCGCCGCCTGCCTCGGTGAGAGCGCGAACTATCCTCCGTACGGTCGATCTCCGATCGACCCCTCAAACCGGCAAACTCTTTGCAGCTATGCATTCGCGGGCGAACGCACATCTTCAAATATCTGGAGAGACAGGCGGCGAAGCACGAGCGGGCGAGAGGAAGCCGAGCGAGGAGGACACCCCTGGACGTTAGGGGTCACGCGACCCTCGACACGAGGACGCACAGGCGGCACAACGTCGACAGCGGATACAGCACCAGCGACGGCGTCGACAAACGCTGGTCCCAAGAGATCCACAGCGCGGTTAGTTTCCTCGTCCTTATCCTCGGCCTCGCGATCTCTCTCCGCTGCTTTTCCTGGCTGCGCGGCGGGCTGTTCGCCGAGTAGACGCCGGGGCGGAGCGCGGCCGAAGGGAGGCCGAAGGGGCCTCGGGGACCGCTCCCCGTGTACTCGAACCGCGGTTCCCGTCCGATCTCCGTCGAATAAAGCTTACCTCGATCCCCGAGATCGATCGACCGATTCTCTCGTACCTCCTGCCCGACACCTTTTTAACGCGCAGGTGCACGACGGCGAGATTCGAGGCCTCTGGCGCCAGGAGTGCTCGCCGCTCTCGATAACGCTGCCGCACGAGGCGGCCATCAACGGATCCTGCAGCGGAACGTCCACGCCGAGCACCATCTCGCCCGGAGAGCACGCCTCCCTCGAGGACGAGCTCGGCAAGGTAGGTTCGCGCGCGCACGCGTCGCCCTCGGCTCCCTCGCGCCGCGCTCGCCTCGACGACGATTTCGCAATCGCCACGCGCAACCTCTATATTTAGCGTGCGAGCGCGACCAGCGCGCCCCTTCTCGTGTCGCGGGCGCGACGACTCGGCGTCTCTCCCGATTCCTCCTATCGCGAGATCCCTGCACGTCCAACCGTCCAATTTTCGACCGGCGCGCCTCCTTCGCAGGCCATGATGCTGCACGACCAGCTGGAGAAGAGGAGGCTCGAGAGGAGCACCTCGGAGAACGGTGCCGACGTCGGAAGGCCGATGCTGACCTCCGCCCTTCATCACACCTCCATCACCCCACCCGGGTAAGCGTATCCTCGGCCCCTCCTCCCCGAGCTCGGGTCTCGCGACTGGAACCGTTCTCCTCTCTCTCTTGCAGACAGCTCGAGACGTCTCACCTCGGGCAGACGCAGCAGTCGTCGTCGAGCGCGCAGCCCCTCCAGCCGCCCCAGACGACGGTCGCGTCCGGCCCGATCGTGGCCAACCCCGGCTCGCTGATCAACGGCGACGAGAAGAGGCCCCTCGGGCACATCCAGACCTACAGGTAAATTCGGCATCTTTGCCGAAACGTCGACCGTGCGTCGCGACAACGAGGCGACGATTCGTTCGAAACTTGCAGAGAGTACAAGGAGGCGCTGAGACAGCAGAGGGCCAACGAGGGCCCGAGCGTCTACAGGCCCCGGGAGCAGCCGACGCCGCCGGGCAGCGAGACGCAGATCGGCGAAAGCGACTCGGTCGGAGCAAAGGACGTCGGCCACGGTCCCGGCCTGGGCCTGGGCCTCGGCCTCACCGGCAAGCAGATCTTCAACGAGGAGAGCGCGACCAAGAGGCCCGTTCAGAAGGTCACCCCGTCGAGAGTCAATTACCAGAACGCTCCGATCGTCAACGGCGGCAGCAGCAGCAACGAGTACAACGGCAAGAACGGAAAGTACCTCGAGCAGCCTTACAAGAAGCCAAACTCGCCCGTCAAGACGTCCGCGAGCATTCTGTCGTCGAACGCGAGCCCCGGGCACAACCCCAGGCTGGTCAAGACCGCCGTCGGCTACGTCGATGGTAAGACGCTTCTCTCTCTCCTCGAGCTTGACGCGCGCGAACCTCCTCGTCACTCCGCGACACATTTTTCAGGCAACAAGAGCCCTAGCAGAAACGGCGGAAGTCCCAAGTCCCCGAGATCGGTCACGTGGAACAGCAACTTGCCCGAGAAGTATTCCTTCACGATGCGAAGGGAGTTCGAGCGCGCCAAGGAGGAGGCCGATCTGATCGAGCAGCTTCGAAACGTGAGTATTCGGCTCTCCTCGCTTCCGCGACTCCTTCCACCTCGGCTCGCGGAGGGAGGCGAGAGGGCCGAGAGAACGGGAAACTACTCTCCTCTCTCTTTGCGTTTCAGCACATCGAAACGAGGCTGAAGATGGCCCTGCCGGAGGACCTCGCGCCAGCGCTCACCGACGGAGTCGTTCTCTGTCACCTGGCGAACCACGTGAGGCCGCGATCGGTCGCCAGCATTCACGTTCCTTCGCCGGCCGTGGTGAGTTTTCCTCGTCTCGAGTCTTTCGCCGGCCAACGCCTCTCGCGAGCGCTCATTAAACGATCGATCTTGCGTTCATAGCCCAAACTGACGATGGCGAGATGCAGGCGCAACGTGGACAACTTTCTCGAGGCTTGCCGGAAGATCGGCGTCGATGAGGTAAGAGTCCGGGTACCGTACTTTCTCTTGCGCTTAATCCCTTCCTCGGGCTGCGAATCGCCCCGTCCTCGTCGATCGCGTCGATCGGCGAACGCCTCGAAATGGACCGATCGAGCTCCTTCTCTTCTCGTCTCGTTCTCCGACGCGCCTCGTAGCGTCGTCCTGTCGAGCGCGCCTCTCCTGCGACTCTCGTGGAGAACGCGTCGTCGGGCCGCGATGGAAGAGAGAAAGAGAGCGAGAAAGGTAGGAAGCTAGAGAGAGAGAGAGAGAGAGAATCGGCAACGTCTCCAACAACTACTAGTCAGTCCCCCGTTTTGATTTGGGAATATCGTTCTTCGTTCCCCGTCGTCGCGAGAGAGAATCGGGGATAAATCGTACCAACGAGGACTACGTACGAGGATGCTTTAGTTGCATGCGCCTAGATACCGATCCGCTTTCGCGTCGCTCGTCGTTTCTTCGAGGAACAGGCCTCGCACGTTTCTCGTCGATTTCTCCAACGCGGCACGATCCCTTCGCAGCGCTTCCTCCGCCCGACGTTTCTCCTCGGGGGAGGATCGAGAGGAAGGGCGCCCTTCTCGAAGATCCGTGGAGTCGTCGTGGCGCGGAGAGAGAACGGAGAGAGGGAGAGGGCGGGCGAAGCGAGCAAAGGAACGAGGAGCGACGAGAAACTGCGAGAAACGGCGAGTTGGAGAGCGGGACTGAGTAGTATCGTTGTTGGTGTTGCAGGAGGTGTTAATGGACGCGGACGCAATCATGGACGTGGGTTACATGGACGCGTACGGGCTGGAGGCTCTGGCGCGTCTCGTCTCCGCTCTTCTCCTCTTTCGCGGGGAAGGAGGAAACGATATCGAACGGCCCACCACAGGTTCACCCCGTACGATTCAGGAGCGCGTTCTCTCCGCGATGCTTTTTGCCACATTCCTCTCCACCTTCGTTCTGCTATATCTCTTCCCGATTCCCGACTAAAGAGCGACCAAGACGAGAACGCCAGACCGCCGATCGAAGAAACGTCGATCGCAGGAGAAAAGAGGGCGGAGATGGAAGCTCACCCTGCCCGCGCTTCGCCTCGCCTCGCCTCGCCTCGCCTAGCCTCGCCTAGCCTCGCCTCGCTCCGCTCCGACCCGCCTCGCCCAGCTTAGCTCGGTCTAGCCTCGCCTCGCCTCGCTCGCTCGCCCAACTCGTCTGGGTTAGGTTCTTCGACTCGGACCCGAAGCGTCGAGGCGTCGAGGCGGCCGCCGAGCGCGCTCAGCGAGAGAGCCGGCAAAGCGCTTCCGCTTTCGACTTTCCGTTTCTTTCGGATATCGACCGGGTCGCGACTGGTTAGCTTTAAAAGGGTTGTGCGATTTTTTTTAACGGTCCAAAGGTCACCCCGCTCGCGGGACGACCCCTGGACCGCCCGACGTTTTCGATAGCCCCTAAGTATCCAAGGGCAGCTTGATCGTACTTTTAGTCCGCCTAGCAGTAGGACGCCACCCCGCCATTTCAACGGCCTTTCGTCCTCGCCGATCGAATCGAGTCGAATCGGATCGGGTCGACTGGATTCGACGAGGACCTCGCGCCACGAAAGCGCGCGCACTCAAGGAGCGCAATCAAAGATAGAAGAGCGACGCTCGCGCGTCCAGTCGGACCGGCCGCGAGTCCCCGGAGAGATCCGTGGACGGTCCGAGCCGAGAACCGCGTATTTCAACGGTGTCTCTCATCGTCGGATCTCACATTCTCGATCGAACTAAAGCCCGAACACGCCGTCGATGGATATCGCGACGGCACGATCTTCCACGCGCGATCCGCTCGAGACGGGGGAAAACCGTGCCCTCGATCGTCGTATTTTTTTAACCTCCGACCAATAAACCGCCTACGGCTCTTTCAGGAATTTCAGGTGGGTCTGTGATAGGTAGCATTCGAGTACTACGGAATTCGCGACAAGGTGCTAGAAATCTGTTTCTTTCGAGTTCCAAGATCACCTATATTTTTGGTACTCTCTTTCATTTCCTCGTGCGGAATTTTTCACGAGCGACGCCGGGTCCCTCCCTCGCGAACGTTCGAAGCGTTCCTCGCGAAGAGGGAACGGAAGGAATCCGGTGTTGGCCTAGGAGACGCGTTTCGGCCGAGGGCAGGGAATCGGCGGTCGCCGGCAACGGACTTATTTTCGTAATGAAACGCGGTTCGCGTCGATGGTAGGTAGAAGACGCGCGCACGATCGTGCGGGCGCGTATCGTTTAGAACGTAATCACGCCGCGCCTAACTTATTCTACGCTCCTCCCGCGAGGGATACTCGGAGGATTGGCGGTATACCGCGAAACGCACAAAGAGACTCCTCTGTTCGACGACGAAACAGGTCCGCGACGACGGAACGCGCCGCGCGCGGACTTCTTCCAAAATTCACCGTCGGAACGGCCGACGGCCACGAATTTTCCTCCTCGCATACCACGGCCTCCGTCGATGTCTAGTCCACTCCCCCATTTATCGTAAGTTTTCTTCTCGATTCTAGTCAGGCCACTTTCTCCCACTTTTGCTCCTACTACTTTTGCCCGAACCGCTCTCGTCCTCCCCCTCGACGAACGATTCGGAGGCTCGTTTGCCCCTTTCGTCGACAACGGACCCCCGACTCGTCGTCGAGACGAGGAACGCGACGGTCTCTCTCCTTCTTCTCTTTCGCTTCGAAAGCCCGGCCCGATTCCTCGGGACGAACCGCATCAGTATTATTTCGATCGTTCTCCGACGAAAAGTCGAATCAACGGCGCAACGCCAAGACTGGAGCTAAATTTAAGTTTGTTCCTTGCCGCGGGCCCTTTTCCCTCCGCACGATCGGCCCTCGCTTCGACGGGAAGCTTTCGTTCGCGGCTCTTTGCGTCCTCCACGACGACGCACGAGAGGAGACGGACGGAAGACGCGCGTCCAACGAGCAGGTCGAACGCGAAATCATTCCGCCACGCTGGCTCGCGCGTAATTGTACAATTTTTGTAAAGAGAACCGAAAGAGAGCGTGTATCGGATATAGATATATAGATATACATATATACACACGCACACGGACACGCTCGGACCTATACTATATTTAATATTATACATATTATTATATTATATTGTGCGAAAAGAGATATATGGCACGTTGGAGCTACTTTTCGTTTCGCTCGTTTCTGTTTCTCGGTGTCGCGGCCGAACGAGCGACGGTCAGCCGCGAGCGCGGGATTTTCGCCGGTCGCGACACTCGGTGCTTCGTTTTTACGTCTTTACGTTGTTGTTTTCTAAGCTAAAGCTTCGCGTCTGGTTATGCGAGAAGGAAAGAATCATATTTCCGGTCGACGCTCGACGCTCGACTCCCCATCGATCGTGCCTGCCGATCGAACCGGGACGGCCGTTCCACCGTCTCGCGTCCTCGACGTTGCGGCTGATCGCTTCACGATTTTTCGATCCGCGTCTCGATCCGTGAAACGAGCAGAAACGGGACGGATGGAGCTGTCGTCGCGAGCGTTTCGACGGCGGGCGCGCTCACGCCCGACGATCGATCCCGCTTCGAGGGAATCGTCGGGCGAGTATCGCGTACTTATGTAAGTCGACAACCGCGGTTCCGAGCCGCGAGGAGGCACGATTTCGTTCGCCTCGCGGGATCTGCTCGAGGATCTTTCCGCGAGTCTCCCCGCGGCTCGACTATACTTTCGAGACCTACTCTGTGTAACGTTGATTGTACGAGTAAACGCATAACGATTGTAATACTGTCTCTCCATTCAAATAAAATATTCTTTTGCTACAACCGCTCGTAACGACGGGACGAGCGCGAAACGTTCCTGCGAGGGGGGGCCCTCACGAAAATTGGATTAACGAAAGAGTGCCGAACGCTTGTTACTTTCAGAACCTGGTGTGCTGCGCCAGCGACGTCCTGGAGGGAGGCCGAGGAGTCGTCCGCGTGGCCGTGACAGTCTCGGAACTTCTGAGGTTCCATCAGACCCGCTCGCCCTTACAGAGCTCGTCGAGCGTGCCAAATCACGTGCCCGCTTAGCGCCGGACCATCTAATCGCCGGATTCGCGACCACCGAGACCGACCTCTCCGAGCCCTCTGGGCTGTCGCGGCTCCCCGGAAGCGGCGAGCCGGAATCCTCGGATCGGTCTTCCTCCGCGAAAGCGAGCCATCGACCGAGACCGTTTTTCTACCTTTGAGCGTCGATCGCCCCTGCGCTCGCACCGGAATCAGAGAGACGAGGCGACTCAAAGTTAGATGTACTCGAAGGAACTTTAGACTGCGATCGAACCATGACACTCCCTCGCGAGATTAGGTGTACCAAAAACTTTTGTACTCCGGAATTAGGCGCATAGATGTTTGTACGAGAAGCGGCGGAAGCCAGAGGAGGATCGACGCGACGCGGATCCCCCTCGTCGCGAGATCAGCGACAACGGCCGAACGACGATTTCCGATTCGATCGCGACGGTATTTGAGTCTTCGCGGTCGTTCCCGCCGCTCCTTCCGCGTCCTCCCGACGGAGGAGGATGCCGAGCGATCGGCCGCTGGCGAGGCAGGTCTCTGCCCGAAGCGGACGGTAAGTCCGCTGAGGACCCTTCGGTAGCGACGATTACCGACAACCAACAGAGACGCCCGCTGCTGCTCGTCGGGAACGATCCTCCGGATCGATCGAGCCAAATCGCTCCATCGTTTAAGATCGAGGCCTAGGTGTTCGTCGCGAAGATTCGTCGATCTCGAGGGCAGAAGTACTCGCGACGAGGACAATCTACGCCGGCGAACGGGTCCTCGGTTCCGCCAAGATTTAGGAATAATTTTCGGCGCGATAACCCCTTTAGGTGCTAAGCGCAATATCATTAGCTGTAATTTCCTTGGTATCGCCAACTTTGTCTAGGAATTTTCGTTCGTTTCTAAGGAGCGATCGACGAAGGCGTCGACGCCCGTCCGCGATCCTCGAGGATCACGAGGGATCTCGGGGGAGTCGCGACGAGGGACGGCCCTTCGATCGATCGCCCGGATATTCGTATTTATCGTGCCAAAGATGTTCGTTCGTTTCCTCCCGACTACGGACGCGAGAATACGCGAGCCGAGCGTCGTCTCGTCCGCGGTTCGTCGAGGAAGAAGATAAAAGCACTGCCAGTCGTCGAGCGAGTCGGGATGCGGCGATTCGCCTCGCGGGCAGGACGAGCTCCTCGATCGTTCCACCCTCGAAGCCGAGTCGACCGCGATCCGTTCTCGCGTCGTTCGAGCTCTCCGTGAGTCTGACGCGTTTGCGCTCCCTTTCCCTCTTCACCCTCGACCCTTCGCCCTCTGCCCGTTTTCACTTTCGTCTCTTGACCATCCCCGTGCCCTGCCCTCCCCGCTCCGTCCTCCGTCTCCCGTGCCCCCTCGCAGCGCGAAACCTCCCAGAGAGCGAACTCGGAGGCGCGCACTGGGAAACGTCGCGATGCTCGAAGGAGGTTTCGAGATCGGGTGAAAAATCGGAGCGCCACCGTTCGCCGCAAGAGCCTTCAGGGATCGACGAGACGGATTTCGTCCCGAAAGGCCGCTCGTCCCTCGACCAAGGATCATCGAGCGCATCGCGTAATGTATTGAAAAGCTATCGAACATTGTGTATAAAATAAATCTTCGAGAATCGCGCATCCAATCGGTGTTGTCGTTTGCACGTTCGTTCCCCCCTTTCCGTTTTCCCGCTTCGGTGCAAGGAGGGTGGTCTCTCCGCGACGCGGCGATCCGATCCGATCCGATCGGCAAGGGGAGGCGAGAGATCGCGGGTGAACGCGAGAGGACGCGAAACGGCCGTGGGTGGATCGCGGTAGGCGGAGTTGGAACCTCCGGGCAACTCCATTTTGTTCCAGGAGGGCGGTCGTCTCGGCGTTCCACCTTCCCCTCTACCTGGTGGTACCAGCTTGGAACGCGATCGACTTCCTCGAGGTGGAGGGAACGTCGAGTCGAGCAT